>CM033393.1:8514537-9114537 GCA_019426215.1 Buddleja alternifolia
TACCTTTTGGAAGACGGCTACACTTTCAGAGGACAAGAAGTCTATTTCTTGTCTCATCTCTTTATCCAAGAAGGAGTCTCCAAAGAAATTTCTCTTATCTGCTTCCACCATTGCCAAGAACTTCAATCTTCCAAATGAGGGTGAGGCATTGGATTGCGTTACATTGAAATAGATCAAGGAAGCATGGACAACCATGAGTGCGTACGACGATGTGCCCTACACTCAATACTTCGAAAAGAAAGACCTGGTGTCCAAATACCGGCTATTGGCTGATTTCTACAGCAAGATCATAGAATGCCGAGTGGGAACCTTTGATAAGGTTAACCCTGTACAATTTCAGATGATGACTGCTATACTCCTCAACATCAAAATCAACTGGAGTGAGTACTGACACGCTAAAAGCTAACGTGCTATGATAGCAAGTGCACTAGACGTGTGTAGTAATAAGTGGACAAAAAGTCCGGGTTGTCGAACCACAAGGACTTGAACTCTAGTTCATGATTTTCGATAAAAGATAAGGCAATTAAAGTAAAGTGCAAGAAAAAGATTAAACAAACGAAGAACCAAAGAGAAACGTACTATAGATTTAATCTCACGTATGATAGAATGACTAAGGCACATGCTACAACCGAATCTACTCGTCAATATATATGAGCTACTCTTCGAATTATTAGACTCCTATTGCTTTGGTGGAAACTCCTAAATTAACTATTACCCGATGTCTCGGCACAATAATCCTATGATTAATTGACGGTTCTCTAAATATGTCTATCCGAGAATCTAATCAAAAATCACGCATTACGTTCTAGAGCTTCCCCGAACGAATCCGGCCTAACAACACCCGGGAATCTTTACCTATTTCTAGGGCAATCCCTCATTTGTTTCGGATGATGTGTTAATTCTCTTGCACCCTAATCTATTTTCTCTCGAACAACTAGATTAGGCAAGATAGCAAGCATATGGTGATCAAACACATGATTGGAATAAAAGCATAGAATAACACACAAAGCAATAGGAGAATTAATACAAAGAGCAACTTCACATATATTGATTCATAAATTTGGCCTTCACATGGCCTTAGTTCTACAATATTAGCCTCTCATCAAAGCCTTAAGAAAATCTAATACAAACATATACATACTCATGGAAATAAACATGTAAATGCAAATAATTAAAACTCCCTCAATTGATTGATGATGGATCTTTGCTCTTGATCTTCAATCCTTAGCTCCTCTCTCTTTGTTCCCCTCCAAAAGTGATGAAGAAAATGGTGATCAATGATGATGAGTGAAAAGTGATGGATCAAATGCCTCTCTCTCCTCCTCTCTAAGATGTCCCTCGGTCAATTGCCCCCTAGGATCCTTAAGAAGACCACCACAAATCAGCTCCTCATGTGTATGTCCCCCCTAGTGTCCCCTCCACTACTCTTAAAGTGAGTAGTATAAAATTCCCAAAAGTAGATCTAGTAAGAACAATACTTATGACATCCCCCCCTACATGTGATGACCTCTTGGCTTAAATGTTCCATTCCCCCATCAAATGATGATCTTTTGGCTGAAAGGAATCAAATCTCGGATGTGGCCACGCCTAGGCGCGGGTTTTATGGCGCTCGGGCGCCAAATCAGAATGTTGGGAGTATTTGCCTCTGTCTGGCGCAGTAGTATTTGTATTCCTTCATAACTCTCTCCACAAAACTCCGATTTGGATGATTCAAGTCCTCATTTGAAGCTAACACATAGTTCTACAACGTTGTAGAAGGAAACTTCATCCAATTCGGTCTCTAAACATACGGAAAAAGCGCTCGAACGTGGAAAGTGGTGCTGAAACGGCGCCCGGGCGTGGGCAAGATGGCGCCTAGGCGTAGGGGTGCATAGAAATTTGGCCTAAACTTGTTTTATACGTCATTTTTCATCCCGTTCTTTGATTGTATCCATTTAAGACCTGAAATCACTTAATGCACGAATTAAACGCACATGTGGCAAGAATCAAGCGATAAATGAACCTAAGACATAAACGCAAAGGGGCTTAAAAACACGTAAAAATGCCTCTTATCAAGTACATCTTTGGAAGGTTTCGGGATAGTCTAAGCACTTCGAATAAGCCTTATGAACTCGTTCTAAGCGACCTATTGTACAAATCAAAATGTGTATACTCTTCTGGACTTCCGTTGAATAAGTCCAAGTTGTAGGGAAAAAGAATTCTGAACAATCTGTTCAATCCTCCAAAAATTGGTGGTGCGTCTAAACCACTATCTGAGCGTCTGGAAGTACGTCAAGCGTCTGATAAAGAAACGGAGCGTCCAGTGCCAGAAGAAGCTATGAAGCATCCAGCTGCAACAAAGAAGAGGGCTCCCAGAAAGTCAAAAGTTCAATTTGCTGCCTCCTCTCAAAAGGTTGGTGAGGAAACCGATGAGGATGCCGAGGACAAGCTACCTCTCAAAAGAAGGAAGCTGGAAGGGATCATCAAACAAATAGACTTTGCAGAACCAGCTGCTGATCCTCCCGCTCCACCATCTAAACTCGTTGAAGGAGTCAACATAAAGAAAATCTTCAAGCGTTCCAGGACTCGCAAGCGTCGAGTTGATCCTGAAGAGCCTGAGACTGAGGAGCCAAGCGCTCAAGTCGCTGTTGCGCCAAGCGCTCAAAGAATTGTTGTTGAGACTAGCTCTCAGGGTAAGTTTATTTCTTCCCACAGCATTTCTATTCCTACATCTGTAGAAGATCCTGCTCTTATAGAGGATAGCTCTTGTATTTCAGCTATAGTACCAGCTGCTGCTGAAGCGTCCACAGTTATGCTCTTGGATGTTGATTTGACCGAAGTCGTCACTATCACTAAAGATGTTGCCGCAGAAGTTGTTGCAATTGAAGCTGAGGAACCTGCTGCTATAATAGAGGCACGCTCAGAAGGTCGGAGCAATGCTGAAGACTGTCCAGTTCCTCGTCACTTTTTCCAACTCGATCCGCTGAAGACAATTGATCATTCAATTAACTTCATGCCCCCAGCGCTCGAAGAAGATTTCATTCCTGCAGGATACAATGAAGAGAGATATATTGCTGCAGAGACTGATGTTGCCCGACTGATTGATTTTGATAGTCGAATCAAAGCCACCATATTCAATGCTGCTCTAACAGAGATAGAGCGGAAGTACTATTTGGCAGTTCAACTGGGAAAGACTCCTCGCCAAATACCGTCTTCTCTTATTCTTCAACAAGACAAACAAGGAGACAGGACTCCTAGATGTGATGTGGACTTGGCATACTATCTGGATTATGGGCACAACAAGCCAACCGGGTTCGCTCTAAGGGATTACAGCATTCGTGTGTATGAGTCTCTACGTCCTAGCTTTCTCAATCCTTCAGAGTCACTTTTGAACAGAGAAGGCTACACACATTTCCCTCAGACTGCTCATAGCCCTGAAAATCTCGCGTCGGTCCATCCACTTCGTCTGTGGAAGAATAAAGTTGTTCATGCCAGTGAGCGTCTTGAATCGTTGACAGACTTGCTTCAGACTGAAGCTGATGCATATTTTGATAGCGTCTGGAATGCAAACTATCAGCCTGATAGACACCGCTTTGAAGCTATCAGAGACATTCATCTTGAAGGCATTCGCGCTATGGTGACTGCTGGCACAAACTACTGCATAAATGAAGTCAACTGGGTTGAAGCGTATATGGGACATAAATATACTTTCTCAGAGTTAGTCCAAGCTCCCCATCTTTTTAGCATAGGCATGCATGACAAGAAGCGTCAGTTCGCCAAGTATTGCCTCAAGCAGTGTCAACAGAGAGTCGAACCTATTCTCAGGCTCCCAATTGTTAGACATCAAATTGAACAGTGTCTGCGTCAAGAGCTTCACAGATTATCCTCTACTCCTCTTATGTTCAAAGCTCAAGCCTCTTCCAGTGATACAGTTGGTGTATTGTGCTTGAATTTTGCTCCAAGCCACTGTGAAGAAAAATTCAATCTGATGGTGAAGATTTTAACTCCTGTCTCTCTTTTTAATAGGATCTTCACTGCCAATCTCAGACCTTGGAACGGCTCAGTAATCAGTCCATTCAAAGGATATCCACTGCTCCCTTCAATCCGCAGAGAGGTACTCGATCACTATGAGTTTGTCCTTTCCCTGCTTGAAAGAAATCAAGAGCTGGCTCAAGCAATTTATCCATATCTTGAAGAGTACTATGCTAACTGTGTACCTGAACATCGGCGTCCTACGTCTTTTCCTTCCGACTGCTTGATTGGATTTTCCAGACATTACTGTCCAGACTCACTCTTCTCAATTGCTCAAGCGCCTTCCAAAGTCTTCCCAAATCATGTGCTTGATATCATTGGTCCAATGCACATCAGGGCCATTGATATTCCTCTTCGCACATTCATCTCTGGTACTTGTGTTTCCCGAACCAGACTCACTGAACTCTGCATCCACTTCTTATGCTGAGTTAGCAAGCTGGAACTTTCAATTCGATAACTTTCGTCAACCTGAGTCAACGCTTGAAGAAGCACCTGCTAAGTCAGCCGAAGCGTTCACGTCTGCAGTTACAAGTATTCCAGCGCCTACTGAAGACCCTGTTCAAGCGTCTCCCCCAGAGGATATTCCTGACGTTCCTGAACATGTTACTGATGATAGTGCTGAGGATCTTTCCGTTGCTCTTCGAGGTACTGTTTTTGACCCAACCTATCAAGTTTCCTTTGACTCTCTCAAACACTCATCAAGGTTCAAGCGACCGACTCCTCAAGCGGTTCAATTAGATGAGAGTCAATCCTTTGGTCCTTTGCTCAAATCCGTCTTGGAGACTATTAGAGACCACACTACTCAGAATGCAGAATCTCTCCATTGGATTAAAGACGATTTGGCAAAGATTGAAACTCACGTAATGAGCACTCAAATTGCTCATATGCGTAGTTCAGCTCAAGCGGCTGTTGGTGAGTGCAAACAAAATTTTCAAGAAATGCATGATGCCACTCACGCAACCCAACTTGCCATGAAAAAAGAGCTTGAAAAGCGCCTTGAAACCCTTGAGACCTCTGTGAATGATGCTACCAACGCCAAGCTTCTCGCTCTGCAGGAACGCTTCGACAAGCGTCTGGATGACATCACAGCGTCTATGTCTCAGATTGCTCATCAGGTTAGTGTACTCACAGACCATTTCTTAAAGTTTGATGATGTCAATAAGGGGGAAAAGAAGAATAAAGGAGAAAAGAGGAAAGAGTCTAGTTCAAGAGCTGAAGAGCCTCCGTCTCCTAAGCGTTAAGTGCTTCCTTCTCATTCTGCGCTTAGTCTTCCTTCCTGGATAACTGCTCTGAAACAAAGTACATCTGGAGCGCCCAGTAGTACACTAAGGGAACCTCCAAGAGCATTATATCCAAATCTACCAATACCTACAAGAGCACTGCTTGAACAGTTTGACATCCCTCTTCAAAGAACGTCCATTCCAGAACCTACAGATCCAAAAATCTTAGCTGAAGAGAGGAAGATGACTGACTTTATCCAAGCTTTTCGAATCTGCCTAAGGTATATTGGTATTGACCCAACTGACTGGGACAATCATTTTACTGCCTTCAAAAAGAGACAACAAGAAGAAAATAAGCTCATAATCAACAAAGATCATGAAGCAATGATGACATTGGAAGACAATCTGACTGAAGCTATCCGAGCTGAATTGCCCAAGCGATACAAAGTCAGACCAAGATGTTAAAACTTTCTGATATTACATTATCTATATTCTTGTCTTTTATATCTTTACTTGTTCAGTTGTAAAAATGCTTGTAATTCTCGATATATATAAAATGCATTGTTTTTAGCTGAAACATCTCGTTGAAGCGTAACTAACTTTAATTAACGTTATCTAATCAAAGCTAACTTTTACTTTTGGTTGTCTAACTCTTGAACTATAAAAAAGTAAGTATTGTCATCATCAAAAAAGGGGAAATTGTTAGAAATTTCGTGTTAGATGTTTTGATGATGACAATTAGGACTTTTTGTTAGACCCAAAAAATATGTAAGTTTTATTTTGGTAGAAAAATTTGTATAAGCTTTGAAGCGTTAGATTTGTAATAGGCTTATTAGGCTTTGCTTTATTTTATTTTAGATTGTTAGGCAACGTAGTCTTAGGCTGAGCGTCTGATAATTTCTAAGTGAGTTTATCAGTGGTAAAGTTCGAAGACTCAAGCGCCTGATCTCTAAAAGAAGATACAGTCTCCAAGCATTCAATTGACCAGCTATATCAAGCGTTACCTTATGGGACAGAAGTGATTTCACCTGAATTTATTTCCAAGTCCAGAAGGAGTTTAATGCAAATATTCTCAAAGCATCAAGTACCAACGGGTATTTAATTCAAATGCATTAAATGCTGATAAGAGCATTAAATGTGATAAGCACTTTCATACGTACGGAGAAGCCACCCTATTGGACTGTCAACTATCTTGGACTGCAGCACCAACTTTTGTGCAGCAGATTTTCAGGAAAAAGGACAAAAGTTGTTCACTCGCGAAAGTGAGAGACACGCGCCAGTGCATGTGTCAAACGGACACTTTCTCCTAGAATGCCTATAAATAGAACTTCAACAACAAGTCAAAGAGAGAACAATTATCAAGTCGAATTGTTGTTGTATTGAAGTCTCATTCCTTAAATACTCAGAAAAGCCAGAATATTCAAGAAAAACATTCCACTTGCTTTTCTTCAAATCCTGAGACAGTCAACAAATATCTCAAACATTCTTTTCGAAGAAACCACTTTCCTACTGAGATATTCCCAAGTTGTTTGAACTTCATCAAAATCAAACAAACCGTTTTAGAAAACTCCATCCAAGCCTCGCGATCTGTGTGAAGTCGAAGTTGGATACTTGCATTATTTTTGGGTGAAAGAAGCAAGGGGATTGAAGTGATTTGGAGCAGAAATCTGTATGATCAAGGAGCTCAAGTCATCGACATCCATCTCTCCCTAATTTGTAGAAAATTCTATGTGATTCTTTGAGAATCATTTTAGTGGATTGCCTCCTAGTGCAAAGGAGAAGAAAGACGTAGTTGGGATTACATCACCCAACAAACCTTACAAACTTTGTGTCATTTACTTTTCAGTCAATTCCTTCATCTATCATATCATTGCGTAAGTAAAACACAATCAAAAGCTAAGCAACTAAGAAAACTCTTGTGTCGCTAAAACTTTCAAAGAGAAGACTCCAAAAATCTTTCCGCTGTGCTAACACTGATTAAAAGAACTGAACGCTTAACCTACTTGGTCAAAGTATTCAATTCTTTAAGTCTGAGTTAACTTTATAAAATAGTCTTCATCAGACGTTTCGCCAAAGCACCAATATTTTAAGTGAACGCTTAAGTCAAGCGTTAGACACTTCAAGCGTCTATCTTTTCAAGCGTCCAAAAACCTTTTAATACGAAATCTTTTGAAGTTGAAAAAGTCTTAAAGGTCTATTCAACCCCTCCTTCTAGACCCTTTCGTATGCCACTTGGGACCAACATATACATATATATTGTTAAAACTAGCAACTTCCGGATAATATACCGCTTTTTCTGGATATTATAATCACGACAATTTCATGGCATATTTAAGGGCTTTGAAGTCTGAAATTGTGTTTAATTATGTAAATAATCATGAGCATTACGCAATTAGGTCTAACTTACTGAGACGTAAATATAATTTCATCCTTTTCATCTAATTTGACTTATTTATTAATTTAGCTTTTGTTTCTTTTTTTTTATATATAAAATTAGTAATCAATACCCATTTTAGAGAAAGTTAATGAATTTATTCGAACATATTAGTTTAAACATTGTTTAGGTGCCACTTAAGTTATCCTTTCTTTCACTAGTTATTTTCCCGGGTTAATTGCAAAAAAAACCCCTGTGTTATTCCCAATCTGGCAAGAAATCCCTCTGTGATAAGGAAATAGCCTAAAACCCCCCTGTGAAATGTAAAAACTCTGCAAAAAACCCCCATTCCGTCAAACTTAACCGCGTTTGAGACACGCGCGTGAGGTGAGAGTTGGCAATTTTTTTTTTTCAATTTTCACACTAAAGTGCAATGGAAATTGACTTATATGCCCCTATTTTAATTGTTCATTTGGAGGGGCTTTTATTATTTTATTTCAACCTTTTTATGCTCTTTTATAATTCTCTAAAATATTAAAAAATTAATATTATGCTAAAATAATATATATATATTGAAATATTGCCTACTAATTAGAAATAATATTCAATAATAATAAATATTCAAATACTAAATAGTAATAATAATATCCAAGTACAAAATAATTAGCATAAATTATTTCATAAACTAAAAAGGAGAAAAAAACAAGATTCTTAAATATGTATTGTTTTATCCAATTACTTTTATGAATATTCAAAATTAAGGGGAATATTCAAAATTAAGCTTATGAAAATTTTGAATTACAAATAATTTTAATGAATATTAATTTTCAATTAAAATGAGTTATAACAAATATTTTAAAGTAAAAATTACTAAACCCCCAACACCACCAAATAGAGTTTTTATATCCACAAAATATATACCAGAATATTTTTTCCATCTCAAATACTCATTTTACAATCTTTTCATACGAAATAACACAATAAACAAAAATCTAAAAATTGAAATAGTAGTTTCGGTTTAAAAATTGAATTTTCATGGAAAATAACACAATAACTTTTTGGAGCTTCTCGGCTGGCTGTGCGCGCCTTCACGAGAAAATTCATAACTCATTGTAGAAAGCTCGGATTCATGAACCGTTTTCTTCCCATGAAACTAGACACATAGGGATATCCAAAAATATATTTCAAATAATTAGGAGACGTTTATAACAAAGCAGTTTTGTATTCAAAGTTAGCTAAAAATCTGTCGGCTGTGCAGACAGTTGTGCGTGTTGTCACGAGAAAATTCATAAATCATTGTAGAAAGCTTGGATTCATGAAACGTTTTCTTCCCATGAACCTAGACACATAGGGCTATCCACCCATATATCACAAATAATCAGGAGATGTTTAGAACAAAGCAGTTTTGTTTTCAAAGTTAGCTACAAATCTGTCGGCTGTGCAGACAGCTGTGCGCGTCGTCACGAGAAAATTCATAAATCATTGTAGAAAGCTCGGATTCATGAACCGTTTTGTTTCCATGAAACTAGACACATAGTTCTATCCACACATATATTACACATAATCCGGATACATCTAGAACAAAGCAGTTTTGTATTCAAAGTTAGCTAAAAATCTGTCCAAAGTTAGCTAAAATCACAAAAAATGGCCTTAAAAAGTTAAATTGGTCAAATTTGACCCATTTGACCGTGTATTTTCCTCCGAATCAACCCCAAATGGTATATTTTCCCCCAAAAATCAAAATTTAACGGACATGTGCCGTGCACATGTCAAAATCAGTCAAAAAACTAACGGCGGTACCAAAAGTGAGAAAAAAAAGCATTTTTGGTACCAAAAGTGAGAAAACTGAAAAGCGTGGTACCATTTGCGAATTTGTCTTATACTACGGTACCAAATTTACAATTTTTCCTTTTTTTTTATATATTTATTGTACTTCTTATTAGTCTTATTCCTACTTTGTACAAAAAAGAAGAAAAATACAAATTGAAAAAGAAGAAGAAAATGTATATATAAGCTTTTTATTTTTTATAAAATAAATAAAGTATTACTGGTTTATTAAAAGTTTTTTGAAACCTTAAAAATATAATTCAAGAAACACACAAAGGGGATTGGAAAAATACATACCAGTTTTATTTAAAATAAGTTTGATATATTATTTGCTATACATATTTTTAGATTAAAGTAACTATTCATTAGAATTAATGAAAAACTATCATGAGGGTAATTTCTATTTTTTTTTCTATTTAATAAGAAAAAGGAATGAAATGAAAAATACAAAATAGGAAATAAAAATATAAACTAAGGGCACAAAGGGTAGTTTATAAAAATTCTTACACATAGGGGGTGTGGATGCCAAATTCTAATTGATGAGGGGGTGTCCTTGCTAAAGGGCAAAATCTCAGGGGAGGTGGATGCAAATAACCCAATAATTTATGGGTATAATGGACATTTCAAACAAAATTTAACGGAGTTAAGTATTATTTAACGGTTTGGGAGTGTGTGCAGAGTTTTTACATTTCACATGGGGTTTTTAGGCTACTTCCTTATCACAAGGGCATTTCTTGCAGATTGGGAATAACACAGGGGGGTTATTTGCAATTAACCCTATTTTCTCGCATATTAGTTTAAACTTTGTTTAGGTGCCACTTAAGTTACGCTTTTCTTTTACTAGTTATTTTATCGCATAAAGTTAATGGAGTATCTTTCGACTTGAGATATCGTATTTCATTACTTTTTATTTATTTATTTGGTAAAAAACTTTGTTAGTAAAAACTCATATTATACCCGTACAATACACGTACGTACTTATAATTGAAAAATACTTCCGTTTCATGTATGCATTCTGAACGTAATGAATAATACTCGTACTTTTGAGTTGAACCATTTTGTACACGTACTTTATGTATCCCGTATAATACTCGACGAATAATACTCTAATTTTGGCGAAAAATATTTTTTTAATTTAAAATTTAAATTATTATTAATTTTTATAAATACTAATTGAGTATTCTACAATTAAAAACTCTGAACGTTAATAATTATTAAAATATTAATTATTGTCAATTAATGACTCATATAAAATATTATTTATATAAATTAGAAGCAAGTACAAGCAATAAATCTTACAAATTTATATAGAACTAAGCCGTATTTTTACTCCCGAATAATTAATTTATATCCGTATTATACTCGAACTTCTACGAATCCATTTATTTCCCGTCCACGTACTTTTTAGCCAACTTTTTTACCGTAATTTTCAACAAAATTTCATAATATACGTATGTATTAAATGATAAATTTTTTCCGTCCCGTATTTTACTAACTATGGTAAATAACAAATAAATGCATTTTAATAATAGCAAATTTCATCCACTTTAAATAGGGATAAAAACATATGATTTATTTAATATGGTTGGGCCCACTTTGCCCACTTTTGTTATTTTTCATCCACTTTATTTTTTCTCTCCACTTCATCTTTTTCACCAATACACACACACCCACACACACACACATATGTATAAACACACGCAGACACACAGACACACACACACACATATATATATATATATATGAACACACCCACGCGCACACACACACACACACACATATATATCTATACACACGCAGACACACACACACACACACACACACACACATATATATATATATGAACACACCCACGCAGACACACACACACACACACACACACACATATATATATATATGAACACACCCATGCAGACACACACACACATATATATCTATACACACGCAGACACACACACACACACACACATATATATATAAACACACGCACACACGCAGATGCACACACACACACACACAAATATATATATATTTGTTTAAAGCAACTAATTTAATAATTATTATCATAGGGCTATTTGACCAAATTTTATTGGACGATTTTATGATTATAAATGTAAATTTGCCTTGATGTTGTTAATGACTATGAATATATATCATTATTAGATATTGATCAAAAATTAACTACCTTAGTTGATTATATATAAACTAAAATTATATATAAACTATATTATATATAAACTAAAATATAAAATTTTAAATTATATAAATTATTATATAATCTAAACTATATGTATCTATATATATATATATTATTCTCATTAAAAATAATTATAATCTTCGATATGGAACACAAGGCTAAATGTTAGACAATTAAGACTAAAAATTCATACAATACACATTATGGTTCACACAAGGTTCATAAGTCTTTAGGACTCCAGCACATTAGGATAACTTACCAATAAATCATATAAACGAACACAAAAAAAAAATAGAAAAATAACATATAAACGAATTAAAAAAAATTGGCTATAAAAATTGAATATAAATTTGAGTGCCAATTGAACTGCTGTAGACCCAAAAAATTTCTTCAAACGTAAAAAAAAACTTTCAAAAAATAATTAATAAATATGAACATACAAGACTTCAAAAAAGAAGAGGTGATATGCACCTTCTGTTTCTTCAAAGGCAGAGGAATATCAGAACTCCCAACAGAGGATGTACCACTAAAGTTTACTGCAAACACAAAAAGAATTTTAAAAAATAATTAAGAAATATGAACCTACAAAACTAAAAAAAATAATTAAAAACTGATGCACATTCTGTTTCTTCAAAGGTAGAGGAATGGAGGATGTATCACCAAAGAAACCCAAAGCAGCTATATTTAAAGAAGATGAGATGTATTAAAATTAACACGCATGCAAAGCAATAGAACCAATAAATTAAACAAATTATTGTGGCATACAGTAAAAACAAATTATTGTGCATGTGTGGTGGAAATGGGGGGAGGGCACGTGTTAGTAGGAGTGGGGTGGGGGCTGGGGGATGGAGAGGGGGGAGGGCATGTGGGCGTGGGGGCTGGGGGATGGGGGGGGGGGGGGGGGGGGGGGGCACGTGGGGGTGGGGTGGGGAAAGAGAAAAGGTGCAGGGGAGGAATAGTCTAAGGGGGAGGGGAAAATAATTTTTTTTTTCCAAATTATGTATTATTAAATAATAATAATAATAATAATAATAATAAAATATGAAAAAGAAAGAAAGATAATGAGTTGGATAGTAGGATAGTGTAATTAATGATAAAATATTGTGAAAAAATTGAAATGATTGGTTGGTATATAGGGAAATGTGTAGTGTATTTAAAATTTGACCATTTTCTGTTGAATTTGACTTGGATTGTGTATTTTCATTTTTTGGTGATCCAAAAGTTGAAAATATTTTCTAAATACACAACCATACATAGCCTTAGTTTCATACAACATAACCCTAATACACTTTGATCTAATTTGGTATAGAGCACTATAAAAAAATTATCATATTAGTGACAAAGTCTAAGTTATCTTTAAATATAAATTTTTAAGTGACAAGAATTTTTGTTTTGCCACAAAAATTTGTTATTAAGTGACAACAATTTTTGTTTTGCCACAAAAATTGGTTTTACATGCTTAATAGTGATAAAATTTGTATATAAGTTGTCACTCTTGATAATTAGTGGCAAAAAAATTATTGTCACTATTAACAATTAGTGATAACTTATTGACAATAATTTAAGTTATCATTCTATTTGTATTGTCACGAACTCGTCACTATATATGTATCACTAATTGTGAATAGTAACAAGTTTAAAAAAACTCTTGTTACTAAAAAATCTTATTATGGCGAAACAAAAATTATTGTGATTCATTATGTAGATCAAGTGAAATTTTTAATATTGTCAGTTCAAATTTTGTCATTTAATATTATTTTTTGTTGTAATGTAGTTTGGTCACGCAACTCCCAAAAAAATTTCAAAAACTTGTCATCGTGTAAGCAGAGTTGCGTATTCTTCTTAACCAACGCAAGCGAGATAGAGGTTAGGCCAATCCAGGGTCTTGGGCTCGATCAGGTTTTCATGGGGTTGAACGGGTTGACCTGATTCACGGTGGGAGTATTTTAGCCATTTAGCTATGTATTATAATTTTACCGTACTTCAATATTGGTGATCGGTTCGGACAGTGAATTGGATCACTGATCTGACAAATTGGAACGGTACGATAAGTCAAATGTAATCTTCAATTTATGGTTTGAAATGGGATATTTGCACGGAATTTAGAAGACGAAACTGCTAGATACTGGTGTATATAAAAGAAAACATTAAAAGTAATTTGGTACAACACTTTACCAAGAACTTTTAAATGTATATTGTTTTCAATTTATGTGACAAATTTTATTGCTCACAAACAACACACTCGTAAAAATTAATTCTGGACGTAGGCAGATTAATAATTAATACTGATCTAGGTCATATTTCGTTGGAACTACGACCCGGATCAGTCGAGGTTCGGGTAAGGACCCGACCCGAAAATAATGGATTATAGACTGCACTCAATCATAGAGCTGCTTACGTACCTCAAATGAGATCAAGTCTAACGTAGTTCAATTCAATTAATAAGTCCTAACATAAACCTCGTAATTTATAAGTGGGTCTACTCAGAATCCAGATCGAAACTCGTAGCTCGGAGCTACAGTGAATCTAATAGTGAATTTAGTGAATAGTGATTGCGTGTGTAATTTGGGCACTCGTGAATATATTTATAAGTGACACCGTGCACGGATCCGCGGATGACCTGTGCATTGCCTCAAATTAGAACACGTGGCTAGATCAGACGGTTCCCATAGCTCGGGTCGTGAGTGACTCGACAATGGGGTGCGGATCCTGTTCCGAATGTGGGCTGCACCTCGATTTTGGGCTCCTTTTTGTATTTGGGCTTGTGTCTTTTCTACTTTGGGTCTTTTAAATATATGTTAAATTTATATGCTCAAATTTGGGCATATCATTTAGTCCCCCACTTCGTAGTGCATTAGACAACGATGTGTTTAGGGAGTTGGATATTGATCTACGAAGTATATATATAATGAGAGGTTCCCAAGAATAGGACGAAGCGTTGGTTTCTGGCTTTCTCGAGATAAGTAGTATCGTTTTAATCTGTTAAGAATTATTCACATCGAGTAAACTTATGGCGGCGTTGTTCTGACATGTCAGCAGGTAAGGTTGCGCCTTTCCTATGTAAATAATGATGACACCTTTTTATTAATGATCTTATGACTTGAACCGCCGCTTCACTCCAGCCGTCAGATGACGCCAAGTGTGTTCAGATTAACGCATCAGTTAGATTCAGCAGTATCCCTATGAATAGGTGAGTTTTCACTCCCATTTTTACTTTTCATCCTTTGTCTATCAGCGTTTATCCTCTCAGTTAAAAGGAATAAATTCATGTCTGAGGCATTCGAGTACTACTTCGTCAATCTCCTTTAGGTATTCCTTCTTTGTCTTTCTTACTAATTAATTTATTATTTTTAACTTATGGAACTTACGAGTGATAGGAATTTTTTATTTGTTAATAATGAAGCTTCCGACGCTAACTCAACATCTGACGCCATGGATCTATTTCAAGAGATCAAAGAGTTTTAGGTCCAACGATGAACATACAAAATTTTTAACTGTTAGCTCGTCGTCGTCAGATGATAGTTTGGATTCTTCTTCTTCTTCTAAAACTCAGAGTGATGATAACGACGATGATGGTGATGGTGATGATCACGTTAACCTCATTGGAGAACAAGATGTAGAGGAGGATAACGATGTAGATAGTGAACGCAATGTAGGTTTAAATGCAAACTTGTTTGTTCACAGTAGAAATGTAGCAAAATGGACGAGAACTAGCTCGTCTTTAAACGACGCATCGATTGCAGATATTAGAGATAGGTACTATATCCCCGAGGATTATAAAATCATCATTCCTAGTGACAATGACATGCTTTATCGACCTCCTCCCCATTATAGATGTTTTCATATTGCGCATCTTATGTCTGCTCTTATGTTCCCCCTCCACCCGTGTTATATCGAGATTCTAAACAGACTTAGGCGTAGTCCTACCCAATTATTGCCCAACTCGTATAGGCTTAGTGCTTCCTTTGTCGTAGTGATGTTAGGGTTCCGCCAATCCACTAGCTTCGTCAACTTCTAGAACTTGTATAAGTTATGCCGAGGTTCCAAACTTGATGGTGAGGGTTTCTTCTATGTGTCACCTCGTAAAAACCGTAGGTATCTAAACGTTACCACTTCATCATTCGGGGAGTGGAAAGACAAATACTTTTTCATAGCCGAGCCTAACTTCGAGCCATGGGGGGTATCTTGTCGGTGGCGGCTAACTATGCCATACATTGTAATTGTGGATAATCGATATTGGGGTCCCACATTTATGCGTGAGAACTTCGATAATTTCGAAACTTGGTTCAAGACTACTGATTTGATTCAAGAGTCAGTTTTTGTATGATGTGCACTGAGTCATGCCCCGATTCCTACTTTTTCTGGATCTCTTGGTAAGTGTGCTTGTTTAACATTACTTCGTATATTTATTATTTCTTCTGTTCGTTTGGAAATGACTAACTATGGATGTTCGTGAAGCTGTAATATTGGAGGCAGCTCGTACTGCGAAGGAGAAGGGTGACACAAAAAACAAGGGAAAAACCAAAAAGTGGAGTAAAACAAAGGTGAAACTGGTTCCTCACGAGAGTTCATGAGGTGAGGTCCGAATTGACAACATTTTGCCACCTAAAGTCCCAGCTAGTGGAGGACAGATTCCTTTCGGTTCACGAGGTAACCCAATTCCTTCTTCTCCTCATGGGAACGTTGGTATTATTGAGAATTTGGATAACTTGGCCTCGGAGGAGGTGGATCCAGAAATTGTTAAGGTTCATGTCAGCTCGAAGAGAAAGGTGTCCGAGGATGTTCGTAAGGATAGTTCATTTGATTGGCCATCGGCTATTTCCGATGCAAATTACTAGGAACTAGATAGGCATAAAGCACTGCTGCTTCGTGACAAGATAGAATGCTTGAAGAAACGAGGGTTGAATGTCCGCGAAGAGGTTAACACGTCTTGTTCTATACTGAATCCCGAATGGAGAGTGTATAGGGATTCGAGTCTCCATGATCACCCAAAAGGGGCCATTGCCTCTGAGCTTTACAACAATATATTATTGCCTCGCGACAAGGAAGCCCTAATGGATACACCTCATGCCGAGGTAGAGGATGTTGGTGGCTATTGTTTGATGAAGGTACAAAAGTTATACCTCGTAGTGCATTTATGTTAAGGTTTGATCAACACTATATTAATACTGTAACTTGTTTTCAGGCTTCATTGCATATGCATCAGCTCGCATTATCTTATTGGAAGGAAAAAAAGATGAAGGTGGTGATTCAAAAGAAAAAGTGGATAGTGGGACAAAGAAGGCAAAGAAAACCCTTATGAAGGTTCGTTAGGAGGGCGATGATGCCTTAGCTATCATAAAGGTCGACAGGGAGAGGTATGCTCATCAGCTGGTGGAGCTAAAGCAATAATTGAAGAAGCCAGAGCTGGCTGCTCAATTTGCTTTTAACGACGGTCGAGAGGCGGGGAAGGTTGAATTCGTGACCACTCCAGAGCATTACAAGCTGATGAAAGAGCAAAGGTTGATAGAAGCTCGAGATTTTCGAACTTCCACAGCTTTTCGCAAATTGATGATCTCCAAAGCCGCAGACGACATAGTTGATGGCTTTAATAAATCCATCGACTTCCTCATCAAAGAGGGACAGTTGTTCGAGGATTTTAACGTCAAGTCCTTCAATCAGTTTGCTTTCCAACCGCGACTTCGTCCGTCGGTATCTCGTGATTCAGGTCGTTAAACGTTCATTAACTATGCTGAGTTTATGCATCTGGCCGAAAGTGAAGATGAGGTGTAAGAAGAGGATGAGGATGAGAAGGTGAACAAGGCACAGGATGCAGGGAATGATGAGGTTGATAATGGTGGTAATGGCGGGGGTAATGGTGGAGAACCAAGTAGAAGATGAAGTTATTGAAGTGGTCATTTTGTGGATTTGTTTTGAAAATAATTATTGATGTTTTGATGTGTTTTTGCTCAAAGAAAACAATTATTGGTGTTTGGATGTGTTTTTGCATTTTCTAGAGCAATTTGTGGTGTTAGTATTTTGTCGTTTTGTCAACTTTGATTGTGCTTGTGGTTCTGGAGCAATTATGCATCGCATGTGGTGCAAAGATACTTCGTACCTAATAGGATGATGAATGTTTTGTCTTTCATCTATCACCTCGTATTGTTAATAGGATATTCTTATCCCTAAAGAAGATTTCCTTTGTATTAGAATGTTTTTATGTTTTAACATTCAACTTACAGCTCGATAATTTTCTCTGTAAGTGATGTAATATGTGTAGTGATATCAATGTGTTGTAGTATAGATCATTTATTTTGGATCGTCATGGTTTATCGAACTATCCCTTTTCTTAAAAAGTAGTTTTGATCTTTTAATACACTAAGTAAGTATAATAAATTCCATTGGTCGGACAGATATATCTCGTCGAGGATGAATTTCTCCTGCATTGCATAAAGAGTTCCTTTGAACATCTTATAATTCGTTGTAGTATTCTGACTATTTTTTATTTGCGTTTTTGGATCTTGATGAGCAATGCATAAAATAGCGTACGATTCCATGTAATATTCATATGGCTTCTTACATCGTAAACCATCACCAAAATATTAAAAATACATCGTAAGTATCAAATACGATGTTCATGCATAAAACTTTCTGAGATTGTGTGTATTCCATGGACGAGGTAAACCTCTACCGTCCATATTTTTAAGGCGGTAGGTCCTTCGCTTCGTTATTTCAATAACCTTAAATGGTCTTTCCCAATTTGCATCAAGCTTACCCACATGCTTCGAAACCTCTACTTTCTTCAGTACTAGACTTGAAAATTTCTTGGCTTCATATGTTTGTTATAAGCTCGAGCCATCACATTTTTTTGCATAGGAATCTTGGCATACGCCTTCTCCCTCTTTTCCTCTATAACACCGAGTTCAAATGACCTTGCCGTCATGTTTTCCTCATGACTCACATCGTAACATGATACACGATGTGTTTCCAGACCAATCTCAGCCGGAATAACTGCTTCCGATCCATACACCAAGCAGAAAGGAGACTCCTCGGTTGAACTTCGTGGTGTAGTTCGATAAGACCAACGAACTCCTGGTAGCTCCTAGGCCCAATTGCCCTTTTTTCCTTCGATCCTAGCCTTCAATCCCTGGAGGAGGATTTTGTTGCATACCTCGGTTTGGCCATTGGCTTGTGGATTCCCCACTGTTGTGAAGTGCTGTTGGATTTTCATTTCATTACACCAGTTCGTCACCACTCTTCCATTGAATCGAGTACCATTGTCTGATATTAAGACTCGGGGTACTCCAAATCTACACACTATGTTTTTCCATAAGAATTTCATGACTTCACTCTTAGTGGTTTTTGCTACCAATTCAGCCTCTATCCACTTCGTGAAGTGTTCAACGGCAACAATGATTAATTTCCTTTGCCCCGTTGCAGGTGGGAATGGGCCTAATATATCTATCCCCCATTAGTCGAAGGGATATGCGATCTTGATCGATTCCATTGGAACAACATGTTGATGAGTTAAGTTCGAATGCAACTGACATTCTTTACACCGCCTAACAAAGTTCGAAGCATCGTGCACTAGAGTAGGCCAAAAATAGCCTTACCTTGTGATTTTTTTAGCCAAAGTTCGACCTCCAGAATGGTTCCCACAGCTTCCTGCATGAATTTCTTGCATTACATATTGTGCTTAAGATGGTGCTAAGCATCGAAGAAGTGGTCCTGTTGGCGAATGTTTGTATAACTCATTGTCAATGATTGTGAATCTCGCAGCTCGATACATCAATCTTCTTGCCTCATTTTGATCTTCAGGGATTTTTCCTGTTTCCAAGTATTGCTTTATTTTGTCTTTCCAAGAGCTTTCTTCATCCACCATCATTACCTCGACCGATGCATCTGCCAAAATCTCTGAGTGTTCAGAGGTGAAAAGTGTAACATTCCTTCTTTTTACTCCTGTAATTAGGTTGGCAAATTTGGAGAGGGCATCAGCTCGTTCATTTTCTTCTCGAGGTACCTTGTTCAAGGCATCATAGTAACCTGGTTCAAGGTTAATTTATCAAAGTTGCCCATAAGGCTTTTTACACGTTGCAAATATTTGCTCATCATTTTCTCCTTCGCCTCGTAAGTTCCATTGATTTGATTTGCTACGAGCTGTGAGTCTGTAAACGCATTTAAATTCTTCACATTCAAGTTCTTTGCCATGTTTAAACCTGGAATCAAAGTTTTGTACTAAGCCTCGTTATTTGTTACATCAAAATCGAGTTTGACAGCAAACTCGTGATCATTTTCGTGTGGATCTTGAGGCCAGATTCCTGCTCCACCACGTTGAGACATTGATAAGCCATCTACATGTAAAAGTCATTAGTTAGTATTCGAGGTGTTTACATCATTTTCAGACGATGATAACATCTCGACCAAGAAATCAACCATGATTTGTGCCTTTATCAAAGTGCGAGGTCGGTATTCAATTGAGTACTCACCAAATTCTATAGCCCACTTTACGAGTCTACCAGATGCATCAGGCTTGGCCAAAACTTGCTTCAAGGGTTGGTCTCGTCAAAACCACTATGTGATGGGATTGGAAATATGGGCGCAACTTCTTAGCCGCGGTAACCAATGCAGTGCCCACTTCTCTATTGTCAATACCGCACTGATCGCTTCTTCTGATATTGTTAAGTATAATAGGAGATCTTCCCCCAAAATTGGCTTCGTTAGGAGAGGTGGCGAAGTCAGGTATTCTTTTAGCTCGAGAAAAGCTTTTTCACATTCTTTAGTCCACTTAAAGTATTTGATGTTTCTAAGGATCTTGAAGAAGTGTAACCCCTTATCTGCACTTCATGAGATGAACCTATTCAAACTCTCCATACGACCCGTTAATCTTTGAACGTCCTTTACTGTTCGAGGTGAAGAAATGTCAAGAATAGCTCGAATTTTTTTCTGGATTAGCTTCAATACCATGTTGAGTGACCATGAACCTCAAGAACTTTCCTCCTCTCACACCAAAGGTGCATTTGTGCGGGTTAAGTTTCATGCCATACTTGTTCATGATTTCAAAAGAGCGTTTCAAATGCTTTAAATGATCATAATCCTCGATGCTTTTGACCAGCATATCATCAACATATAACTTCATAGTTTTTCCGATCTCACTTTTGAACATCATGTTTCACCAGCCTTTGATACGTGGCACCTGAATTTCTGATGCCAAAAGGCATGACCTTGTAACAATATACACCCTTCGAGGTAATAAATGAGGTTTTTTCTTGATCCTCTTTTGCCATCATTATCTGGGTAAAACCTTGATAAGCATCCATCATGCTTAACAGTGCGCATCCGGCCGTGGAATCTACGAGGAGATCAATACGAGGTAAATGATAATTAGTGATAAAATTTGTATATAAGTTGTCATTCTTGATAATTAGTGGCAAAAAAATTATTGTCACTATTGACAATTACTGACAACTTAATGACAATAATTATAGTTATCATTCTATTTGTATTGTCACTATACATATGTCACTAATTGTGTCTAGTAACAACTTTAAAGAAACTCCTGTTATCTTATTATGGCAAAACAAAAATTATTATGACTCATTATGTAGATCAAGTGAAAATTTTAATATTGTCACTTCAAATTTTGTCATTTAATATTATTTTTTATTGTACTGTAGTTTGGTCACGCAACTCCCAAAACAAATTCAAAAACTTGTCATCAATTGAGCAGAGTCGCGTATTCTTCTTAACTAGCGCAAGCAAGATAGAGGTTAGGCCAATCCAGGGTCTTGGGCTCAATCAGGTTTTCATGGGGTTGAACGGGTTGACCCGATTCATAGTGGGGGTATTTTAGCCATTTAGCTATGTATTATAATTTTACCGTACATCAATATTGGTGATCGGTTCGGACAGTGAATTGGATCACTGATCTGACAAATTGGACGGGTACGATAAGTCAAATATAATCTTCAATTTATGGTTTGAAATGGGATATGATGATTTGCATAGAATTTAGAAGACGAAACTTCTAGATACTGCTATATATAAAAGAAAACATTAAAAGTAATTTGGTACAAGACTTTACCAAGAAATTTTAAATGTATATTGTTTTCAATTTATGTGACAAATTTTGTTTTTCACAAACAACACACCCGTAAAAATTAATTCTAGACGTAGGCAGATTAATAATTAATACAATATTATATCAAATAGCTTAAATGTTCAATCAATTAATTAAAAGTAAATCGAGCATGCAATTTGGTTATATACTTGTATTTGATTTTAATATTAACAACTAAATGGGTTAAAAGATATTTAAGAGTAAAAAGCCGACGAAATTAATCATTTCAATTAATTTTCAAAAACCAAGAGAATTCCAAATTTCTCGAAAGGCAAGACTAAGTGATCTTTATATGCGAAAAAAGTTTTTGAATTAATTGTGAATTAAAATGAAAACAAAAACTGAGCTAAATCGACCAACCGGCTAGCAAATTTTTCTAGTTTTTTGTGTATTCATCATAGGTTCTTATAGTCAGTTATCTCATTAATTATTAACTCAATCGGACTTAAGTGTAGTTTGGGGTTTAAGCAACTGTCCGATGCGATTCAAATCTTTTTTGTTTTTTGAGGGCGATGCGATTCAAATCGAAAAACAATGTATTCAAGGCATATATTATAAATTAATGTCAATGTAGACTTCGGATTACTAAATTTACAAATTATGAATCTTTTTCATTAATAATGTTGTGTATATGATGCATATAGTGAGTTTTGTTAATTAGTATAAGAAGAATTTCTTGCGAAAATATAAAATTAGTGGGATTTGGTGCTAAAATAAGAATGATAAGAATGACTAAATTTTATGAAAACTTCACTAAAGAAAACAGATACAATTTTCAAAAATATTCACATTCAAAATCACATGGAATTTCTAGGAAGATTGAACTTGTTATTATCAATATTAAAATTTATTTTTACACATGATAGTTAAATATAAAATATTTAAATCAAATATAATTAGTTAAATAATATTTTTAAATTTTGGATAATTTTAAGTTTCGATGAAAATTTCCAATCCTGTGGAAATTTCGATGGATATTCTAATAAATAATTCAATATTATTTTAAAATTTTATGATATTTCGATTTTCATTGAAAAAATTTCATATTTCGGGTTTCGGCTGTTTCAAGGAATATTATTCACATTTTGGATTCAAAGTGAGATTTTGCTTCGTGGCTCCAGAAAATCTGAAGTTTTAGTTGAAATTTCGACGTTTTGATGTTAAGACATGATTGTAGGTGAATTGGAATCAATCTCAGTGAAGTTGTGCTGTCAAACTTATATTACACAATAAGTAAGAAGATCTATATGTAAGTTGATGATTCAAGCATCTGAAGTCAAGTGAAAATGAAAATTTGTCTTAAATGTCTGTCAAACGCTTAAAGACTATTTCAGGATTTATGACTCAAGCATCCAAGTGACTCAAGCGTCCAAGCGACTCAAGCGTCCAAGCGACTCAAGCGCCCAAGTGACTCAAGCGTCGAAGTGACTCAAACGTCCAAGCTACTCAAGCGTCGAAGTGACTTAAGCGTCCAAGCTACTCAAGCGTCGAAGCGACTCAAGCGTCCAAGCGACTCAAGCGTCCAGTTTTCAGATTCACCTGAAGGACAAAACCCAAGTTATCAAGGACTTAAATGAAATCACCAACGGACATTTATTTCCAATGGGAAATAAATTCAAAATGCATTAAATGCTTGATAAGTGCATTAAATGTAACAAGACAGTATGACTTGTGGACAAGCCACCTTTTGACTACACTGTCAGCTTTTCAGAGTTCAAGTTTGCTCCTGTCCAATCGAAATAGGCAAAATTTCAGGAATGTCAAAAGGAGACTATTTGACGAGCTGCGTGAGAGACACGCGCCTGATTGTATCTGACAGAGAAATCCCAAGAAACTCTTTAAATAGTACCCTTCAGCAAAAACCTTACGGGGGGAAGAGACCAAGATTACACATTCACATACACAAGAAAAGGTCCAAACTTTGCTGATATTATTTGAGGGAAAAGCTTAGGCTCCGTATGGTTGTGTTTTCGAAAATGAATTCTGAATATTTTTTGGGGAATGTGTATTACAGAAATTCGTGTGAAAATGTTGACTTAATTTGTTTGTTTGGATGTGTATTTAGAATTTGATTGAAAATAGTGTAAATGTGATATAAAGTTGATTTTTAGTAGGATTTGATATATGAAATGATTGAGTTGGTTATGAATATGATGATGATGGGAGAAAAAATATTAAAATATATTTTTTTTTAATATTGTTATGAGTTAGTTATAAAATAATATGTATATATATATATACATACACACATAATATAATATATATTATAGAAATAGAATGAAATGAAAAAAACAGGAGAGGCTGCCAACAAAGAGGGCGTTCATGCGTTGGGGGATGGGGGTGGGGCCCTTTATTTTTAGTTTTTTTTTTTCCAACTTTTTATTTCTTTTTAGCTTTAAATTTTTATCCTTTTTTTCATTTCGTGTTTTTTTTTTCAATTTTATATTTTAAAAGTTCAAGAAAATTGAATTTTGCTCGTCTATATTTATAATAGTTAGTGCAATTATACGATTCGCATTGGACAAATATAAAATAGGATGTGGTCTATATATACAATATTTTATGAAATGTGTAAATATGTGGTCCATATATACAATATTTTTACTCCCGAATAATTAATTTATATCCATATTATACTCGAACTTCTACGAATCCATTTATTTTTCGTCTCCGTACTTTTTATCCGACTTTTTCACTGTAATTTTCAATAAAATTTCATAATATGCACGTACATATTAAATGATGAATTTTTCCCGTCTCGTATTTTACTAACTATGGTAAATAACAAATTAGTGCATTTTAATAATAGCAAATTTCATCCACTTTAAATAGAGATAAAAACATTAAATAGGGATAAAAACCTATTATTTATTTAATATGGTTGGGCCACACTTTGCCCACTTTTTGTTATTTTTCATCCATTTTATTTTCTCACTCCCACTTCATCTTTTTCACCAATACACACACTCACACATACACATACATATATACACACATGCAGACACACACACATATATCTATACACACGCAGACACACACACACACATATATATGAACAGACCCACGCACACACACACCCACACACACACATATAACATATATATATATATATATATATATGAACACACCCACGCACACACAGACATACACGCACACACACACACACACATCTATACACACGCAGACACACACACACATATGGAGAGGGGGTGGGCACGTGGGCTTGGGGGTGGGGGTGGGGCTAGGGAAATGGGGGTTGCGGCTGGGAGGAAAAGGTGCAGGGGATAAATAGTGTAAGGGGAGGAAAAAATAAATTTTTTTTTCAAATTATATATTATTTAATAATAATAATAATAATAATAATAATAATAATAATAATAAAATATGAAAAAGAAAGAAAGATAATGAGTTGGATAGTGGGATAGTGTAATTAATGATAAAAGATTGTAAAAAGATTGAAATGATTGGTTGGTGTATAGGGGAATGTGTAGTGTATTTAAATTTTGACCATTTTCTGTTGAATTTGGTTTGGACTGTGTGTTTTCATTTTTTAGTGATCCAAAAAATGAAAATATTTTTTAAATACACAACCATAAATAGCCTTAGAAACTCCATAGCCAAAATCCTTCAAGCTTCTCAAATACATTCCAAAGACAGTCACAGATATCTCAAACATCTTTTAAGAAGAATCCTAAATTCCTATTGAGATATCCCAAGTTGTTTGAACTTCCCAACATCAAACAAACCTGTGACAAAACTCTCAACACCTTTCATCTGAGTGAGAAAGTTTGTTGATTCACAAGCAGTATTTTTGTGTAAAAAAAGCTTGTTGAAGAAGGTTTTTATTGGAGCTGAAATCTGTGTGACCAAGGAGCTCGAGATCGTCTTCCGAGGATAGAAGTGTCTTGTAGCAGAAATTTGTGTGCCAAGGAGCTCAAGATATCAACATCCATTTGTTCCCTATTTTGTAGAAGTCTCTGTGTGAGTCTTCGAGAATCAATTTAGTGGATTGCCTCCGAGTGTTCGAGGAGAAGAAGGACGTAGTTGGGATTACACCACCCAACGAACCTTATAAATTATTGTGTTCTTTACATTACAGTCAATTTCCATATTGTCATATTATTGCATAAATCTGTTAAGTAGAACTCAATCGAACGCTAAGCAACTAATACACTTTCTGTGACGCTAAAGCTTCCAAAAGAGAAGACTCTAAAATCATTCCGCTGTGCTAACACTGATCAAAGAACTCCTATCTGGTTAAAGTATTCAAATTTCGAAGTCTAAGTTAACTTTTCAAAAATAGTCTTCACTAGACGCTCAATCAAGCACCTACAATTTCAAGCGTCCAACCAATTTTAATACGAATATTTTTGAAGTCGAAAAAGACTTGAGGGTCTATTCAAACCCCCCTCCTTCTAGACCCTTTCGCATGCCACTTAGGACCTTCAAGTGGTATCAGAGCGGTTGAAGTTGAAATTTTAAAATTTTCAAGTGTAACTGCTTGTTTAGATCCAGTCTTAAAAGTTTTAGTTGCTTTAAAATTTTTCATGGCATTTTCAAGAGTATCTAAGTTGACCGAGTCAAATTATGACTCATGGAAGGTCAAAGCATTTGCTTATCTTTGTGCTTATGATGATGAAATATGTGATATCATTTTAGATGAGCCAATTTGAATATTCAACGTCATCACTAGTGCGCCTGGAGCGATTGAAGCGTCTCCGGATGGTTATGTTGAGAAGTCAAAGCATGAGTGGTCAGCTGATGAGCGTCGAAGAGCAAATTTGGATAATGTTGGATGGAATGCTCTCCATACATCCATTGGTGACAATGATAACTTGTTCAATAAGTTCAGGTCGTGCTCTACGACAGAGGAAATTTGGGATAAGTTAGCCACAATATGTAAAGGTGCAGCATAGATGAGAGAGAACAAGCTTTCCATAGCCATGCAAAGATTTGAGCAGTTTAAGATGTTGCCAAGCGAGACGCTAGATCAACTGGATGCGAGATTTACGTCATTTATTACAGAGTTAGCATCTTTGGATAAGGAGTTGACCAACAAGGAAATGGTCAAAAAGATTTTTAGGAGTCTTCCAAGCAAATATTTGATAAAGACTGTAGCAATGAAAGAATCACAAATGTTGGACATTATTACGCCAGAACATGTGTTCTTGGAGCTAAGGGCTTTTGAATTTGAATTGGAAGAAGTCAGCGACACCTCGTCTTCAGTGACTGAATCCGAAGAATTAATTGCTACATTCAATGACAAGGGAAAATCAGTCATCAAGGTGGAAGCGACAGAATTGAGTGAGGAAAAGGAAATGGATTTATTAGTCAAGAAATTCAAGAAATTTCTAAAATATGAAAAGAGAAATTCTAATGATTAGATCTCATTTCAAACCTCTTCACAAAGTGCTCATCGAACAACGTCTTCTCACTTTAAGAAGTGAATAAGGTATGATTAACTTTAAACGCTTAATCATAAAAGCATCATACTTTCATTAGACATATAATTTTAGGTAAATTCACTTTATTTATGTCTAAAAGATTTATTTTGAAAAGTTGTTACAAGTTATCAAATTTAGGGGAACCTTAAAATTGTACTTAAACACATCTGTAAGCGTCAATGATCAAAAACTGCTTTCATATGCATTGATCATCAACGCTTATATTATTTGTGCATGATATGTTGGACGCTCAAACTTAAAAAGAATTTAAATTCAAGCGTCAACATAAATTTTACAAAAAGGGGTATACCAATAAGTGTTATCAGTGGTATTATCAAAATGATATATGTTAAACGTTGAACATATTCCCTTCAACACTTAATATAAAATGTTTATAAAAATCATGCATAATTTTTTTAAAGAGAAGGCAGACCTAGAATTGGATGGTGGTGGAAATCGCTAGAGATTTAGACACTGTCCTTCCAGACGTGGAAGCGACTGTGCACGCTGAGCGATCGATAGAAGTGGCCGAGTTTTTCCCCACTCCAACTAGTCCTCCTCCTCTAGTAAGCATTCCTTACTACAGTCTTCCTTTGATGACGCCAAGAAGGGGGAAAAGGTAAGAAAAGCAGTTTAAGGGGGAAGAAGAAGAAAACGCAGGTATTCATCGTTTCATTATAAATCATATATGCTTTCAATTCTATATATATGAATGAATGATTTATCGCTGAAACATCATGTTGAAGCTAATGTAACATTAGCTAACTTAACTAACTTTCTAAACGCGAACTTATGATTATTTTGGGCTTTTCTTTGAACTCTTAATTTAGAGGGTGTTTGGCTAAACCTATAAGCTCCTCTAAACATCTTATAAGATGTTTTAGATCTTATAAGCTCTATAAATTTGTTTGGTAAGTTTTTTAAAAAAACAGCTTATATGACTAAAAAATAAGATGTTTGGGTCTTATAAGCTGTTTTTAAAAAAGTAACCTAATCCCACCTTTTTTTAAACAACTTATACGATGTTACATCTTATAATCTCCTAAAATATCTTATAAGATGTAGGAGCATTGACACGCTAAAAGCTAACGTGCTATGATAGCAAGTGCACTAGTCGTGTGTAGTAATAAGTGTGGACGAAAAGTCATGGTTGTCGAACCACGGAGACTCGAATTCTAGTTTATGATTTTATACAAAAAACAACTACAATAAAAGTAAAATGAGTGTGAAACGCGTAAGATAAGAACAAGGTTATGCAAATGAATTAAAACCAATTATAAAGGGAGACTAAGGCACATGCTAGGTCCAAATTGATCAAATATACTTATAAAGGCTCTTGTTGTAGAATTACTCTTATATTGTTATGGTGAAAACTCCTAAGGTAGAGAATAACCGATGTCTCGCGTATAAACTCCTATACTTAGATCGTGATTTCCCAAATATCCCTATCCGGAAATCTAACCACTAAACATGCATTCATGTACTAGAGTTCACTCGATTTGAATCGAACGACTTCACCCGGGAATCTTTACCTATGTCTAGGGCAATTCCTCATTAGTTGCGGGTCATGATGTGAATTTCTTGCACCCTAAGTCAATTTTCTCCCGAAATATTAACCTAGGCATAAGATTCTAACATATAGTGATCAAGTATATGCAAGATAGACAAAAACACATCACATAACAATATAAGAACAACCTCAACAATCATCTATTGTAAGCATATATCACAATTTGGCCTTACAAGGCCCTAGTCTTACGAATTTAGTTCATAACTGAAAGCATAAAAGACATAAGAGGAATATTCATAGACATAAATGAAATGAAAAGCTCTTAAAAACTCCCTAAATGGTGAATGATGATGGATCTTGAAGTTGAGCCTTCAATCTCCAAGCTCTTTTCCTTCCTCTAGTTTTCTTGTTTAGAAGAGTACTTATTTTGAACTTTGATGGTGCAATCCTAATTTTTAGCTTAATTTTAGGGAAAGTTTGTTTGATATCATGTTTATATGCTTCTTTGTTGAGAAAATCCAGCATGAAAAATTTTTAGTCCTTCCAATTGATGCATTGAAATTGATTGACTTGGAAAAGTGGCATGAATTCTTGAAAGAATTTGAATTTAATGGAATATATATCTTTGAAATTACTCGTGGAGACCTTAGACTAGAATTGATTCTTTAGATGATTCACAATGCACTTAAATCGAAGGTAGAGGAGTTGAGAGGATAACCATCTTGAGACACTTAAGGAATTATTCCCAGAAATATTAACTTAGATTTCTCATGAAGTTATAAGTTGAGTAGTAATTTTATATGCTAGCAATGAATTGAAAAGGTTGAATTTTGGTATGAACAAAAGTGGTCAGGCTAATACGTACCGGAGGTGAAAAGTTTCATGCCTATATACTGTACTATTATGCTAATTTGAGCTATACTTAAGCCAAAAGAAGTGAATTGTTTAAAAGATCTAGTTTTATTTCGTGGCCTTTGATACTCGAGTGATTAAATCCTTAAGAGTGTCTTTACACTTAATGCCCCAAAACTATCTAGTTTGGGAGTCATTGGTCTAAAACTTGTTACATGGGTGTCATAGAAAGCCTAATGGAATAAAACATTGCACATGATCTAGCCTTAATGAAGTTTAATGGAAATTCCATATGAATTGAATGTTGAATATTTGAGATAATGAGATTTAAATGGCTATGAGATTTTCGATAATTCTTGTGCCTTGTGTTTGATCAAAAGTTGATAGATATGGGATTAATGTCCAAAATTTGGTAAGGATGCCTCTCGACTATAATACCCTAGATTTATTTTTCACTACACCCTAGGGAATCGTTTCAAATATTGGTGTCACATGAGCAAAAGTAGTTGATATGTATATATATATTTGTGAACTTTAAAAGGTTGATTTTATGCCATTCATTCTTGTTGATCATATTGAGATGTGTTGATTCGGTTGGGATTGAAAATTTGCTAGATTTTGTGGGTATATCGTATGCAAACCCTCACGAGACTATAACTCGTCCTTTGAGGTAACTCAAAGGTTTAAAGGCTTGTTGCACCCGCTAAGTGCAATCGTTTACTCCACGAAAGTGAGTTAGTTAGTTGTTTTGTTTTCTCCCATTGAATGATCTTGGTCTTTCCTTATAGCTCTTATTGCTCGAGATCGATCAATTGATAAGTTTGGGGGTGTTGTTAAGAGGTGTTTTTACGTGTTTTTAAGACCGTAATTCTTATGATTTGGATTAACTTATTGCTTAAATCATGTCACATTTGCATTTAATAGGTGTGTTAAGTTAATACAGGTAATAAATGAGAATACATGAAGAAAAGGGAAGAAAAAAGATGTACAAAACAAGTTCAAGCATGTTTTTCAACACCTAGGCGGTTTATGCATCTCCTACCACATTCGAGCGATACTTACGTACATTTAGAGACCGAATTAGACAAAGTTTCCTTCTACAAAGTTTTAGATGTATGTTTTAGCTTCAAATGGGAACTTAAAACATCCAAATCGGAGGTCTATAGAGAGAATTGTGAAGGAAATACGATTGCTGCGCCGAACAGAGAAGTACATGTGTCAGGATACGCCCCAACGGCCTCCTAGTCATGCCTAGGCGTGGATAGTCCGAATGTTACTCCTTTTTAGCCTAAATTCCAGCATTATATGATGGGTAAGAATCACTTTTGGCCATAATTCAGCACATGTGTTGAGGGGTTGTCATAAGTGTGTTTCTTGGTAGATTTACTTTATGGGCGCCAAATCAGAAACAACCTCCATGTTGAAACGTAATTTAGGTATACTTACAGACCGAATTGGACAACATGGCCGTCTGGAAAGTTGTAGATCTATGTTTTCGTTGTACATGGGGACTTGAATCATCCAATTTGGAGATCTGTGGAGACGTTTATGAGGAAAATACAAAGACTGCGCTGGAAAGCAAGAAAATGGCAGCATGCATGTGTTTTGTTGAAGTTTTCACATGGTTATGCTTGGTGGAATTCTTAAGGGCCGAAAGTTCAGCATTTTTTAGCTGGTTGGAATCTTAAAAGCCAAACTTTAAGCATCACCTTAGGTGGAATTCTCATTGGGGAACTTTAATGGGAATTCTTAATGCATACTTTAGTGGAATTTTGGCTATAAAAGGAGGGGGAACCCATACTCTTCATCATTCACTATCAGTTTCAGATTCTTGGAGAAGAGGGGGAGGAAGTGACCGATCCATAGAGAAGAAAAGAGGGGAGAAAGAAGGATTCTTGATTCATCATCATCATTGGAGAAGGAAGATTCAATTGAAGTTCCATCATTATTCACTTTTGAGGGAGTTTTTATAGCTTTTCATTTCAATTATGTCTATGAACATGTGTATTAATTCATTTATGTTTTTCATATTATCCATTATGAACTAAATTCATAAGACTAGGGCCATGTAAGGCCAAATTGTGATATATGCTTATAATAGATGATTGTTGAGGTTGTTCTTATATTGTTATGTGATGTGAATTTGTGTTTTTGCCTATCTTGCATAAACTTGATCACTATATGTTAGAATCTTATGCCTAGGTTAATATTTCGGGAGAAAATTGACTTAGGGTGCAAGAAATTCACATCATGACCCGTAACTAATGAGGAATTGCCCTAGACATAGGTAAAGATTCCCGGGTGAAGTTGTTCGATTCAAATCGAGTGAACTCTAGTACGTTAATGCATGTTTAGTGGTTAGATTTCTGGATAGGAATATTTGGGAAATCACGATCTAAGCATAGGAGTTTATACGCGAGACATCGGTTATTCTCTACCCTCGGAGTTCTCACCATAACAATATAAGCGTAATCCTTCAACTAGAATCTTTATAAGTATAATTGATCAATTTGAACCTAGCATGTGCCTTAGTCTTCCTTTAGACTTTGTGTAAAATCAATTGTGTAATCTTGTTCTTATTTGTATGCAATTTTTCCTTAATGGGAATTCTTAATGCATACTTTAGTGGAATTTTGGCTATGAAAAGAGAGGGAAGCCCTACTCTTCATCATTCACTATCAATTTCAGTTTCTTGGAGGGGGGGGGGGGGGGGCAGCCCCTAATCTGATTTCTCCACCATTCTTCATCACTCTTTTCCTTCCTCTAGTTTTCCCCTCCAAGAGTGATGAAGAATGGTGATGAATGGTGGAGAAATCAGATTAGGGGCTGCCCCCCCCCCCTCTCCTCCAAGAATCTGAAATTGATAGTGAATGATGAAGAGTATGGGTTCCCCCTCTTTTTATAGCCAAAATTCCACTAAAGTATGCATTAAGAATTCCCATTAAAGTTCCCCAATGAAAATTCCACCTAAGGTGATGCTTAAAGTTTGGCTTTTAAGATTCCAACCAGCTAAAAAATGCTGAACTTTCGGCCCTTAAGAATTCCACCAAGCCTAACAATGTGAAAACTTCAACAAAACACATGCATGCTGCCATTTTCTTGCTTTCCAGCGCAGTCTTAGTATTTTTCTCATAAACGTCTCCACAGATCTCCAAATTGGATGATTCAAGTCCCCATGTGCAGATACAACATAGATATACAACTTTCCAGAAGGACATTTTGTTCAATTCGGTCGCTAAGTATACCTATATTACGTTTCAACATGGAGGTTGTTTCTGATTTGGCACCCATAAAGTAAATCTACCAAGAAACACACTTATGATAACCCCTCAACACATGTGCTGAATTATGGCCAAAAGTGATTCTTACCCATCATATAATGCTGTAATTTAGGCTGAAAAGGAGTAACATTCGGACTATCCACGCCTAGGCATGACTAGGAGAGCGTTGGGGCGTATCCTGGCACATGTACTTCTCTGTTCGGCGCAGCAATCGTATTTCCTTCACAATTCTCTATATAGACCTCCGATTTGGATGTTTGAAGTTCCCATTTGAAGCTAAAACATACATCTAAAACTTTGTAGAAGGAAACTTTGTCTAATTCGGTCTCGAAATGTACATAATTATCGCTCGAATGTGGTAGGAGATGCATAAACCGACTAGGTGTTGAAAAACATGCTTGAACTTGTTTTGTACTTCTTTTTTCTTCCCTTTTCTTCATGTATTCTCATTTATTACCTGTATTCACTTAACACACCTATTAAATGCAAATGTGACATGATTTAAGCAATAAGTGAATCCAAATCATAAGAATTACGGTCTTAAAAACTTGACACGCTAAAAGCTAACGTGCTATTGTAGCAAGTGCACTAGTCGTGTGTTGTAATAAGTGGACTAAAAGTCCGGGTTGTCGAACCACGGAGACTTGAATTTTAGTTTATGATTTTAACAAAAAAAAGAACAAATATAATTAAAGTAAATTATAGGTAAAATTGCATACAATAAGAACAAGATTACACAATTGATTTTACACAAAGTATAAAGGGAGACTAAGGCACATGCTAGGTTCAAATTGATCAATTATACTTATAAAGATTCTAGTTGAAGGATTACGCTTATATTGTTTTGGTGAGAACTCCGAGGGTAGAGAATGACCGATGTCTCGCGTATAAACTCCTATGCTTAGATCGTGATTTCCCAAATATTCCTATCCAGAAATCTAACCACTAAACATGCTTTAACGTACTAGAGTTCACTCGATTTGAATCGAACAACTTCACCCGGGAATCTTTACCTATGTCTAGGGCAATTCCTCATTAGTTACGGGTCATGATGTGAATTTCTTGCACCCTAAGTCAATTTTCTCCCGAAATATTAACCTAGGCATAAGATTCTAACATATAGTGATCAAGTTTATGCAAGATAGGCAAAAACACAAATTCACATCACATAACAATATAAGAACAACCTCAACAATCATCTATTATAAGCATATGTCACAATTTGGCCTTACATGGCCCTGGTCTTATGAATTTAGTTCATAATGGATAATATGAAAAACATAAATGAATTAATACACATGTTCATAGACATAATTGAAATGAAAAGCTATAAAAACTCCCTCAAAAGTGAATAATGATGGAACTTCAATTGAATCTTCCTTCTCCAATGATGATGATGAATCAAGAATCCTTCTCTCTCCCCTCTTTTCTTCTCTATGGATCGGTCACTTCCTCCCCCTCTTCTCCAAGAATCTGAAATTGATAGTGAATGATGAAGAGTATGGGTTCCCCCTCCTTTATAGCCAAAATTCCACTAAAGTATGCATTAAGAATTCCCATTAAAGTTCCCCAATGAGAATTCCACCTAAGGTGATGCTTAAAGTTTGGCTTTTAAGATTCCAACCAGCTAAAAAATGCTGAACTTTCGGCCCTTAAGAATTCCACCAAGCCTAACAATGTGAAAACTTCAACAAAACACATGCATGCTGCCATTTTCTTGCTTTCCAGCGCAGTCTTAGTATTTTTCTCATAAACGTCTCCACAGATCTCCAAATTGGATGATTCAAGTCCCCATGTGCAGATACAACATAGATATACAACTTTCCAGAAGGACATTTTGTTCAATTCGGTCGCTAAGTATACCTATATTACGTTTCAACATGGAGGTTGTTTCTGATTTGGCACCCATAAAGTAAATCTACCAAGAAACACACTTATGATAACCCCTCAACACATGTGCTGAATTATGGCCAAAAGTGATTCTTACCCATCATATAATGCTGTAATTTAGGCTGAAAAGGAGTAACATTCGGACTATCCACGCCTAGGCATGACTAGGAGAGCGTTGGGGCGTATCCTGGCACATGTACTTCTCTGTTCGGCGCAGCAATCGTATTTCCTTCACAATTCTCTATATAGACCTCCGATTTGGATGTTTGAAGTTCCCATTTGAAGCTAAAACATACATCTAAAACTTTGTAGAAGGAAACTTTGTCTAATTCGGTCTCGAAATGTACATAATTATCGCTCGAATGTGGTAGGAGATGCATAAACCGACTAGGTGTTGAAAAACATGCTTGAACTTGTTTTGTACTTCTTTTTTCTTCCCTTTTCTTCATGTATTCTCATTTATTACCTGTATTCACTTAACACACCTATTAAATGCAAATGTGACATGATTTAAGCAATAAGTGAATCCAAATCATAAGAATTACGGTCTTAAAAACTTGACACGCCTAAAAGCTAACGTGCTATTGTAGCAAGTGCACTAGTCGTGTGTTGTAATAAGTGGACTAAAAGTCCGGGTTGTCGAACCACGGAGACTTGAATTTTAGTTTATGATTTTAACAAAAAAAGAACAAATATAATTAAAGTAAATTATAGGTAAAATTGCATACAATAAGAACAAGATTACACAATTGATTTTACACAAAGTATAAAGGGAGACTAAGGCACATGCTAGGTTCAAATTGATCAATTATACTTATAAAGATTCTAGTTGAAGGATTACGCTTATATTGTTTTGGTGAGAACTCCGAGGGTAGAGAATGACCGATGTCTCGCGTATAAACTCCTATGCTTAGATCGTGATTTCAAATATTCCTATCCAGAAATCTAACCACTAAACATTAACGTACTAGAGTTCACTCGATTTGAATCGAACAACTTCAGGGAATCTTTACCTATGTCTAGGGCAATTCCTCATTAGTTACGGGTCATGATGTGAATTTCTTGCAGCCCCTAAGTCAATTTTCTCCCGAAATATTAACCTAGGCATAAGATTCTAACATATAGTGATCAAGTTTATGCAAGATAGGCAAAAACACAAATTCACATCACATAACAATATAAGAACAACCTCAACAATCATCTATTATAAGCATATGTCACAATTTGGCCTTACATGGCCCTGGTCTTATGAATTTAGTTCATAATGGATAATATGAAAAACATAAATGAATTAATACACATGTTCATAGACATAATTGAAATGAAAAGCTATAAAAACTCCCTCAAAAGTGAATAATGATGGAACTTCAATTGAATCTTCCTTCTCCAATGATGATGATGAATCAAGAATCCTTCTCTCTCCCCTCTTTTCTTCTCTATGGATCGGTCACTTCCTCCCCCTCTTCTCCAAGAATCTGAAATTGATAGTGAATGATGAAGAGTATGGGTTCCCCCTCTTTTTATAGCCAAAATTCCACTAAAGTATGCATTAAGAATTCCCATTAAAGTTCCCCAATGAAAATTCCTCCTAAGGTGATGCTTAAAGTTTGGCTTTTAAGATTCCAACCAGCTAAAAAATGCTGAACTTTCGGCCCTTAAGAATTCCACCAAGCCTAACAATGTGAAAACTTCAACAAAACACATGCATGCTGCCATTTTCTTGCTTTCCAGCGCAGTCTTAGTATTTTTCTCATAAACGTCTCCACAGATCTCCAAATTGGATGATTCAAGTCCCCATGTGCAAATACAACATAGATCTACAACTTTCCAGAAGGACATTTTGTCCAATTCGGTCGCTAAGTATACCTATATTACGTTTCAACATGGAGGTTGTTTCTGATTTGGCGCCCATAAAGTAAATCTACCAAGAAACACACTTATGATAACCCCTCAACACATGTGCTGAATTATGGCCAAAAGTGATTCTTACCCATCATATAATGCTGGAATTTAGGCTAAAAAGGAGTAACATTCGGACTATCCACGCCTAGGCATGACTAGGAGAGCGTTGGGGCGTATCCTGGCACATGTACTTCTCTCTTCGGCGCAGCAATCGTATTTCCTTCACAATTCTCTATATAGACCTCCGATTTGGATGTTTCAAGTTCCCATTTGAAGCGAAAACATACATCTAAAACTTTGTAGAAGGAAACTTTGTCTAATTCGGTCTCGAAATGTACGTAATTATCGCTCGAATGTGGTAGGAGATGCATAAACCACCTAGGTGTTGAAAAACATGCTTGAACTTGTTTTGTACTTCTTTTTTCTTCCCTTTTCTTCATGTATTCTCACTTATTACCTGTATTCACTTAACACACCTATTAAATGCAAATGTGACATGATTTAAGCAATAAGTGAATCCAAATCATAAGAATTACGATCTTAAAAACTTGACACGCTAAAAGCTAACGTGCTATTGTAGCAAGTGCACTACTCGTGTGTAGTAATAAGTGGACTAAAAGTCCGGGTTGTCGAACCACGGAGACTTGAATTTTAGTTTATGATTTTAACATAAAAAAAGAATAAATATAATTAAAGTAAATTATAGGTAAAATTGCATACAATAAGAACAAGATTACACAATTGATTTTACACAAAGTATAAAGGGAGACTAAGGCACATGCTAGGTTCAAATTGATCAATTATACTTATAAAGATTCTAGTTGAAGGATTACGCTTATATTGTTTTGGTGAGAACTCCGAAGGTAGAGAATAACCGATGTCTCGCGTATAAACTCCTATGCTTAGATCGTGATTTCCCAAATAATCCTATCCAGAAATCTAACCACTAAACATGCATTAACGTACTAGAGTTCACTCGATTTGAATCGAACAACTTCACCCGGGAATCTTTACCTATGTCTAGGGCAATTCCTCATTAGTTACGGGTCATGATGTGAATTTCTTGCATCCTAAGTCAATTTTCTCCCGAAATATTAACCTAGGCATAAGATTCTAACATATAGTGATCAAGTTTATGCAAGATAGGCAAAAACACAAATTCACATCACATAACAATATAAGAACAACCTCAACAATCATCTATTATAAGCATATATCACAATTTGGCCTTACATGGCCCTGGTCTTATGAATTTAGTTCATAATGGATAATATGAAAAACATAAATGAATTAATACACATGTTCATAGACATAATTGAAATGAAAAGTTATAAAAACTCCCTCAAAAGTGAATAATGATGGAACTTCAATTGAATCTTCCTTCTCCAATGATGATGATGAATCAAGAATCCTTCTCTCTCCCCTCTTTTCTTCTCTATGGATCGGTCACTTCCTCCCCCTCTTCTCCAAGAATCTGAAATTGATAGTGAATGATGAAGAGTATGGGTTCCCCCTCCTTTTATAGCCAAAATTCCACTAAAGTATGCATTAAGAATTCCCATTAAAGTTCCCCAATGAGAATTCCACCTAAGGTGATGCTTAAAGTTTGGCTTTTAAGATTCCAACCAGCTAAAAAATGCTGAACTTTCGGCCCTTAAGAATTCCACCAAGCATAACCATGTGAAAACTTCAACAAAACACATGCATGCTGCCATTTTCTTGCTTTCCAGCGCAGTCTTTGTATTTTCCTCATAAACGTGTCCACGGATCTCCAAATTGGATGATTCAAGTCCCCATGTGCAGCTACAACATAGATCTACAACTTTCCAGAAGGCCATATTGTCCAATTCGGTCGCTAAGTATATCTAAATTACGTTTCAACATGGAGGTTGTTTCTGATTTGGCGCCCATAAAGTAAATCTACCAAGAAACACACTTATGACAACCCCTCAACACATGTGCTGAATTATGGCCAAAAGTGATTCTTACCCATCATATAATGCTGGAATTTAGGCTGAAAAGGAGTAACATTCGGACTATCCACGCGTAGGCATGACTAGGAGGGCGTTGTGGCGTATCCTGGCACATGTACTTCTCTGTTCGGCGCAGCAATCGTATTTCCTTCCCAATTCTCTCTATAGACCTCCGATTTGGATGTTTCAAGTTCCCATTTGAAGCTAAAACATACATCTAAAACTTTGTAGAAGGAAACTTTGTCTAATTCGGTCTTGAAATGTATGTAATTATCGCTCGAATGGGGTAGGAGATGCATAAACCGCCTAGGTGTTGAAAAACATGCTTGAACACACCTATTAAATGCAAATGTGACATGATTTAAGCAATAAGTGAATCCAAATCATAAGAATTACGGTCTTAAAAACCCGTAAAAACACCTCTTATCAACACCCCCAAACTTATCAATTGCTCGACCTCGAGCAATAAGAGCTAAGTATACAAGACCAACATCATTCAATGGGAGAAAACAAAACAACTAACTAACTCACTTTCGTGGAGTAAACGATTGCACTTAGCGGGTGAAACAAGCCTTTAAACCTTTGAGTTACCTCAAAGGACGAGTTATAGTCTCGTGAGGGTTTGCATACGATATACCCACAAAATCTAGCAAATTTTCAATCCCAACCGAATCAACACATCTTAATATGATCAACAAGAATGAATGGCATAAAATCAACCTTTTAAAGTTCACAAATATATATATACATATCAACTACTTTTGCTCATGTGACACCAATACTTGAAACAACTCCCTAGAGTGTAGTGAAAAATAAATCTCGGGTATTATAGTCGAGAGGCATCCTTACCAAATTTTGGACATTAATCCCAGATCTATCAACTTTTGATCAAACACAAGGCACAAGAATTAGAGAAAATCTCATAGCCATTTAAATCTCATTATCTCAAATATTCAACATTCAATTCATATGGAATTTCCATTAAACTTTATTAAGGCTAGATCATGTGCAATGTTTTATTCCATTAGGCTTTCTATGACACCCATGTAACAAGTTTTAAACCAATGACTCCAAAACTAGATAGTTTTGGGGCATTAAGTGTAGAGACACTCCTAAGGATTTAATCACTCGAGTATCAAAGGCCACGAAATAAAACTAGATCTTTTAAACAATTCACTTCTTTTGGCTTGAGCATAGCTCAAATTAGCATAATAGTACAGTATATAGGCATGAAACTTTTCACCTCCGGTACGTATTAGCCTGACCACTTTTGTTAGAAAAATTCAACCTTTTCAATTCATTGTTAGCATATAAAATTACTACTCAACTTATAACTTTATGAGAAATCTAAGTTAATATTTCTGGGAATAATTCCTTAAGTGTCTCAAGATGGTTATCATCTCAACTCCTCTACCTTCAATTTAAGTGCATTGTGAATCATCTAAAGAATCAATTCTAGTCTAAGGTCTCCACGAGTAATTTCAAAGATATATATTCCATTAAATTCAAATTATTTCAAGAATTCATGCCATTTTTCCAAGTCAATCAATTTCAATGCATCAATTGGAAGGACTAAAAATTTTTCATGCTTGATTTTCTCAACAAAGAAGCATATAAACATGATATCAAACAAACTTTCCCTAAAATTAAGCTAAAAATTAGGATTGCACCATCAAAGTTCAAAATAAGTACTCTTCTAAACACCCCCAAACTTAAATCCAACATTATCCCCAATGTTGTTACAACAAGCATACACAACAGTAAAAGAACACTTACAACCAAGGATGTTGAAAAACATCCTTAAACTTCCAATACATAATCCTATAGCTTCTCCTCCTCTCGAGTAAAATGAGCATGGTCCAAATTTGCATCATATCTAACATTTCAACTTTTCAAACCATCAAGCATAAGAAAACATACATGCCAAAAGTGCATGTTTGAACACAACATAAAGAAACAAACTAAACAAAACAAAAACAAAATCAAAATGAAAAACAAACTTACAAACTTGAGTTGCCTCCCAAGAAGCGCTAGTTTAGAGTCGGTAGCTCGACTTTGTGCTCTTTGAGGTTCAAATAGGTGGTCCATTTAACATGACCAAATCCTTGTCATGCCTCCTTTTAGCTCCATGGTTTACTTGCTTCCACTCATATTGCGGGATTTTGCAATTAGCCCTTTGTATTGGATGAGTCTTTTCAATCTTACGAGCATGGCGATGGGATGGAATGTATTTCATGCATAAATCTTCTTTTCCCTCTTTGTTGTGTTTATCATAGGGAATCTCATCCTCCAACTCGAGTGTGGCCTTAGCCTTGCCATTTGCACATTTCTCATAGAGAGAAGGGTTAATAACATCGATATTGGAACAAGTAAGATCATCCGTAGATGGTTTCCTGTTATTAGAAGCATCAAATATCACTTTTACATCTCCTAACCTCAATGATAACTTACCTTTTCCCATGTCGATCTTGGCATTGCTAGTGACTAGGAAAGGTCACTACCACAAAAAAGTCCTATTACAGCACACCTATGACAGCGGTTTTGAAAACTGCTGTAATAGGGGGCACTCGGTTCGGACCTATGACAGCGGTTCAAGCCGAACCGCTATCATAGGTGTCAAAAAAAATAAAAAAATTGAACTTTTGGCAGCGGTTCGGCCAAACCGCTGCCACAAGTGAACTTTTGGCAGCGGTTTGGGCAGAACCGCTGCCACAAAGTGAACTTTTGGCAGCGGATCGCCCGAACCGCTGCCAAAAGTTCAAATTTTGGGCGGGTTTATTTCAAACCGGCCCCCCCTCTCTCTCACTCTCACTCTCACTCACTCACTCTCTATCTCTCTCTCTCTCTCTCTCAACTCTCTCACCACCACCACCACCGCCGCCGCCGTCCGCCGCCCCTCTCGGTTTCTCTCTCTATTTTTAGATCTACTTCTCTCTCTCTCTCGGTTTCTCTCTCGATTTCTAGATCTAGTTCTCTCTCTCTCGGTTTCTCTCGGTATAGGACCGCCGCCGCCCACCTCCGCCGCTGCCGACGCCCACCTTCGCCGACGCCCACCTTCGCCGCCGCCGCCCACCTCCGCCGCCGCCGCCTTCTTCCATTTAGTTTTGGTATTTTTTTTAGATTAATATAAATATATATATACACACACACACACACACACACACATAGAGTATATATAGATGTATGTATATGTGGGTGTATGCATATATGTGTGGGTGTATGTATATTTGTGTATGTGTGGGTGTATTTATATTTGTGTATATGTGGGTGTATTTGTATTTGTGTATGTGTGTGTATGTATATTTGTGTATGAATATTTGTGTATGTATATATGTGGATGGGTGTATGTATATTTGTGTATATGTTCATGGGTGTATGCATATATGTGTATATGTTCATGGGTGTATGCATATATGTGTATATGTTAATGGGTGTATTTGTGTATGTGTGGGTGTGTGTATATTTGTGTATGTATATATGTGGATGGGTGTATGTATATTTGTGTATATGTTGATGGGTGTATGTATATTTGTGTATATGTTGATGGGTGTATGTATATTTGTGTATGTGTAGGTGTACGTATATTTGTGTATGTGTGGGTGTACGTATTTCTCGGTTATTTTGCGGTGTTGGAATGACACGAAATTCACAAAGTCATAGAGAAACGGCATTCTGAACAAAACGCATGACAACGTCTTGCGCTCTCGTGATTTTAGCCATCCGAGATCGTTTAAAGCCTCAAATACGCGTTTTATTACAAAAATACGTATCTTTATAATAAAACGCGTATTTGAGGCCTTAAACAATCTCGGATGGCTAAAATCACGAGAGCGCAAGGCAAAGCCTTGCGTTTTGTTCAGAATGCCGTTTCGCTATGACCGTGCGAATTTTGTGTCATTCCAACATGGCAACATTATAAACAATAAAATAAAATTAAAAAAAATAAAATAAACCACCCTATGACAGCGGTCCAGCCGGAACCGCTGTCATAGGGTCCAATTTAATTTTTTTTTTTTTGAATAAATGACCCTATGACAGCGGTTCCGCCGAAACCGCTGTCATAGGGTTTTTTATTATTTTTTAACCCTATGACAGCGGTTTCTATAGAACCGCTGTCATAGGGTCACCCTACTGCAGCGGTTTCTATAGAACCGCTATCATAGGGTGACCTATGACAGCGGTTCCGGAACCGCTGTCATATGGTTTTGACCTATGCCAGCGGTACCTATGACAGCGGTTCAAAACCGCTGTAATAGGCCCAAAAAAATCGTTGTTATAGGTCATTTCTGTAGTAGTGGGTCTTCCTAGAATCAAGGGCATCCCAACATCTTCTTCCATATCAAGGACCACAAAGTCAACCCGGAAAAAGAATTTGTCAACTTGTACAATAACATCTTCTATTATCCCCTTTGGTCTCTTAATTGATCCATCGGCGAGTTGGAGGCTCATTAATGTCGGTTTGGGATTTCCAAGACCCAACTTCTTGAAGAGAGAATACGGGAGGAGATTGATACTTGCTCCCGTATCGCAAATAATCTTTTCAAAAGTAAGAGGGCCAATGGTGCACGGAATGGTGAGCCTCCCCGGGTCCTCACAAAGAGTCGCCACAATCCTACGGAAAATCGGATCCATATCCTTCTTTTTCATTTTTTGTGCATTTGGAAATGGAAGACGAACCTCGATGGGATGATGCGTTGGAGTTGAAGGGCCAGCTGTGGAGGATACAGAATGTGGCGCTTGGGCGTGACAATCGGCGCCTTGGCGCAGCGACAAGGGCGCCTGGGCGTGGATGGATGGGCGCTCGGGCGCATCAGTGCGAACATTATCACCTTTTACCTGTTCGCCACTTCTCAAGGTAATTTCATAGCATTGCTCTTTCAGGTTCTTTTCCATGTCACTTGGTAAAGTTCCCGGGGCTTTCTCGCTGATTGTCTTTGCCATTTGACCCATTTGTGTCTTCAAATCCTTCATATCCATCATTAAATCCTTCATCATAGTACGGAGTTCGTTGATTGCTGAATCCGATTTCTTTATTTTCTCATCAAGACGTTCATCGGTTGTAGGAGGCCTAACTTGCCTTTGTACATGAGGATTACCTTGCCTTTGAGCTTGATTGTTGATGAATGGAGGCCTTGGTGCTTGATAGATATCGATATGGGCGTTTTGTGCCTGATTGGGCCTCCTTGGAAAATTTCCGGGCACATGGAAGTTCAATTGAGGTCGATTGGCATTTCCAACATAGTTTACATTGCCAACCATTGTTTCAAAAATGACTTCTTTTTCCAACTCTTGAACACGAGCAATTTTTTTAGTGGGTGTGATCTCTTCATCATCGGGATAGAGCTCATCTTCCCGGGCTAATGGTTCAATCTTGTCCCACACACTTTGGCAATCAAGCCCAAGGAGATCACCACCGGCACCGGCATTGAGCCTATTTCGGATGCGCGAACGGACTCCATCATGGAATCGTAATACTTGCTCGCTCAATCTTAGGTTGTGATTCAGACATTTTCGGAGCATGTTTTTATATCTAGCCCATGCCTCGGCTAAGGACTCATGATTCCCCTGCTTAAACTCCTTAATGTTGCTCCTTAGCTCGTTGATTTTTGAGGGTGGAAAGAATTTACTCAAAAAGGCATCAACCAATTGTCCCCATGTTGTGATGGATTGGGGTGGTAAAGATTTGTACCACATGGTCGCCCTTTCCTTTAATGAGAAGTGGAAGACTCTTAAACGAATTGCATCGAGATCCCGTGGATGAAATTGGGTAGTCATGAGAGTATCGTCTAAAGTCTCCAAATGCTCATGAGGTGATTCATGGGGCTCTCCATAGAAGGGTTCGCTTTGCACCATGCTAAAGATGTGTGACGGAATGTGATAATTTGGTGCAAAGAAATTTGGAAAGACTACGGGCCCCGGTATGGTGTGGACCCTTGGAGGTAGACTTTCCCGGACAGATGGAACTCTTTGAGGAGGTGCCGGTTGCATAGCTTGGAAAAGATTTTGCAGCCATTCCCTGTTTTCCGGAAGATTTATGTCGGGAAAATTTCCATTTGGATTTAGATTGTCGGCCATTTCTCGAGCTTGTCTACTAGATCGAAGAACACGCTCTATCTCCGGCTCAAAATTGTATAGAGGCTCGTTAGAAGAGCAGGTCATACACCACAAATGAAACCTAACAATTAAACATAAGTACAAATAAATGAAAAACTAAGAATTATGAAAATTTAAATGAAAAATCAAAAACTAAAATGAACAAGTCCCCGGCAACGGCGCCAAAAACTTGACACGCTAAAAGCTAACGTGCTATGATAGCAAGTGCACTAGTCGTGTGTAGTAATAAGTGTCGACGAAAAGTCCGGGTTGTCGAACCACGGAGACTTGAATTCTAGTTTATGATTTTATACAAAAAACAACTACAATAAAAGTAAAATGAGTGTGAAACACGTAAGATAAGAACAAGGTTATGCAAATGAATTAAAACCAATTATAAAGGGAGACTAAGGCACATGCTAGGTCCAAATTGATCAAATATACTTATAAAGGCTCTTGTTGTAGAATTACTCTTATATTGTTATGGTGAAAACTCCTAAGGTAGAGAATAACCGATGTCTCGCGTATAAACTCCTATACTTAGATCGTGATTTCTTAAATATCCCTATCCGGAAATCTAACCACTAAACATGTATTAATGTAATAGAGTTCACTAGATTTGAATCGAACGACTTCACCCGGGAATCTTTACCTATGTCTAGGGCAATTCCTCAATAGTTGCGGGTCATGATGTGAATTTCTTGCACCCTAAGTCAATTTTCTCCCGAAATATTAACCTAGGCATAAGATTCTAACATATAGTGATCAATTATATGCAAGATAGACAAAAACACAATTCACATCACATAACAATATAAGAACAACCTCAACAATCATCTATTGTAAGCATATATCACAATTTGGCCTTACATGGCCCTAGTCTTACGAATTTAGTTCATAATTGAAAGCATAAAAGACATAAGAGGAATATTCATAGACATAAATGAAATGAAAAGCTCTTAAACACTCCCTAAATGGTGAATGATGATGGATCTTGAAGTTGAGCCTTCAATCCCCAAGCTCTTTTCCTTCCTCTAGTTTTCCCCTTCAAGAGTGATGAAGAATGGTGATGAATGGTGGAGAAATCAGATTAGGGGCTGCCCCCTTCCCCTCCAAGAATCTGAAATTGATAGTGAATGATGAAGAGTATGGGTTCCCCCTCCTTTATAGCCAAAATTCCACTAAAGTATGCATTAGGAATTCCCATTAAAGTTCCCCAATGAGAATTCCACTTAAGGTGATGCTTAAAGTTTGGCTTTTAAGATTCCAACCAGCTAAAAAATACTGAACTTTCGGCCCTTAATAATTCCACCAAACATAACCATGTGAAAACTTCAACAAAACACATGCATGCTGCCATTTTCTTGCTTTCCAGCGCAGTTTTAGTATTTTCCTCATAAAGTTCTCCACAGATCTCCAAATTGGATGATTCAAGTCCCCATGTGTAGATAAACCATAGATCTACAACTTTCCAGAAGGACATTTTGTCCAATTCGGTCGCTAAGTATACCTAAAATACGTTTCAACATGGAGGTTGTTTCTGATTTGGCGCCCATAAAGTAAATCTACCAAGAAACACACTTATGACAACCCCTCAACACATGTGCTGAATTATGGCCATAAGTGATTCTTACCCATCATATAATGCTGGAATTTAGGCTGAAAAGGAGTAACATTCGGACTATCCACGCGTAGGCATGACTAGGAGGGCGTTGTGGCGTATCCTGGCACATGTACTTCTCTGTTCGGCGCAGCAATCGTATTTCCTTCACAATTCTCTATATAGACCTCCGATTTGGATGTTTCAAGTTCCCATTTGAAGCTAAAACATACATCTAAAACTTTGTAGAAGGAAACTTTGTCTAATTCGATCTCGAAATGTATGTAATTATCGCTCGAATGGGGTAGGAGATGCATAAACCGCCTAGGTGTTGAAAAACATGCTTGAACTTGTTTTGTACATCTTTTTTCTTCCCTTTTCTTCATGTATTCTCATTTATTACCTGTATTCACTTAACACACCTATTAAATGCAAATGTGACATGATTTAAGCAATAAATGAATCCAAATCATAAGAATTACGGTCTTAAAAACACGTAAAAACACCTCTTATCAAGTATATAAGATGTTTTGGATAAACTTAGCCAAACACCCTCTTATAAAAGAGTTATAAGAGTTAAGGTCTTCACATCATCAAAAATGGGGAAATTGTTAGGAATTTTATGTTACATGTTTTGATGATGACAAGATAGGATTTCTTGTTAGACCCCAAAATAATGTAAGTTTATGTTTTCATAGAAATATTGTATAAGCGTTTGAAAGTTTATTAGTTTGTTATGCTTGTAATTTTTATCTTTATAGATTTTAGACTTAGGATTAGATACCGAGTTGCTGATAGAATTCTGGGTGAGTTTATCAAAGATGAAGTTGAAGATTCAAGCGTCTGAAGTCAAGTGAAGATGAAGATTTGTCTTAAGCGTCTATCAAACTTTTAAAGACTATTTTAGGATTTATGACTCAAGCGTCCAAGTGACTCAAGCGTCCAAGTGACTCATGCGTCCAAGCGACTCAAGCGTCGAAGTGACTTAAGCGTCCAAGCGACACAAGCTTCCAAGCGACTCAAGCGTCGAAGTGACTCATGCGTCCAAGTGACTCAAGCGTCCAAGGGACTCAAGTATCGAATCGACTCAAGCATCCAGCTTTCAAATTCACCTGAAGGACAAAACCCAAGTAATCAAGGACTTAAATGCAATCACCAACGGACATTTATTTCCAATGGGAAATAAATTCAAAATGCATTAAATGCTTAATAATTGCATTAAATGTAACAAGACAGTATGACTTGTGAGCAAGACACCTTTTGACTAGACTGTCAGCTTTTCAGAGTTCAAATCTGCTCTTGTCCAATTGGAACCAGCAAAATTTTAGGAGTGTCAGAAAGAGACTATTTGAAGCGAAGCGTGAGAAACACATGCCTGATTGTGTCTAACAGACAAATCCCAAGAATCTCAATAAATAGTACCCTTCAGCAAAAACCTTACGGGGCGAAGAGACCAAGATTACACACTCACATACACAAGAAAAGGTCCAAACTTTGCTGATATTATTTGAGAGAAAAGCTTAGAAACTCCATAGCCAAAATCCTTCAAGCTTCTCAAATACATTCCAAAGACAGTTACAGATATCTCAAACATCTTCTAAGAAGAACCCTAAATTCCTATTGAGTTATCACAAGTTGTCTTTATTGGAGCTGAAATTTATGTGACCAAGGAGCTCGAGATCGTCTTCCGAGGATAGAAGTGTCTTTTAGCAGAAATCTGTGTGACCAAAGAGCTCAAGGCATCGACATCCATTTGTTCCCTATTTTGTAGAAGTCTGTGTGTGAGTTTTCGAGAATCAATTTAGTGGATTGCCTTCGAGTGTTCGAGGAGAAGAAGGACATAGTTCGGATTAGACCACCCAACGAACCTTATAAATTATTGTGTTCTTTACTTACAGTCAATTTTCATATTGTCATATCATTGCATAAATCTATTAAGTAGAACTCAATCGAACACTAAGCAACTAAAACACTTTCTGTGACGCTAAAGCTTCCAAAAGAGAAGACTCCAAAATCATTCCGCCGTGCTAATACTGATCAAAGAACTGAACACTTAAACCTATCTGGTTAAAGTATTCAAATCTTGAAGTCAAAGTTAACTTTCCAAAAACAGTCTTCACTAGACGCTCAGTCAAGCGCCTACAATTTCAAGTGTCCAACCAATTTTAATACAAATATTTTTAAAGTCGAAAAAGACTTCAGTGTCTATTCACCCCCCCCCCTCTAGACCCCTTCGTATGCCACTTGAGACCATCATTCTCGTTCCTATCTTGACAGTCCATCTCTTACTTATAAATTAAATGAAAAGTTCAAAATTGTACTCCTCTTTAGATATGTAATAGTAGTCCTTCAAAATAAATAATAAAGTTTTTCCTTTTTAGAAGGGGTGGGGGGTTTGAAGCTCCTTGGAGAACATGAATTGAACTTGAGACACATTCGAAAGAAAGAGTAAATATGCAATAGGAGTTGAAGAGTCGATATAGTGTATGAAAGTTCTTTCTAGATGTTAGAAATTTGTTTTGCATTACCATATGCATAAAACTCTAACATGACATTGATCTAAGTTGGAATTAACTCTACCCTTACTCAGTTAGGATGATCTCGTAAGACAAATTAAATACAAACGAATCAAGATTATATATTGCACTCGAGCTGCCCACATACCTCTCGGGAATCAAGTCTAACATAATTCCAATGTAATATGTAATTCACCAATTGTATAGTAAATTCGTATACGAACCTATCCAAATTTATATGTAATGAGATCGTAATGTCAAGTCTTAGTCTTAATAACGAATCTACGACCAAGCTTACGCGTATATCAATTGTTCAAATTCCAGTCCCTGTGCTTTCAATAAATGCGGGAATTTATAGTGTTCACAAGTTGGACGAATACTTTTCCTCCATCTGGAAATCATATCAGGATGACGCCACGTGTCCCCAAGGGATGATGAGGATCATACCTCGTAGGGTCGGGTCACGGGTTGACCCGACCCGTGTTAGAAGAAACACACGGATTTTGTAGTGTTTTGCAATTATCATGTCCACCAAAGACCTTAATGTACACTTATATCTTTAAGTTCGTATATTAATAATATACGAACCTCCTTGCCTACTTAGTGTGACTGTAGATACGAGATGACGAGGCCCTATACCAATTTTAGGTATATCAGACATTATTTCCAGCATACAATTTTCGTAAGAAACTACTCTAGAACATATAACAAATTATATTTGTTTCTTTGGGACACGAAAAGTGGCCAAACACGTCTCTCTCAATTTTTTCTTTCAGCTATGGTTGACCCCGTCATTTTTTAAGGATTTAATGCATAAACAAACCCCCCCCCCCCCCCTCCCCCCTCGTTATAAAAATGCAAGAAACCGACTATATTTGCGAAATAGCCTAATCATCCCTGTGTGTTCTGAAAAAGTCTACGAAGGTAGAAGGAAATATGTGTTTTTTGGGTGCAATAACACTACATATCTTTTATATTGTATGGAGAATGTATAAATGACAAATGAGCATGTCAATAAAAGTGAAAAACATGAAAAATATGCTAATTTTCTAATGAAATTTGGCTCCACAAACTTTTTAAGAATACGGGGGTGATTAGGCTATTTCATTAGGTTTTATACATTTAACACTTTTTCAATGTTTTTGGACTTCAACAAAACGTTAATGTATTATAATGATTTTTTTTAAATGGATACATTAGATGAAATTCCAAAATGATTTTATCAGAGGTTACGGTTTTATAAAACTAAGCAAAATTTTATTGTTGGGAATTCAATTCATTTTTACATGAAAACTGTAATAGAATAGCATCCACTTTGATATATTGGTAATTATTAGACTTTCTACTATTTGACGAAACCATTAGACTTTCCCAAATTAATTAGCTCCTATATTAAATTTATTTATACGTAAAACAAATATAAAAGATAATTGTTTGTCAACTCGATTCATTTTCTTGTCCCTTGCATGGGGAGAAAAATTACGTGATATTTAATTAGGGCTCATCAAAGACGAGGCATATGACTATCCAAAGCAGTCATATATACTCTCCAACATTGAGAGTTACTTTAAGTTATTTTTTCAAGCACCGCCTAGACGTGGCACCGCTTATCCGACCTTCTCTTCCTCCTCAACAGCTCATGTGCCACTAACTCTGCCATCATCACCTATTGTAATCAGTAATAAACATTTCAAGTTGATACTTATGTAATTTCAAAATTCACTCAAGTTTGAACTCAACATAAGAGTGGACATGATAGATTACACAGCTGTATTTGGGATTTTTTTTTCATATTCATAGATAACTAAATATTAATATACTCATTACATTTATATGAAGTAAATGAAAATAACTAAAATAAAGTATTTAACATGTAAAAGTATAGAAAGTACTCTCAAATCCTAATCCAAGGCTTGTTACTCTAACGGTATCAGCTTTCACTTTCATGTGGATAGTCATGGGTTCAATTCCAGACGGTCACAAGTTCTGATTTTTCTCTCTTTAATTGAAGTCTTATATGGTCTGTGTGGCCCATAATTAAAAAAACTATCGGGCTGGGTTTGTCGGGTCAGGGTATTACTCTCGTCTAGAAAAAAAAAATTCTAATCCATACACATGAATCTAGAACTTCAAGAACAATGCGTACAATATAAATTGGAAAAACGAAGTCTTAATTAACTCGGTCTTATTGTAATTATAATGACAGTCCAACAAATACCAATGTGAAAATATTGCGTGTTTTCAATGGTTATGGAGCTGGCAATTTTGGGTATCATTTTTTGGGACGAACAAACAAGAATGTCATAAGGCATAAGGATGTAGCGTTCACGGACAAGGTGCTGTATAAGGATAGGCTTGGTGTTGGGGCTAAGATCATTGGGAAATCAAAAGCGGTGCTGGAGGAAACCACTATAGAGGATGTTGCGATGAATGGTACTAAAGAAGAATCAAAGACACCTGACCCTACTTTTAGGAGATCCGATTGAACCCCCAAACAAAATATGAGGTTACACATCTATACAGTATTTGATTTTAGCTGATTCGAGTTAGCCTAAATGCTATTGGGAAGCTATGAGTGTTGGAGATTCTCTCAAGTTGGAGCTTTCCAAGAAACACGAGAAGGGCTCACTTGAGAAGAACAACACTTGGAGGTTGACCAAGTTAATTATGGGAGGGAAAATGGGCACTACAAACCAAATGAGTTTTTCGGGTTAAGGAACATCCAGATGGTAGCAAAAGAGACAAGGCGAGATTGGTAGTCAGAGGTTTCTAGTAGAAGGAAAGGATTGATACATGGAAATTTTTTCATCCATTGTCAAGTTGACCGCCATCTCTATGGTTCTGAGCATTGTTGCTGTAAAGGATTTGCATATTGAGCAATTAAATATAAATATGGTTCAACCGGAAGATTTTCAAGAAACTGGTAAAGAAAACCTTATGTGCAAACTAGAGAACAATTTGTGCGTATTAAAGCAGGCTCTTGAGACAGTGGTGCAAGAAGTTTGACTCATTCATGGGAGGTAACGATTTTATTAGATGACAAATGGATCACTGTTTCACTTTTAAGAAATCTTGTGATTGCTATATTGTTTTGTTGTTTATGTAGATGATATACTTGTTGCAAGCTCAAACATGACAGATATCAACAAGTTGAAATAGCATCTTTTAGCTGAGTTTGAAATAAAGGACCTAGGGGCTGCCAACACGATCCTCGAAATGAGGATTATTCAAAATAGGTCGAGTAGGAGGCAGAAGTTGCCATAGGAGAAGTACATAGAAAAGGTGCTTGGTAGATTTGCAATCACAACTGCAAAATCTAGATGCACCCACTTGAGAAGTCATTTCATGTTGTCTAAGGAGCAATCACCAAAAATGGATGAGGAGTTGCAAGAAATGAAAAAGTTTCCCTACGCCTCTGTCTTAGGAAGTTTTATATATGTAATGGTGTATACAAGGCTAGATATAGCCCATGCAGTAGGAATTGTGATTTGATTTATGGCTAATCGAGGGTTAAAGCATTGGAAAGTTGTGAAGTGGTTACTGCGATGTCTAAAGAGTAAATTAGGTATGGCTTTATGTTTCAACTCAAGTAGTGATGTCACTTTGAAAGATTCCGTTGATGCAGACTTAGGTGGTGACCAAGATATCCAGAAGAGTATTCCGAGCTATGTCTATACATTGGAAGGCGCTGCAATTAGTTTTATATTAAGTCTACAAAAGTGTTCAGCACTTTTTAAAAACAAAGCTGAGTATATTTCCATATTAGAGATGGTAAAGGAGATGGTTTGGTTGAAATTTTTTTTGAGGAAAATCAACAAGGAATAGAGGGATTGTGTGCTCTATAATGATAGTCAAAGCATGATTTATCTAGCGCAAAAGTTATTGTTTCATTTGAGGATAAACCATATTCATTGAAGTATCATCATATCCCAAAAATGATTGATGATGGAACTTTGGAGTTGAAGAAGATTCTTGGTTTGAAGAACTGGCGGATATGTTAGTTAAGAGAGTTACCACTGAGAAGTTGAGGCTTTGTATGGCCTTAGTTAGCTTCAAGTACTGTAATGAAAAAATGATGTATACTAGAGAATATGTGTACTTGGGAGAAGTAAGGACCTCGATGAAGATGAATTATTCTATTTGAAGTCAGTCTCCAAGTGGGGGATTGATTGCTTTAAGTGGAGACAAATCACAAAAGGATCAGAGAGATGTGCCACGTTTGCACAGGTTTCTGTACAATTGGGTTCACAACCAGCACTCTGGCTGGCTGAACTGGGAGTTTTGAGTCCGCCGCCTAAACTTTTACTGGCTATAGCCAGCCTATCCCTAGATCGCGGTGCTACCAGGCATGTTTTCGGGCTAATTTTTGACGGATTTTGAGTTCCATTCTTAGTAGGATTTGTTTCCATTAGCAAATTCGAGTAGAATCCTTCTTCCCCAAGTCTCCTGGTTAGAAATAGGATATTCATCTTTGTATTACATATCACTCTAACAAATATCAATAAAATCTTTAGTATAGGTCCTTGGACATAGGCTATATTGACCTGGACATGTAAATATTGTCTATTTTTCTTGCTTTCTCTTTACTTTTCAAGTCTTTATATACAATTATTTCTAATAGTTCTTTAGATGGAATTTATGAAGCTTAGTCTATAGGGGGCAAAGTGTTATACTGGCGAGAGCTACCTCTTGAGGAAAAATTGCAATTTTGGTCCCATAACTTAGCTTATGTGTGTTTTTGGTCTCAGTATTATTAACTTTAGCATTCTACGTCCCATAACTCCAAAAAACGTGCATTTTTTATCCCAAGATACAATTCCGTCATGTATTTGATGGAGTTGACATGTGCGGCTCACATGGGATCACCAAAAATGTGCGTTTTTGGTCCCATAACTCCAAAAAACGTGAGTCGCACGCACATGCCAATTCCTTCAAATACATGTCAAAATCGTATATTGTGACCAAAAATGCACATTTTTTGGAGTTATGTGACGTATAATGCTAAAGTCAATAATACTGGGACCAAAAGCACACATGAACTAAGTTATGGGACCAAAATTGCAATTTTCCCTACCTCTTGATTATGGGGTGCAAAGTGCTCGTCTGTGGGCGTCATCATTAGAGTCTAAACATGTGACGATGGATTTCATATTGAGTCACGTACTCGTCACGTCTTTTAAAGAAGGGTGATTGTAAGTGTTGGAAATTGGATATGGGTCATGGGTCGCCCATGAGGGCTTAACCCTACCCATATTAATTTGAATGAAAGAAATGGAGGGAGTGATTTTTTGTAGGAAAAAACCACCCCAACTTCCCCATTATTATCTCTATTATTATCTGAAAATAGGAATGAAAAAAATACACATCCAAGCATCATATTTTCGCAACAAAATGAGGGGTAAAAATGCAAAGGCATGAAAATCATATTTTGGTGTAATTCGAAAAAGAAAATTCACCGATTTGAAGTAATTGGATAGTGGAAAACAACTCTCTCACTTTGATTGAGTTTGTGGACAAATTGGAGCATCAAAAACGTGCGAAAGAGGTTATGAAACAACCAAGTGAAGATTCGCATTTGTAAGTGTTTATATGTTGAAATCGCATGTGTTATGTGATTAATTTTCGACATTGGTATCAGAGCATGTTTGCTTGTGTTCCAAACTTGCTTTCACACGAAAATGTGATATATTTATAGCTTGAAATGATGCTTCACCATGCTTCCCGTTTTTGCATGAAATATGACTTCATCCATGGTGATTTTATGATATGTTCATGATATGCTTTAATTTTCGAAATGTAGCATGTCTAGACAATGTATAAACATTTTATGAAGTTATATATAAGCTTGCTTGACATTTGATGAGAAATTGAATTTTTATGGTGATTTTGTTTTAGTACCTCCAGACGCAATTTTGAACCCCTTTCTGTGGTTATAATTGTGTAAATGTTATATGGTTACGATCCTTGTTTCAAGGGATTTCCAACCATAAATTTGCATGTTCAGAACGGATTAGAAATGAGAGAGATATAGCCTCTCAAAGTTGTGGTTGCAAAAATAAAAAATCTGAAAAATCTGGAAAAATGCATGAAGAAGATGAACAGTAATCCTGACCAATCCCACTCGCGCCTACGGAGAGTGAAATCCACTCCCTACTCTAGACTGCTCGAAAAACAAAACTGAGACCACCGTTAGATTCCCCATAGTAAAAAATGGGGGGTAGCCAAACTTTCTAAGCTGGAAAACGAAGGGAAGCGGCTTGTGTTTTACACCTGCCACAATAGGTCACGCGCCACGCGTGCATGAACTTCCATGGGCCGTTTTTGTCCGAAAAAATTCCCTTACGGTCAGAAATGTATTTTGGGAATTTTTGGATATTTAAAATATATTTTTCAGTGAGAAAAAATATTTTTCTTTGATTTTCGAAATTAAAAATGATGAAAAATGATAGAAAAATACTTTTTGGGCAAGAAAAATTCTGAAACTTTTTGTTTAATTTTCTGAAATTATTTCTCATGCCTTGGCTACCAAGATGAAGAGTTTTGAACACTTTTAATATTATGCTCATCTTTTGTTAAATGCATTTGGAATTGTTTTTCCCTAAATTAAAATTGTTGGAGCATAATTATTAATTTTTTATAAAGTGTTAAAATCTTCATATCATATAATGTATTAAGATTGGCTTTGTGCCCAATCTAATACCAATTTTTTATTTTCATAGATGGCGAGATCCCAATTTACTTTTAACATCCTCCGGAGGGGAGTTAGAGCGAGAAGAACTCGTGTGCGTTTGGCAACGTTAGAATTGCTGAGGCGTTATAGAATGGGCCCCGAGCATTCTTTGCGTGAACATGTTAAGATAATGAAAATGAAGTATAAGGAGATACTTCATTTGGGTAATTATTTTGGTGGTCCCGACCAAGAAAGAGAATTATGGAGAAATTCTCTAACTAAGTTTTGGAGAGGTGAATTTGATAGGATTTACACTGAAAGTAAAGACAGAGATCTACGTCTCTTGAAGTCTTTATTGATTAAAGTGTGGAAAGAGAGAGAGAGCTAGAATTCAAGACGAGGAAATAATTATCTTTGGGGATGAATAATGGTCCTTGACGTCTTTTGAAATGCGCTCCTAGAGATAGACTCTCAAATGGGATGGTTAATATGGTTTCTCGTATGTATTGAAATACTTAGAGCTCGTTATGTCAGTAATCGCATGTGTATACGTTCTTTGTTTTGAAAAGTTGTTGACTTGTAGCTTAGATGCATATGTTATGAAAAGTATATATTGTTTTCTTTATGAAATTGAGTATTGACTACTTACATGTGTATGATAAGATATGTTTTCTTATATATATATATATATATATCATGATATGATTTGATCATGATATTAAGTGGGAGTTCTAAGGTTGGTTCAAATGATACTTACCTAGAACTTTATGAGATTTTTTACGAGGAAATTATATTTGTGATAATGAACATTTTGACACGGATGTTGATCGGGCACTACGTGACCTTTCGAATCTGTACGTTATGGTGTATTGTCATAAATGTTAATTTGCCTAGTACGAAATCAGTGTTTTATAAATGGGCTGTATGATATCTCTAGTATGACCCTGGCAACCAAAATCTTATGAGTATTGAGATTTTAGAATAGTACTAGATGAGAACTAATTTGTAGAAATTGTAACACGTCACGTCATAATATTTTGGAATATGTAAAATCGAATTAGGTGCTCCAGAGGGCAATAACCAAGTCCTGTAAGACTTATAGTGAGTCTTCCTATTCAATATAAAAGATCAATGAGTTTATCATAGGCAGAAAACAAGGTCCACTACTTATGATGTCTTTGTTGATTGTATGATATATGATCTTGTATGCGAATGAGAAATCATACTCTTGATCTACAAGTGGACAAAATGAGTAATACATCAGTAAATTGAACTGAATTAGGATTGTTGACTTTTGTATTTGATGATTAAAAGCATACCAGGAATAAGAAAACAATGAGTTTCTTTTTTAGGGTAATTTCAAATACTATTAGAAATTAAAATCAACATACAATGACTTCTCTTATGAGAAGTGGTGAGTTCAATTTTTGTACAATCTCTTTCTAATAATGAAGACATCTAAAGGTCAAGTCTTTTATTTGTGAAAAAGACTTTCATAGTCGGCGTTAGCCATTTTGTGTATTTTTGCATAAGAGGCTTATTGATTCTATGATAATGACTTAGGACTTTGTGGCTGATCTGTCTTTTAAAGAGAATTTGAGATTCTTACAGTAAACGAGATTAGAACAAAGGATAAGTCATGAAAGAGACATATGATGAATCTAGGGAGAACAACCTTAACCACTAATGAGAGTAGAAGTGGACTAAAGGTAAAAGTGCTATATTGATATACGATTGGTCATTTTGCTCGTGTATAACATGAGTTGAAACAATTGACATACGGTTGGTCAATTTTACTCGTGTATGCACTGAGTAGAAAACATAGCACTTATAGACGCTTATATAGTGCATCTTACATATTAAGCACTAAGATACTAAATCTTGTCCTATGTGGATTTAGGTTTATGGTTATGTGAAATCAATTAAAAAGCGTTTGAAATTCTAAAAAGATCATTGGAAGTCGGTCTTCTGGATTGTTCTCCTGAGATTGTATTACTCTTGGATTCGAGTTTTTGACTTGGTTAGTATCTATAGAATAGATACAAAAAGTGGTGCTAGATATGTTTCTTCTTGAATGGTTTGGTGGTGAATTGTGACCAAGGCACATTGATTATTTGATCATAATCAATATGTGTTCATTAAGTAAAGTGAACGACTATGTGTGCATTTTTTTTATTTGCATACTTGGTTAAGTCACAATGAAGTAAAACATTAAGTTAGTAAGAGAAACTCTCTGAATAACTTTCGTAGTTACTCGTTAACTTGTGGTAAATCACATGTGACAATTCGGAGATGAATAAGTTGATCTTTCATTGCAGTTAATTTTGTTAGACTTCTGTGATTTAATTAATATGGGGATTGGGAAATGAACCCCCTATTCCATTACTCCTTTACATACATTGATCTTGTCTGTTTTGATTTCTCCTAATATGAAACATTAGAATGTTTCTTGGAAAATTATGAGAGAATCAAACTGATGATTTTTTCTTTAATATGTTAAATTCAAGAAACAATGTATCTGTATCTCGGTGATACGCAAGTGATCTAAGGTGTACATGTTCTACGTGAACATCATGGTGTGTAAAATTAGTAAATCACAGAATGTCCGGAGAATTTTTTTTGGATGAAGAATCTTGAAATTTCTAAACCTCTAGTCAAGTTTAATGATTCGTATAGTGGCTTTGTGCCTTATAGATCACTTAAGAAAATTGTGTCCCGATTTTAAGTGGGAGCAAATTTGTCAAAGTGATCAAACTGAGAATCGAATCATAATTTTGTGATATTTGCTTAAATTTCCTGATTCTAATAGTGGCTATGTGCTTTATAGATCACTTATGAGAATCGTGTTTCCAAATTTGAATGGGAGCAAATTTATCGTAGTCATCAAGTTAGTTGAATCCAAATTTTGTGCAAACACAAAATATTCTCCGGAAGATTAGATAGAGTTTAATATAGTAAGACTCCGTCTTATCTGAGAGGATTGAATTAATGCAATGAAAGAGTTTTTATAGAAATTACTAAATCTATAAACATGTGTGGTGATAAGTTTGAGTTTTACTTGTTTTAGGGCTCGATAATTGGTCGGTTTAGAGCCGATTATGAGTGATTTTGACACTTGTGAATTTGATTTGTGTGTTAAATGAGTACAGGGGTAAAATCATGACAATCGAGCGAAAGGGGCGGAAAAACATTATTTTGGGGAGAATCTGCACTCAACGTTCGAACGTGGATAGCTCAACGTTCCGGCGTGGCCACGTCATCAACGTACGTACCTGAGGCATCCAACGTTCGAACCTTGGCCCAGTTAACTCCCAGTCAACAACGTAAGCCACGTCATAACGTTTGAACATGAAGGGGGTAACGTACGTACGTTGGAGTTGGCTGGACGAATTTTGGCAAGTTTTTGATTCCTAATTCAACTAGGAGACTTCGGGGATCCTCTTCTATATATACTTCTTCTTACAACATAAATAGGGCTCGAAATTTTCAGCATGGAAGAGACTTTTGAGCAAGGAGACAAGCAAGACGAAGAGAACGATGACTCTGCATCAATTCATCAATTCGTAATAGGGAGATTTTTATTTCTAGAATATTTTTCTATGAATAATTCGATGTTTTTTACTGTTTTCCTAATTACAATTATGAACTAATTTTCCTTTAACTAGGGCCATGTGAAGGCCGAATTTACAAGTTTATATATATGACGTAATTGTTCGTATTAATTCTATTTTTGCTCTGTGTGTTAATTTTGCGCTTTTATTCCAATCATATGCTTGATCACCATATGCTTGCCAAATTGCCTAGTCTATTCATTCGAGAGAATATAGTTTAGGGTTCAAAGGAATTAACACATCATCCGAAAAAAAATAGTCGAATTGCCCCTAGAGATAGGTAGAGATTCCCGGGTGCTGTTAGCTGGATTTATCGGGGGAAATTCTAGAACCTAAATGCATGATTGTTGGTAAGATTCTCGGACAGACATATTTAGAGACCCGTCAATTAGTTATAGGATTGTTACAGCCGAGACATCGGGTAATAGTTAATAAAGGAATTTCCACCAAAGCAATATTAGTCTAATAATTCAAAGAATAATTCATATATATTCACGAGTAAATACACTTGAAGCATGTGCCTTAGTTATTTTATCTCATATGAATCTCAATCTCGTTGTCAAGTCTTGTTTTAAATTTTTTTAATTTGTGACACAATCGTGATAATTTAATTTCATTTGATTTAAATTCTGTCAATCTAAAATACGAGTCTCTGTGGGTTCGACATCCCGGACTTAAAATCCATTTTATTACTGCACACGACCAGTCCAGTTGCTGTTTCAAACACGTAAGGATTTTTCGTGTCATGTTTTTGGCGCCGTTCCCGGGGACTTGTTTTATTTTAGTTTAAATTTTTATTGTAAGTTCTAGCTTTAAATTTCTTTCATTATTTTTAGTTATTCATTGTATTTTTATTTTTATTTTCTGGCTTTAAACTTTTGTGGTTTGCTTCTTTGTTTCGAGCAGGTTGGTCTTTTGGTGAATGACCCGAGCCTCAGGAGAGGTTTTAGAGGAATTTGATCCCGAGATTGAGCGTACGTTTCGTGCAAACCAGAGAAATCGAGCCATGGCTGGACCATTTCCTGATATGGATCTCCCAGAGAACAGGGAATGGTTGCTAAATCTGTTTCAAGCTATGAAACCAACACTACCTCTATCGGTTAATGGTAATCAGCCGCCCCGTGTGCATACTACACCAGGACCAGTGGTTCTTCCAAATTTTGCTACACCAAACTTTCACATTCCGTCTCACATGTTCACCATAGTTTAGGCTGAACCATTTTATGGTGACCCGAGTGACTCACCTCATGACCATCTGGAGCACTTCGAATTCCACCCACGAGATTTGGATGCAATCCGACTCAGACTATTCCACTTTTCTCTGAAAGATAATGGGACCCTATGGTACAAATCGTTACCCCCACAGTCAATTGAAACATGGGGTGAGTTAGTCGAGGAGTTTCTTAACAAGTTCTTTCCCCCATCAAGGATTAACGAGTTAAGGAGTGAGATTAAAGTATTTAAGCAAAAGCGGGATGAGTCGTTGGCTTCAGCTTGGGCAAGATACAAAGGTCTACTTCAGAAGTGCCCCGATCACAACTACACACGGGATAAGAGAGTGCTACACTTCTACAATGGAGTCCGATCTCGGATTCGACACCGACTCAATGCGGAGCTGATGGTGATCTTTTGAGTCTTGATAGCAGAATAGTGGTGGCTAAGCTCGAGCAGATGGCATGGGAGGATGAACTTTACCCCGAAGATGATGATGAGATATCTCCCCCAGTCCGACGGGTTGCCCATGTTCAGGAGGTAGAAGTGGAGGTCGAGGAAGAGCCCATTATTGGCGATGTGAATTATGTCGGAAATTTGTTGGTTCCAAGTGGCATACGAAAGGGTCTAGAAGGGGGGGGGGGGTTGAATAGACCCTGAAGTCTTTTTCGACTCCAAAAAGGTTTCGTATTAAAAAGATTTTGGACGCTTGAAATGTGAACGCTTGACTGAGCGTTTACTTAGAAATATAGACGCTTAGGTTAAGCGTCTGATGAAGACTGTTTTTAGAGAGTTAACTTAGACTTCAAGATTTGAATACTTTAACCGAGTGGGTTTAAGCGTTCAGTTCTTTAATCAGTGGTAGCACAGCGGAATGATTTTTCTAGTCTTCTTTTGAAAGCTTTAGCGTCACCAGAAGTTTCTTAGTTGCTTGGCGTTTGATTGTATTTTATTTAATCAATTTATGCAATGATATGATATGAAAGAATTGACTGAAAAGTAAATAACACAATATTTGTAAGGTTCGTTGGGTGATGTAATCCCAACTACGTCCTTCTTCTCCTTGAACACTTGGAGGCAATCCACTAAAGTGATTCTCAAAGAATCACACAGAATCTTCTACACAATAGGGAGAGATAGATGTCGATGACTTGAGCTCCTTGATCACACAGATTTCTGCTCCAAATCACTTCAATCTCCTTGCTTCTTTCACCCAGAAATGATGCAAGTATCCAACTTCGACTTCACACATATCGCGAGACGTGGATGGGTTTTTCTAAAACGGTTTGTTTGATTTTGATGAAGTTCAAACAAATTGGAAATATCTTAGTAGGAAAGTGGTTTCTTCGAAAAGAATGTTTGAGATATTTGTTGACTGTCTCAGGATTGAAGAAAAGCAGAGGAAATGTTTTCTTGAATATTCTGGCTTTTCTGAGAGTTTAAGGAATGAGACTTCAACGCAACAGCAATTCGACTTGAAGATTAATTGTTCTCACTATTTGGCTTGTTGTTGAAGTCCTATTTATAGGCTTTCTTGGAGAAAGTGTCCGTTTGACACATGCACAGGCGCGTGTCTCTCACTTCCGCGAGTGAACAACTTTTGTCCTTTTTCCTGAAAATCTGCTGCACAAAAGTTGGTGCTGCAGTCTGAGATAGTTGACAGTCCAATAGGGTGGCTTCTCCGTACGTCTGAAAGTGCTTATCACATTTAATGCTCTTATCAGCATTTAATGCATTTGAATTAAATACCCGTTGGTACTTAATGCTTTGAGAATATTTGCATTAAACTCCTTCTGGACTTAGAAATAAATTCAGGTGAAATTACTTCTGTCCCATAAGGAAACGCTTGATGTAGCTGGTCAATTGGACGCTTGGGGACTTTTATCTTCTTTCAGAAATCAGGCGCTTGAGTCTTCGAACTTTACTACTGATAAACTCACTCAGAAATTATCAGACGCTCAGCCTAAGACTACTTAGCCTAACAATCTAAAGTAAAATAAAACAAAGCCTAATAGGCCTATTACAAAACTAACACTTCAAAACTTATACAAATTTTCTACTAAAATCAAACTTACATATTTTGGGGTCTAACACAAAGTCCTAATTGTCATCATCAAAACATCTAACATGAAATTCCTAACAATTTCCCCCTTTTTGATGATGACAATACTTACTCTTTTATAGTTCAAGAGTTAGACAGCCAAAAGTAAAATTTAGCTTGATTAGATAACGTTAGTTAAAGTTAGTTACGCTTCAACGAGATGTTTCAGCTGAAAAAATGCATTTTATATATATCGAGAATTACAGGCATTTTTACAACTGAACAAGTGAAGAAATAAGAGACAAGAATATAGATAATGTAAAATCAGAAAGCTTTAATGTCTTGGTCTGACTCTGTATCGCTTGGGCATTTAAGCTCGGATAGCTTCAGTCAGATTGTCTTCCAAGGTCATCATTGCTTCATGATCTTTGTTGATTATGAGCTTGTTTTCTTTTTGTTGTCTCTTCTTGAAGGCAGTAAAATGATTGTCCCAGTCAGTTGGGTCAGTACCGATATACCTTAGGCAGATTCGAAAAGCTTGGATAAAGTCAGTCATCTTCCTCTCTTCAGCTAAGATTCTTGGATCTGTAGGCTCTGGAATGGATGTTCTTTGAAGAGGGATGTTAAACTGTTCAAGCAGTGCTCTTATAGGTATTGGTAGATTTGGATATAACGCTCTAGGAGGATCCCTTAGCGTACTACTGGGCGCTCCAGATGTACTTTGAGCAGTTATCCAAGATGGAAGACTAAGCGCAGAAGTAGAAGTAAGCACTTGACCCTTAGGAGACGGAGGCTCTTCAGCTCTTGAACTAGACGCTTTCCTCTTTTCTCCTTTCTTCTTCTTTTCCCCCTTATTGCCATCATCAGACTTTAAGAAATGATCTGTGAGTAAACTGACCTGAAGAGCAATCTGAGACATAGAATCTGTGATGTCATCCAGACGCTTTTCGAAGCGTTCCTGCAGAGCGAGAAGCTTGGCGCTGGTAGCATCATTTAGAGAGGTCTCAAGGGTTTCAAGGCGCTTCTCAAGCTCTTCTTTCATGGCAAGTTGGGTTGCCTGAGTGGCATCATGCATTTCTTAAAAATCTTGCTTGCACTCACCAACAGCCGCTTGAGCTGAACTAAGCATATGAGCAATTTGGGCGCTCATTACGTGAGTTTCAATCTTTGCCAGATCGACTTTAATCCAATGGAGAGATTCTTCGTTCTGAGTAGCGTGGGCGCTAATATTCTCCAAGACGGATTTGAGCAAAGGACCAAAAGATTGACTCTCATCTGAAGGAACCGCTTGAGGAGCCGTTCGCTTGAACCTTGATGAGTGTTTGAGAGAGTCAAAACAAACTTGATGGGCTCGATCAAAAACAGTACCTCGAATGTCAAGAGACAGATCCTCATCACCATCAACATTAACAGATTCAGAAGCGTCAGGAATATCCTCTGGTAGAGACGCTTGAACGAGTTCTTCAGCAGACGCTGGAATACTTGTAACTGCAGACTTGAACTCTTCAGCTGATTTATCAGGCGCTTCCTCTAGCGTTGACTCTGGTTGACGAAAGTCATCGAATTGGAAGTTCCAGTGTGGTAGATCGGCATAAGAAGTGGATGCAGAGTCCAAGAGTTCAGTGAGTCTGGTTCGGGAAATACAAGTACCGGAGATGTATGTGCGAAGGGGACTACCAATAGCCCTGATGTGCATAGGACCAATGATATCAAGCACATGATTTGGGAAGACTTTGGACGGCGCTTGAGCGATGGAGAAGAGTGAATCTGGACAGTATTGTCTGGAAAATCCAATCAAGTAGTCAGAGGGAAGAGACGTAGGACCCCGATGTGCAGGTACACAATCAGCATAGTACTCTTCAAGATATGGATAAAGTGCTTGAGCCAGCTCTTGATTCCTTTCAAGCATGGAGAGGACGAACTCATAGTGATCAAGTACCTCGCTGCGGATTGAAGGGAACAGTGGATATCCTTTGAATGGACTGATTACTGAGTCGTTCCAAGATCTAAGATTGGCAGTGAAGATCTTATCGAATAGAGAGACAGGAGTCAAAATCTTCACCATTAGATTGAAGTTTTCTTCACAGTGGCTTGGGGCAAAATTCAAGCACAATACACCAGATGTACCACTGGAAGAGGTTTGAGCGTTGAACAGAAGAGGAGTGGTGGAAAATTTGTGAAGCTCTTGACGCAGACACTGTTCGATTTGATGTCTAACAATTGGAAGCTTGAGAACAGGTCCGACTCTCTGTTGACGCTGCTTGAGGCAATACTTGGCGAACTGACGCTTCTTGTCATGCATGCCTATGTCGAAAAGATGGGGAGCTTGGACTAGCTCTGAGAAGGTATATTTGTGTTCCACATACGCTTCAACCCAGTTAACTTCATTTATGCAGAAGTCTGTGCCAGCAGACACCATAGCGCGAATGCCTTCAAGATGAATATATTTGATAGCTTCAAAACGATATCTATCAGGCTGATAGTTAGCATTCCAGACGCTGTCAAAATAGGCATCAGCTTCAGTCTGAAGCAAGTCTGTCAACGATTCGAGACGCTCACCGGCATGAGCAGCCTTATTCTTCCACAGACGAAGTGGACGGACTGATGCAAGATTTTCAGGGCTATGAGCAGTCTGAGGGAAATGTGTGTAGCCTTCTCTGTTCAAGACTAACTCTAAAGGATTGAGAAAGCTAGGACGCAGAGGCTCATACATACGAATGCTGTAATCCCTTAGGGCGAACCCGGTTGGCTTGCTGTGCCCATAATCCAGATAGTATGCTAAGTCCATGTCACATCTAGGAGTTTGGCCTCTTTGTCTGCCTTGTATGATGACTTTGATTTGACTGTCAAAATCAATCAGTCGAGCAACATCATTCTCTGCAGCAATATATCTTTCTTCGTTGTATCCTGCAGGAATGAAATCTTCTTTGAGCGCTGGGGGCATATAATTGATTGAATGATCAATCGTCGTCAGCGGGTCGAGTTGGAAGAAGTGTCTAGGCGCTGGAACGTCTTCAGCATCGCACTGACCTTCTGAGCATGCCTCTGTTATAGCCTGAACAGGAGATGAAGTCTGAACCTCTGTAGCAGCAGGTTCCTCAGCTTCAATTGCAGCAACTTCTGCGGCAACATCTTTAGCGATAGTAACGACTACGGTCAAGTCAATATCCAGGATGATATCAGTTGACGCTTCAGCAGCAGCTGGAACTATAGCTGAAAGAGAGGAACTATCCTCTATAAGAGCAGGATCTTCTACAGATGTAGGAAAAGAGATGCTATGGGAAGAAATAAACTTACCCTGAGAACTTGTCTCAACAGCAATACTTTGCGCGCTTGGCTCAACAGTAACTTGAGCGTTTGGCTCATCAGTCTCAGGCTCTTCAGGAACGGGAGCAGCTCGACGCTTGCTAGTCCAGGAACGCTTGAATATTTTCTTCACGTTGACTCCTTCAACGAGTTTAGGTGGTGGAGCGGGAGGATCAGCAGCTGGTTCTTCAAGGCTATTTGTTTAATGATCCCTTCCAGCTTCCGTCTTTTGAGAGGTAACTTGTCCTCTGCATCCTCATCGATTTCCTCATCAACCTTTTGAGAGGAGGCGGCAAATTTAACTTTATGTTTTCTGGGAGCCTTCTTCTTGGTTGCAGCCGGACGCTTCACAGCTTCTTCTGGCACTGGATGCTCTGCTTCTTTATCGGACGCTTGACGTACTTCCAGACGCTCAGATAGTGGTTTGGCAGCACCACCAATTTTGGGAGGATTGAAGAGATTGTTCAAAATCCTTTTTTCCAGCAACTTGGTCTTATTCAACGGAAGACCAGAAGAATATACACCCTGTGATTTGTATAAAAGGTCACTCAGGACAAGCCCATACGGTTTATTCGAGCCGCTTAAACAGTCCCAAAATCTTCCAAAAACGTACTCACTTCAGTTGATTTTGATGTTCAAGAGTATGGCAGTCATCATCTGGAATTGTACTGGGTTCGCCTTATCAAAGGTTCCCACTCTGCATTCTATGATCTTGCTGCAGAAATCAGCCAATAGCCGATATTTGGACACCAGGTCTTTCTTTTCGAAATATTGAGTGTAGGGTACATCGTCGTACGCACTCATGGTTGTCCATGCTTCCTTGATCTGTTTTAAGGTAATAGAATCCAGTGCCTCACCCTCATTTGGGAGTTTGAAGTTCTCGGCAATGGAGGCAGCAGTCAGAGTGAATTCCTTGGGAGACTCCTTCGAGGATATTGGAATTAGACAAGAGATAGAGTTCTTGTCCTCTGAAAGTTTGGCAGTCCTCCAGAAGGTATCCACTTCAGTTGGAAACAAATACGAGTATTGAGTCAAGAATGACTTGAGCCCATCTTTGACGACCATATCCATCATATCTGTTAGATTGATCTGAGGTTGCTCATACAAAAAGTTCCAGTCGACAACAAGGCCTTCAGTAACCTTGATGGTAGCTTCGGCAGAAGTAGACGAGGATTTTTTTGGTGCCATTTTTAGTGAAAGAGATTAACTGAGATTTGCTTTTGCTTTTGAGAGAGAGAAAGTAAATTTGCAGAGATTTTTTAGTATGAGTAAATGAATTTTCTGCAAATTGTGTTTTAAATGACAGAGGTTAATTTTTGAAACTTGTGTTCTCTTATCTCTGTAGGATTGACACACGTGTAAAGAGTTTTAATCTCAGCCATGAATTCATTAACCGCGGACGCAATTTTTATGTAATAGAGAGAAGTTACATTTGGTAATTCTCATATAAAGATTTGACATTCGAGTTAAAGTTTTAAAAAAAACATTTGCCATTTTCAGAGTGTAACGCACGCGCCCGTTTGTACACTGACACGTACACAAACACGTGCTATCTCTGAACCGTCATTTTGAAAAGGTTTTTAATTACCCGCCAGTTTTATGTGATAGAAGTGTGTGGATAGAGTACACAATAGACTGTTGAGTCTATCCACTACTTCAAGGAGCGTGTAAAAAGTTTTATGCATGAATTTTTCTATCTTTATTTTATTTTTTTTATTTTTTTTAAATCATTTTTATATTAAGTGTTGAATGGAATAGTTTCAATGCTTAATAACACTTATTGGAGACAATATGGATGCTTAAAGCTAAATTCCTTTTATGGTTTAGCGTCGAACATATTACACAAAAGAATACTGAGCGTTGATGATCATGCATCTGAAAGTTTTTGATCATTGACGCTTAGTTATGTTCAAGTATAGTTTTAAGGTTCCCCTAAATTTGATAACTTGTACCATTTGTTTTGCAAAGAAAATTTTTAGACATAAACCAAGTGGATTCCCCCTAAATTGTATGTCTAATAAAGTATGATGTTTGATGATTAGGCGTTTAAATCAATTATACCTAGTTCACTTCTCAAAGTGAGAAAGCGTTGTTCGTTGAGCGCTTTGGTGAAGATATCTGCCAATTGTTTGTCAGTTCCAATAAAATGCATGGAGATATCTTTCTTTTGAACATGGTCATGAAGGAAATGGTATCTAATGTCAATGTGTTTGGTTCTTGAATGAAGAACAGGGTTTTGAGTCATGGCTAGAGCGCTTTGGTTATCACAATGAATGGGGGTTGGACCTAGGATTGTTCCATAATCTCTAAGTTGTTGCCTCATCCATAAAACTTGTGCACAACAACTTCCTGCAGCTACATACTCAGCTTCGGCTGTGGAGGTAGCTATGGATTGTTGTTTTTTGCTATGCCATGAAACTAACCTATCACCTAGAAATTGACAAGTACCACTAGTACTTTTACGATCTATTTTGCAACCTGCAAAATCTGCATCTGAGTAACCGATTAGTTCAAAAGGAATCCCTAGGATACCATAAGCCCACATTATGTGTGCCTTTTAGGTATTTAAAGATTTTCTTGGCAGCAATTAAGTGTGACTCTTTAGGATCAGCTTGAAATCGTGCACACATGCATACCGAAAACATGATATCAGGTCTACTGGCAGTAAGATAAAGAAGTAATCCAATGATACCTCTATAATTAGTGATATCAACTTTCTTTCCACTTTCATCTTTATCTAACTTAAGCGTTTGGCTCATTGGAAGTTTTGAATATGATGTATTTTCCATACCAAATTTCTTAATCATGTCTCTCGTATATTTAGCTTGGTTAATAAATATTCCATTAGGGAGTTGTTTAACTTGTAATCCTAAGAAGAAAGTTAACTCACCCATCATGCTCATTTCAAATTGTTCTTGCATCATTTTCGAAAATTTCTCACACAGACGCTTGTTAGTAAAGCCAAATATGATATCATCAATATAAATTTGGACTAAGAGAATATCTTCGTTATTGGTAATTTTAAATAATGTTGTATCAACGCTGCCTTTTGAAAAGCCTTTACCAATAAGAAAGATAGAGAGAGTGTCATACCATGCTCGGGGTGCTTGCTTAAGCCCATAAAGTGCTTTGTCTAGCTTGTACACCATACCCTTACCATGGTAGTTGAAGAATCCTGTGGTTGCTCCACATATACTTCTTCTTGGAGTTTACCATTCAGGAAGGCACTCTTCACGTCCATTTGATATACTGTAAACTTGTTAAACGCTGCATACGCTAGAAACATGCGGATTGCTTCAAGGCGGGCGACAGGAGCGTATGTCTCATCAAAGTCAATGCCCTCTTCTTGGCAATATCCTTGAGCTACGAGTCTGGCCTTGTTTCTTATTACAATGCCATTCTCATCCATCTTGTTTCTATAAACCCATCTAGTTCCAATGACTCCTTGGTGAGTTGGTCTTGGTACTAGTGTCCAAACTTTACTACGCTCAAATTGATTAAGTTCTTCTTGCATGGCTTCAATCCAACTTGGATCCTTAGCGCTTCATCCACTTTCTTAGGTTCCATCTGAGATAAAAAGCTTGCGAACATAGCCTCATTGAATGTAGCGGCTCTCGTTCTAACAGGCGCTCCAATATCTCCAATAATTTGCTCTGGTGGATGATCTCGCAGCCATAGTCTATCTGGTTGGAAGGGGTTAAGAGATTGAACAGGCGCTTGGGGATCAGACGCTTGACTACCTTCTTGCGTAGGCGCTTCAAATTCACAATTCCTTGTTTGCTCTTGATGATCACTCTCTTCATGATCATCAGCATTTCTTATATAATTATCCAGAGTAATCTCACGAGTAATCTTAGGAGGTGGCACTGAGATCTCATCATCGTCGTCAGTATCTTCATCAATAGTAATTTAGACGCTTGATGACAAAGATCTTCAACTCCTACATCATTTATATGAACCTTACTCGGTTCTTGGTTAGCATCATCAAAAACAACATGAATAGATTCCTCAACCTTCGATTTGCCCTTGTTTAGGATGCGAAAATTCTTCCCATTCTTGGCGTAGCCTAGAAAGATTCCCTCATCCGCTTTAGGATCAAATGTCTTTAGGCTTTGGGATCCATTATTATGAATAAAGCACTTAGAACCAAAGACGTGAAAATATGAGACATCTGGCTTACGTCCCTTCCATAGTTCATATGGAGTTTTTCCATGCTGTTTGTTGATCATGCAGCGATTTTGAGTGTAACACGCAGTGTTGATCGCTTCGGCCCAAAACCTAGGAGCAAGCTTGGATTCTGCTAACATTGTCCTAGCGGCTTCCTTAAGCGTTCGGTTCCGGCGCTCAGCAACACCATTTTGTTGGGGAGTTCTGGGAGCTGAATACTCATGATGTATTCCATTTTCTGCACAAAACTTCTCAACAATCTTGTTAGAAAACTCAGTACCGTGATCACTTCTTATTCTTGCAACTTTAAGATCTTTCAATGTTTGAAGTTGTCGAATAAGCGTTGTTAACTTGTCACATGTTTCATCTTTGGATGACAGAAATTCCACCCAAGTAAATCGAGAGAAATCATCTACTATCACCAAAGTATACTTTTTACCGCTTACACTGGTTGTTTGAACAGGTCCAAACAGATCCATGTGAAGTAGTTCAAGTATTCTAGAGGTAGATAGATGAGGTTTTCTCTTGAACGATGACTTAACTTGTTTACCCATTTGACAAGCGTCACAAAGGCGATCCTTGTGAAATGGTCCATTTGGTAATCCCTCTACAAGATTTTGACTTATAAGCTGAGAGATTGTTTTAAAGTTGAGGTGGTTCATTTTTCTATGCCATAACCAACCCTTTTTAGATTCATTTTTAGCAACAAAGCATGTTGGGTTGTTATCAAGTGTTGAACCCCAATCTACCAAATATACGTTATTAGTTCTTTTCCTTTCAATTTAGTAGACTTAGTCTTAGCGTCGTTTATATAGCAACAGTCACTTGAGAATATGACTTCAAAGCCTTTATCACAGAATTGACTTATGCTTAATAAATTGTGCTTCAGACCCTCAACAAAATAAACATCACTTATCATGATGTTCCCCCCCCTATGCACAGTACCTATACCTTTGGTTTTACCTTTGGAGTTGTCACCAAATACAACCTGAGGACCATTGGCAGCTCGATAGTTGATCAGAAGATCCTTGGAACCAGTCATGTGCCTTGACGATCCACTATCGAAGTACCAAACAGATGTATCGACTCTAGCTCTAGGTACCTGCACTCAAGAAGGGAAGTTCTATTTCTGTTTAGGTACCCATTGTTGCTTGGGTCCTTTAACATTAGTAACATTGTCAGTTTGAATTAGAACTTTAGGAACCCATATTTGCCTAGTCTTCATTGTAGGAATATTGGCCTTTTGGGTTTCACATTGTGATGTGTGTGCTTTTTGGATGTATAATAATATCCTTGATTATAATAACAATCATAATCATAGTCATAATCATAATCATCATAGTATCGATAATATGATCTTGACTGTCTTGGATATTGACGCTGATATTTCCTTGGCACTGGCTTGGGTTGCACTTTTGGTGCTGGACGCTTAGCGCTTGATTCACAGTTGTCAGTCTTATCTTTAGCTTTTTGAGCGTTTGGATAAACCCGTCTTTGTGAATCATTTGCCTTAGTTTTACCCTTGCCTGAGTTAGTTTTGACTTTCTCATTTGGCCTCTTACCATTGTCACTTGGTTCATTTTGAGTTTGACCTTGTGAACCTTTTTCAACAAAGATAACACCCTTTCCTTTGTTGTTTGTTGTAACATTAGATTGATTGGATTGTTTACCGAGTTTATCGCATCCTAAACCGGTCTTCTCACCAAATAATCTGGTTACTTCAGTCACATTATCCAGCTGTCTAGAGGCTTTTGATAATGATGAGATGAGCTGCTCTGATTTGGCAAGTCTAGCGATCAATCAGCTTCTCTCTTGACTATTATATCAAGATCACATTTTAATTGAATAACTTCACTCTCAAGCGATTTGTTTTTCTCAATGCACTGTTGCTGAATTCGCAACTCTGCTCTGAGCATTACTTTATCTTTAGTGAGTGATGAAATAATAGCGAGATCATTTTGATATATTTTGGCAGCTTCTTGACATTCATTATAGTATTCTCTGACTTTGTCAAGTAATTCATCATAAGAAAGAGGAATTGATAATTCATTAATTACCTCAGGAGACGCTTCATCATCTCTGGCCATGAGACATATGAGAGCTGAGTCATCTAATGGCTCATCATCATCACTACTTTCGTCTGATGATTCTAAATCTTCAGGTGCGGATGCTGGTTTTGATTCCGCTAGCAAACCTTGTTGCCGAAGGTTGCTCCTGAATTGGTTTCTATCCAAGTAATCCTGCCTTGAGGGCTTGGATACGTTTGGATAAGGGCAATTTACCTGGTAGTGCCCTGGTTTCCTGCAATTATAACAAAGATTAGTTTTCATCTTTTGTTCATTTGATAACCTTGCAGTGTGTGGCTTTGAGACCACGGGTGCTGAGAGATTTTGAGTAGACGCTTGATATTGAACAGGCGCTTGGGGTGAAGGAGCAGAATACTGAGGCGCTTGGTACTGTGTTGTACTGGAGTGGGCGCTTGATATGAACTTTGTCCTTGATTATTGAAACCTTTCCTTTCTTTTCATATCTCAAGAACTTCCTGAATCTATTCAGCAAAGCCAACTCTTCTTCCTCATTGATATCTGAATTCTTTCCTTTATTACCCGATTTGCCCTTGATTGATGCAATAAGCGCTCCAGATTCAATCACTGGACTACTCACAATATCACTGGCAGAATTCAACTCGAACTCAAATGCTTTTAGTTCTGAAAAGGCGTCTTCTGGAGTTAGAAGATCCAGCATATTGATTCTCTCATAGCGGTTGTCTTCATCAAGAATTTACTTGGTAAGCTTCTAAAGATTTTGACCACCATTTCTCGGTTCTGTAACTAGAGCTGTAAACTTAATATCCAATTGCTCTAACGTTTCATTGGGTAGCATCTTAAATCCATTAAACTTTTCCTTGGCAATGGAAAGTTTGTTTTCTTTGATTGGGCTGAGCCACCACAAATCGTAGCCAACTTATCCCATATTTCTTTAGTAGTTTTGCAAGATTTGATTTTGTTAAATAAGTTGTCATTATCACCAATAGCCGTATATAGAGCGTTACGTCCAACATTGTCCAAGTTAGCTCTTCGAACGCTCATCTAGATCCATTCTTTGTTTTGGTTTTTCAACGTACCATCGGGAGTGTTCTCTTCTTCTGTGCTCCAGGGTGCTTTGTGATAACTTTATATATTTTATTTGGCCCATCCTGAATGATTCGCACATGTAATCATCACCTGAACAAGATTATGTAATGCGTTGACTTTCCATTTGGCCTAATTTGATTTCGTTCAGCTTAGGACCTTTAGCAAATGCCATTTCTAAATTTTAAAAAGCAACTAGAATTTTGAAAGAAAAGATCTAAACAAGCCTTTATGTTTGGAAAATTTAAATTTCAATTTTAAAAAAAAAAACCGCTCTAATAATACCACTTGTTGTTCCCAAGTGGCATACGAAAAGGTCGAGAAGTGGGGGGGTGTTGAATAGACCCTAATTCTTTTTCCGCCTCCAAAAAGGGTTCGTATTAAAAAGGTTTGACGCTGAAATGTGAACGCTTGACACTGAGGCGTTTACTTAGAAATATAGACGCTGGACTTCTTGTCCTCTGAAAGTGTAGCAGTCTTCCAGAAAAGTTCAATTCAACTTCAGTAGGAACATATAGATATTGGGTTAAGAAGGGTTTGAGCCCAGCTTTGACGACCATGTCCATTATGTCCATCGTTGATCTGAGTTTGTTCATATAGAAATTCCAGTCGACAACAAGACCTTCAGTTACCTTGATGGTAATTTCAGCAAAGTAGATGATGATTTCTTTGGTGCCATTTTTTTTTTGTTTAAACGAAGAAGATGGGACTGAGATTTTTCCTGTTGTATTGAGAGAGATAAAAAGAGTTTGCAGATATGCTTGAGTAGAAAGTAAGTTACTTTTTCTGCAGAGTTTTGGTTTTAAATGACACAGTAAAGTGTTTTGAAACTTGTGTTATGTAGTCTGAGTAGGATTTAACACGTGTAATAACTGTTGAATCTTAGCCATAAATTTATTAACTGCGGACGCGAGTTTTTGTGTAAAAGAGAGAAGTTACATTGGTGGATAATCTCAATATCTAAAGATTTGACATCCGAGTTAAAGAAAAATTAACGTTTTGGTATTTTCAGAGTGTAACACACGCGCATGTTTGTACACTGACACGTACACAAACACGTGCTATCTCTGAACCGTCATTTTTTAAAAAATTGAGTACCCGCCAGTTTGATGTGATAGAGGCGTGTGATATAGTACAAAATTAGTAGAAAAGGTTGAAAATTTAAAAGAGAAAAATTTAAAATTTCCTTTGAGTCTACCCACACCTTGAAAGAAGTTTTGGAAATTTGATGCATGCTTGTAAATTAAAATAATTTTATAAATTTTTGATAAACTATTCAGCGCTTAGCTGATAAAATGGACGCTTGAAGTCAAAAGTTTTTTTTTTTTTTAATATTTTTTTTTTTTTTAAAGAATATTGTGAGATATAACTTAAGTGGATTCCCCCTAAATTATATGCCTAATAAAATATGATGCTTCATGATCAAGCGTTTAAATCAATCATACCTAGTTCACTTCTCAAAGTGAGAAAACGTTGTTCATTGAGTGCTTTGGTGAAGATATCTGCCAGTTGCTTGTCAGTTCCAATGAAGTGCATGGAGATATCTTTCTTTGAACCGTGGTCACGAAGAAATGGTATCTAATGTCAATGTGTTTGGTTCTTGATGAAGAACAGGTTTTGAGTCATGGCTAAAGCGCTTTGTTATCACAATGAATGGGAGTTGGTCCTAAGTTGTTCCGTAATCTCTAAGTTGTTGCCTCATCCATAGAACTTGTGCACCAACAACTTCCTGCAGCTACATACTCAGCTTCGGCTGTGGAGGTAGCTATGGATTGTTGTTTCTTGCTATGCCATGAAACTAACCTATCACCTAGGAATTGACAAGTCCACTAGTGCTTTTACGATCTATTTTGCAACCTACAAAATCTGCATCTGAGTAACCGATTAGTTCAAAGGAGAATCCCGGGATACCATAAGCCCACATGTTGTGTGCCTTTTAGGTATTTAAGGATTTCTTGGCAGCAGTCAAGTGTGACTCTTTAGGATCAGCTTGGAATCGTGCACCATACATACGAAAACATATATCAGGTCTACTGGCAGTGAGATAAAGAAGTGATCCTATGATACCTCTATACTTAGTGATATCAACTTTCTTTCCACTTTCATCTTTATCTAACTTAAGCGTTTGGCTCATTGGAATTTTTGAATATGATGCATTTCCATACCAAATTTCTTAATCATATCTCGTGTATATTTAGCTTGGTTGATAAATATGCCATTAGGGAGTTGTTTAACTTGTAGTCCTAAGAAGAAGGTTAATTCACCCATCATGCTCATTTCAAATTGTTCTTTTGCATCATTTTCGAAAATTTCTCACACAGACGCTTATTAGTAGAACCAATATATGTCATCAACGTAAATTTGAACTAAGAGAATATCTTCATCATTGGTAATTTTAAATACGTTGTGTCAACGCTGCCTTTTGAAAAACCTTTACCAATAAGAAAGATAGAGAGAGTGTCATACCATGCTCGAGGTGCTTGCTTAAGCCCATAAAGTGCTTTTTCTAGCTTGTAAACCATACCCTTACCATGATTGTTGATGAATCCTGGAGGTTGCTCCACATACACTTCTTCTTGGAGTTTACCTTCAGAAGGCACTCTTTACGTCCATTGAAATACTGTAAACTTGTTAAACGCTGCGTACGCTAGAAACATGCGGATTGCTTCAAGACGAGCAACAGGAGCGTAAGTCTCATCAAAGTCAATGCCCTCCTCTTGGCAGTATCCTTGAGCTACGAGTCTGGCCTTGTTTCTTACAACAATGCCGTCCTCATCCATCTTGTTTCTATATCCCATCTAGTTCCAATAACTCCTTGATGAGTTGGTCTTGGTACTAGCATCCAAACTTTATTTCGCTCAAACTGATTGAGCTCTTCTTGCATAGCTTCAATCCAACTTGGATCACTTAACGCTTCATCCACTTTCTTAGGTTCCATTTGAGATAGAAAGCTTGCGAACATAGCCTCATTAAATGTAGCGGCTCTAGTTCTAACTGGTGCTTCAATATCTCCAATGATTTGCTCAGGTGGATGGTCACGTAACCATAGTCTATCTGTTTGGAAGGGTTTTGAGAATGAACAGGCGCTTGAGAATCATTCGCTTGACCATTCTCCTGCGTTGGCGCTTCAAGTTCACGATTCCTTCTTTGCTCTTGATGATCATTCTTTTCATGATCATCCGTATTTCTTACATGATAATTTAGATTGATTTCACGAGTATTCTTAGGAGGAGGCACTGAGATCTCATCATCATCGTCGTATCTTCATCAATAGTAATTTTGGACGCTTGATGACATAGATCTTCAACTCCTACATCATTTACTTACCTTACTCGGCTCTTGGTTAGCATCATCAAACACAACATGAATAGATTCCTCAACCCTTCGATTTGATCTTATTGAGAATGCGAAAATTCTTTCCATTTTTGGCGTAGCCTAGAAGATTCCTTCATCCGCTTTAGGATCAAAAGTCTTTAGGCTTTGGGATCCATTATTATGGATAAAACATTTAGAACCAAAGACGTGAAAGTATGAAATATTTGGCTTACGTCCCTTCCACAGTTCATATGGAGTTTTTCCATGCTGTTTGTTGATCATGCATCGATTTTGAGTGTAACAAGCAGTGTTGATCGCTTCGGCCCAAAATCTAGAGCAAGCTTGGATTCAGCTAACATAGTCCTAGCGGCTTCCTTAAGCGTTCGGTTCCGGCGCTCAGCAACACCATTTTGTTGGGGAGTTCTGGGAGCTGAATACTCATGATGTATTCCATTTTCTGCACAAAACTTCTCAACAACCTTGTTAGTAAACTCAGTACCGTGATCGCTTCTTATTCTTGCAACCTTAAGATTTTTCAATGTTTGAAGTTGCCGAATAAGCGCTGTTAACTTGTCACATGTTTCATCTTTGGATGAAAGAAATTCCACCCAAGTAAATCTAGAGAAATCGTCTACTACCACTAAAGTATACTTTTTACCGCTTACACTGATTGTTTGAACAGGTCCAAACAAATCCATGTGAAGTAGTTCAAGTATTCTAGAAGTAGATAGATGAGGTTTTCTCTTGAAAGATGATTTAACTTGTTTACCCATTTGACAAGCGTCACAGAGGCGATCCTTATGAAATGGTCCATTTCGCAATCCCTCTACAAGATTTTGACTTATAAGCTGAGAGATTGTCTTAAAGTTGAGGTGATTCATTTTTCTATGCCATAACCAACCCATTTTAGATTCATTTTTAGCAACAAAGCATGTTGGGTTGTTATCAAGTGTTGAACCCCAATCTACCAAATATACGTTGTTATTCCTTTTTCCTTTTAGTTTAGTAGATTTAGTCTTAGCGTCGTTTATATAGCAATAGTCACTTGAGAATATGACTTCAAAGCCTTTATCGCAGAATTGACTTATGCTTAATAAATTGTGCTTTAGACCCTCAACAAAATAAACATCACTTATCATGATGTTCCCCCTATGCACAGTACCTATACGTTTGGTTTTACCTTTGGAGTTATCACCAAATACAACCTGAGGACCATTGGCATCTTGATAGTTGATCAGAAGATCTTTGGAACCTGTCATGTGCCTTGACGATCCACTATCAAAATACCAAACAGATGTATTGACTTTAGCTCTAGGTACCTGCAATCAAAAGGGAAGTTCTATTTCTGTTTAGGTACCCATTGTTGCTTGGGTCCTTCAACATTAGTATCCTTGTTAGTGTTAATTAGAACTTTAGGAACCCAAATTTGCCTTGTCTTCATAGTAGGAATATTGGCCTTTTTGGGTTTCACCTTGTGCTGTGTGTAATTTTTGGATGTATAATAATATCCACGATCATAATAATAGTCATAATCATAATTATCATAGTATCGATAATATGATCTTGACTGTTTTGGATATCGACGCTGGTATTTCCTTGGCTCTGGCTTGGGTTGCACGTTTGGTGCTAGACGCGTAGCGCTTGATTCACAGTGACTAGATTTATCCTTAGCTTTTTGAGCGTTTCGATGAGTCTGTCTTTGTGGATCATTTGCTTTAGCCTTACCCTTGTCTGAGTTAGTTTTGACTTTCTCATTTGGCCTCTTACCATTGTCCCTTGGTTCATTTTGAGTTTGACCTTGTGAACCTTTCTCAACAAAGAAAACACCCTTTCCTTTGTTGTTTGCCGTAACATTAGGTTTGTTTGGTTGTTTACCGAATTCATTGCATCCTAAACCGGTCTTTTCTCCAAACAACCTTGTTATTTCAGTCACATTGTCGAGCTTTCTGGATGCTTTGGACAACGATGAGATGAGCTGTTCTGACTTGGCAAGTCTAGCCATCAGATCAGCTTCTCTCTTGACTATTATATCAAGATCACCTCTCAATTGAATAACTTCACTCTCAAGCGATTGGTTTTTCTCAATGCACTGTTGCTGAATTTGCAACTCTGCTCTGAGCGTTACTTTATCGTTTGTGAGTGATGAAATAATAGCGAGATCATTTTGATATATTTTGGCAGCTTCTTGACATTCATTGTAATATTCTTTGACTTTGTCAAGTAATTCATCATAAGAAAGAGGAATTGATAGTTCATTGATTACCTCAGGGGACGCTTCATCATCTCTGGCCATGAGACATATGAGCGCTGAGTCATCTATCGGCTCATCATCATCACTACTTTCGTCTGATGATTCTAAATCTTCAGGTGCTGATGCTGGTTCTGATTCCGCAAGCAAACCTTGTTGTCGAAGGTTGCTCCTGAATTGGTTTCTATTCAAGTAATCCTGCCTTGAGGGCTTGGATACATTTGGATAGGGACAATTTACCTGGTAGTGCCCCGGTTTCCTGCAATTATAACAAAGATTGGTTTTCATTTTTTGTTCACTTGTTAGCCTTGCAGTGTGTGGTTTTGAAACCACTGGAGCTGGGAGATTTTGAGTAGACGCTTGATATTGAGCAGACGCTTGAGGTAAAGGAACAGAATATTGAGGCGCTTGAAACTGTTGTTGCATGGGAGAAGGCGCTTGATATGAACTTTGTCCTTGATTATTAGGACCTTTTCCTTTCTTTTCATATCTCAAGAACTTTCTGAATATATTCAGCAAAGCCAACTCTTCTTCCTCATTAATGTCCGAATTCTTTCCTTTGTTACCCGATTTGCCTTTGATTGATGCAATGAGCGCTCCAGATTCAATCACTGGATTACTCACAATGTCACTAGCAGAGTTCAACTTGAACTCAAAAGCTTTTATCTCTGAAAAGGCGTCTTCTGGAGTTAAGAGATCCAGCATGTTTGATTCTCTCATAGCTGTTGTCTTCATCAAGAATTTACTTGGTAGACTTCTAAAGATCTTAACCACCATTTCTCGATTCTGTAAGTCCATTCCCAACGACGTAAGTTCTGTAACAAGAGCTGTGAATCTTATATCCAATTGCTCTAGCGTTTCATTGGGTAGCATCTTAAATCCGTTAAACTTTTCCTTAGCAATGGAAAGTTTGTTTTCTTTGATTTGAGCTGAACCACCACAGATTGTAGCCAGCTTATCCCATATTTCTTTAGTCGTTTTGCAAGATTTGATTTTATTGAATAAGTTATCATTATCACCAATAGCCGTATACAGAGCGTTGCGACCAACATTGTCCAAGTTAGCTCTTCGACGCTCATCTGGAGACCATTCTTGTTTTGGTTTTTCAACGTAACCATCAGGGGTTTCTTCTGTGGCTCCAGGCGCTCTTGTGATAACTTTGTATATTTTGATTGGCCCATCTGAAATAATATCGCACATGTCATCATCGCATGAACATAAATACGTAAATGCTTTGACTTTCCATGTGTCAAAATTTGATTCTGTCAATTTGGGAACTTTAGCAAATGCCATATCTAAGCTTTAAAAAGCAACTAGATTTTGAAAGAAAAAGATCTAAACAAGCAGTTATGCTTGGAAATTTTAAAATTTCAAAATTAACCGCTCTGATACCACTTGTTGGTCCCAAGTGGCATACGAAAGGGTCTAGAAGGGGGGGGTTGAATAGACCCTTAAGTCTTTTTCGACTTAAAAAAGATTTCGTATTAAACGTATTTGGACGCTTGAAATGATAGGCGCTTGAAGTGTGTGTGACGCTTCACCTTAGCGTTCACATAAGATATTTGAGACTTTGTGAAGCGTCTAATGAAGACTGTTTTATAAAGTTAACTTAGACTTCAGGAATTGAATACTTTGACCTTGTAGGTTAAGCGTTCAGTTCTTTTAATCAGGGTTAGCACAGCGGAATGATTTTGGAGTCTTCTCTTTGAAAGTTTTTAGCGTCACAAGATGTTTCTTAGGTGCTTAGCTTTTGATTGTGTTTTACTTATGCAATGATATGATAGATGAATGAAATGACTGAAAAGTAAATAACACAATATTTGTAAGGTTCGTTGGGTGGTGTAATCCCAACTACGTCCTTCTTCTCCTTTGCACTTGGAGGCAATCCACTAAAATGATTCTCAAAGAATCACACAGAATCTTCTACAAATTAGGGAGAGATGGATGTCGATGACTTGAGCTCCTTGATCACACAGATTTCTGCTTCAAATCACTTCAACCCTCTTGCTTCTTTCACCCAGAAATGATGCAAGTATCCAACTTCGACTTCACACAGATCGCGAGGCTTGGATGGGATTTTCTAAAAGGTTTGTTTGATTTTGATGAAGTTCAAACAACTTGGTAATATCTCAGTAGGAATCTGGTTTCTTCAAAAAGAATGTTTGAGATATTTGTTGACTGTCTCAGGAATATAAGAAAAGCAATTTGGATGTTTCTTGAAGTTTCTGGCTTTTCTGAGAATTTAAGGAATGAGATTTTAATGCAACAGCAATTTGGCTTTGATAAAATTGTTGCTCTCTTTTTTTTGTTTGTTGTTGAAGTCCTATTTATAGGTATTCTTGGAGAAAGTGTCCGTTTGACACATGCACTGGCGCGTGTCTCTCACTTTCGCGAGTGAACAGCTTTTGTCCTTTTTCCAGAAAATCTGCTGCACGAAAGTTGGTGCTGCAGTCTGAGATAGTTGACAGTCCAATAGGGTGGCTTCTCCGTACGTCTGACATTGCTTATCATATTAAATGCTCTTATCAACATTTAATGCATTTGAAATTAATACCCGTTGGTATTTAATGCTTTGAGAATATTTGCATTAAACTCCTTCTGGACTTAGAAGTAAATTCAGGTGAAATCACTTCTGTCCCATAAGGTAACGCTTGATATAGCTGGCCAAAGTGGACGCTTGGAGACTGTATCTATCTTCTGAGATCAGGCGCTTGAGTCTTCGAACTTTACCACTGATAAACTCACTCAGAAATCATCAAACGCTCAGCTTAAGACTATTTTGCCTAACACTCTAAAGTAAGATAACAAAGCCTAATAAATCTATTACAAGTCTAACGCTTCAAAGCCTATACAAGTTTTCTACGAAAATAAACTTACAACTTTTTTGGGGTCTAACAAAAACTTAATTGTCATCATCAAAACTTCTAACATGAAATTCCTAACAACATCCATGTGCCAAATTTTCATAATCTTGGTGTGTTACTATCAAAAGTAAGATTCTAGTGGATTTGATTATAGCTGTGGCAAAGGGGCTTCCTCATAGTCAATGTCCTTCTTTCGACTATACCCTTTCGCTATCAGCCTGGTCTAGCCATTCAACTCAATCTTTCTCTTATAGATGTGTTCGCCTCTGATGAGTACAATACTCTTGAGGCGATCTACTAGAGTTTAGGATTGATTCAAAGACATCTAATCCATCTTCACTTTCATAGCCTTACACCTTCTCGTAGAGTCCATATCCTCCATTGATTTGTCATGCGTAGAGGGATTGTATCCATGGCTCGTCTCTGTTACAACATATAATTTATGCTTTCCTTGTAGCAGACAACCATCTATCTCAGGCGACTGAGATACTCTACCAGACCAACTCGTTGGTGGTTGTGTTATAATGGGCTGGGTTTCAATTTCTTGAATAGTAGTCTCCTATGGAGTTTTGTTTTGTTCTTACAGAACAATCTTTCTACCAACTTGACTTTCTCAAATGAACTTTTTATCGAGAATGGTGGCTTTTAAGGCCACAATGATCCTCCGATCATCATGTAGGTAAAAGAGGTCTCCATTGAATTATTTGAGACAACCAACAAAATTATCCTTTTAAGGACTTAGCCTCCATATTCTTTACCTTTGTCTTTTATACGTAGGTTGGGTATCGCCGTACCCTCACGTACTTAGGACTAGGCTTCCACTTGCGCCACTTTTGATATGGTGCTTTAGGAATGAATTTGGAGGGACATCTATTCAAGATATACCCATGAGCAGCGCAAGACTCATTATGAATTTGGGCAATTCCACGTACTTTAGCATAGAGTGAGTCATGTCCAACAACGCCTCGTTCTTGCATACTACTGCCCCTATTCAATTGTAGAGTCGCTGGAAGTGTCAGCTGTGAAACAATACTACGTTCTTTTAAGAACGGGTCGAATTAGGTAATCATATACTTGTCACTGCGATCCAATCGTAGTGTCCTTGTATGATATCCATTTTCAGCCATAGACGTCAGTATGCACCAAACTTCAAAACCTGAGTGGCCCTTTAATATTTTCCCGGTGAAGGGAGATTTGGTCATCCTATCCTTGAGATTAAATTCTTGAGTTTGGATAGGGATCCAATACCAATGGGTTTTTACCCCATGTTTCTCCTAACTCATGAATCTTATGCTCTTAAGGCATAACCTAATCTTAGGTGCCAAACAATTTCTCTAGTTTGTTTCTGGCATACTACGCTCATTAGTATATTTGTTCACAGTACACTAATTCCGAACTTTTAAATTGTTGTTAACAATTTTAGTAAAGATGCATTGTTCCTGCATTCATTTCCAAAATGAATGTCAGGTAAGTTATTACCAAACTTAAAGAAGAATCATTTCTTGACCCAGTCACAAAAGAATAACATTCTTAGTACCATTTGGAGAAACTAATCAATCATCCAACACTATAAAAAAATGTCCGGAATATATAAAAGAACAAAGCTTGATCTTATGTGGATACCTATGACACAATGTCTGGTTCCACCATAAATCAGCTCTCGTTCTTCCAACTTTTCACTTCTTTCTAATTCTTCAATCATGAGCACTAACTCAAGAAAGCAGAATATAAGAAGCTGAGAAAACCGTTCATAGAACACTTAGTTTTAAAAACACATGGTTCTATATCCGGTGCGCCTCATATAATAGCCCTACTCGTCGTCCCATACTTAGACTTGAGTAATGCTTTCTTCAAGCATATAGCTCAACTACTCTAAACTGAGGACCATCCTCAAGTTTCCAAGTCAGTTGATTTGGTTAGGCCAGTGTTGACAAAATTATCGAGCATAATTTTACTAAATGGGTTTCTAATCTAAGAGAGATATAAAATAAAGCAGAAAATAAACCAAGATTTCAATCCGGTGTTTATATTGTACACAAGTAAAATCTAGAATTTTAATCTTACTTGGCTCCCACTACATTTTTCGAAACATCGCACTCCCACTGCAATTTTCAGAAATCTCGTTGGATAGATTTCGTAGTGAGTGATTGAGTTCTTTAAATGGTTAAGTGGGTTGCAACCCTTTAACGATATTTGGCCCACTAACCTTTTAAAGTGGTGTCTAACACCAATCTATCCAATAGATGGTTCAATCTTCTTTTCTCATAATTCACCAAACCGCAACCCTTTAACGATATATAAGTTCGTGAACTATCTGAGTTCATTCCCACTAACTCCTTATACTCTAACATTTGAATTTTACCTTGCAATTCTTTAACGATATTTGGGGTGAAATATGCTTCGATTAAGGCATCTAATGCACTTAATGAAATTTTAGAATTGAGTCTTAATATATGACCCCCACTTACTGGAAGATGCCATATATTATATTCAATTCTTAATCTCATTAAACTTAGTGGAGGGAGAGGACACCCAGTGCCCTTTACTAACTCAGTATTATTTAATTGGGAGAATCTAAGCATTAAATAAGGTCTCACAAAGCATATTAACATTTAACCTCTAACATGCTAACATGCATATAAAGCGTAGAAAAACCTAGCAATTCTACTATCACACATTTTCAGAGACTATCTAGATCGGCCCAAGCCAATGGGCTAATCAACATGTAAATATTTTAAACATGCATCATTAACATAAAATAAATAAATCCTAAGTCCATGAAAAGTGTATCTCATCACATATAAAAAACATATATCAAATATAAAGCATATATGTGAACATAAGAAATAAAATAAATCTAATTTATTTATTTAATCAAATCAAATTTGATAATTGCAAAATTAAATCCTATTCAATTTTCGTCCTAAGACTAAATCCAATTTAATCGAAGTAAAATTGAATCCATTTAATTTTTCATGCGATCGAAAAATCTAACTCACAAATAATTAAATCCAATTTAATTGTCATTTGAAGATTAAATATAATTTAATCCAAGTGAAACTAGATCCAATCTAATTTCTATGGGAGGACTAAATCTTATTTAATCAATGTGAAATTAAATAATTTCCATGGGCTTACAAATCCAGTGACTAAATCCAATTTAATCATTACAAAATTAAAAAATCCAATTTAATCATTACAAAATTAAAAAAAAATTAACTAATTATATACTTAAACCCAATTTAATTTCGATAGGTGATTAAATCCAATTTAATCAACCTACAACATTAAATCCGATTTAATTAATAACTTAGTTAAAATATTTAATTTTGATGGGTAAGCTAAATACAATTTAATTTAATATAAATTAAATCCAATTTAATATATTAGAAATTAAATCATATTTAGTTTTAATGCAAAAAGGAAGAAAGAATCGAATTAATTCTAAATTTCGTCTTAAATTAACCCAAATTCAATTTAGATTGGTCACGTTGGTTTATAAACCAAATTACCCCATCCAATTTAAATTACAAGGTATTAGGCCAAGCCGAACTCAAAATCCAATTAACCAATTAATTCAGAAATGGGCTAGACTTATTTATTCACACTAGGCCAAGCCCATACAAACTGAATAATTCCATCAATGGGCCATTTAATTAATTAACTCGATTTGGGCCAAGCCCAATCCAATTTAATTAAAAATATATTGGACCAGCTCGGCCCAACATAAAAGAAAATGCCCTAGCCCAAAGCCCTTCTCCTTCTTCTTCCTCCAGCCGCAGCGCCGCCATCGTCGGTCGCCGGAGAATTCGCCGGCCGTGGTTGCGACGTCTAACGCCGAAACCTTCGCCGCCTTCTTCTCCGACTGTATACCTCCGGCAACTTGCATCGATTTCTTGCGTTCATAACCATCAATACCATTAACCGGTTTTCATGGCCAAATCCGGCGATCTTTCGACTGCAATTCCGGCAGCGACACAAGCACCGTTCATTGCGGTGGACGATGGCGACACCAAAGTCGCCGACAATGGCGCATGGAGGAGTCGACTTCACCGACACCAGCAGCTGCTTCCTGCTGCTGTCCGACGGTAAACCGCACCTCTCCCCGCCGTACTTATTCCGACGCGGTCTCCCGACGTTGATTCGCAGCGGCGGTTTCAACGGCGCACTTCGATTTCACGCTTACAACAAACCAAAACCTCAGATTGCAATTTCCAGAAAAGAAAAACAAAGTTCTAATTTTTCAGAAATTCAAACTTCCGAAAATTGTAAAACAGCCGCGCAATTTGCAGATTCTGGTTCAATGTTACACATCAAATTCAATCGATTATCTAGAAAGAAAATTTCCAGATATCAATGAATTCGAAATTTCAGATTTGAAGCCCCCTTTTACAGATTCCAAAAATAGCTGGATTTTGTTCTAAACAAAACTAGTTCAAGTCAATTTTTCAGACTCGTCTTTCAGAATTTACATAATCTTCAAATTCCCAGATTTGAGATTAACTGCCCGGTTGTTCACAGAATTTTTAATCCAATCAGAAAATTCCAAAACAGCAGATTTTTCGATTTAAACAAATTGATTCAAAATCAAATTGCGATGATTCAAAATCACCCATACGCATTAAACATGATATATCAAACATAAACATGAAGAACGCCCATATAAAAATCAACGAAGCCAACAAATTTGGTTCTGATACCACTGTTGGGAATCCTGGTATCATGCACAGCGAAAATTTAAATTCATATCCGGATTCCCACAGCCAAGATCAATTTGTGTTCGTTGATTTTAATTAAAAAGAATGAACGCGAAAACTTACCTTTTCGCGTATTCAATTAATCCCTATGAATCTTCAAATCTTCGATCAACGGTCCATGTGTCCCGTCTTTAGATAATCACACGTCGGAATTGGCCCCGGAAATCTCCATCTCTTTTTCTCCATAACGGCGGCTAGGTGAGAGAGAGGGGAAGAGAATTATTTTTCTCTATATTGTATTTTTGGTGGAGGATTTCAATATTGTGAATTACAACTGTTATCTTTTCTAGCTTGTGTTGGAGGATTAATTTAATCCTCCAACTAAGCCACTATTCACACGCCCCATAGGGGCCCAATTGGACTTTCATTGGGCTATGTTGACCCAGTCAACTTAGCCCTATTAATTTAATCATGTACTATTTAATCCAATTAAATATACAAAGATTAAATTAATATTCTAATTAATTAATTAACTAAATAATTAATTAATACCATAGTTGACCTAGATAACATAATTTAATTTAATTATCTATGTTTAATCCAATTAAACAACTAATTAAATTAATCAGTCCAATTAATTAATTTATCCTTCCAAAGGACAAATTACCGAAACGCCCTCCAAACACAACAAACGATTTCCCGTCTATTCCTATAGTGCGACTTTCTAGGTTCATCTCGATTGGCATTGAGAGGAAGCCAAAGGATGTGGGTGACACCTAGCCAGCACCGTGGCCCCACATCGTAGCCCAACCGAGTACGAAATGACTATGTCATTACGAACCTTTAGATTATGAATACTGTATAAGTATAAGCCCTCCTTCACTGACGTATCTCGATCGAGTGAGAGTCATGGAATATGTCAAACTCACAGAACTCGATGCTATGCTAAGAATCATAGTGACGTGAGATTACAGAACTATCCTCCGTGTCAAACACGAGTTAGTTCACGAGCTCTGGTCAGAGACTTTAATCTCATTTACTCATGATTGCATAGGATACTTCTCGTTCACTTTCGAGACAGTGAATTCCATGTTGCTAACCAGTTAAGACTGTTACTTGCCCATAAAGCTGCACTTCGAGGTCGACCCCACCAACTGGTGAATTGGATCTAACTACTCTAATGACGGACTTGATGTCACAAGCACATCTTCAACTCGATTACTCAGGTCAAAGGCTCACGCATACTATCATAATCAGTAATCCGATCATTGACAGTCACTGAGTAAAAACCCATGTGATCGGATTACTACGAGCCGTGTTCGAATACACTAATCCAATCCAATCAATGTATCCACGACATAAACTCCGACTATCCCTTAGTGTTTAGAGTGACACTCCTAATTAGAGATTGTGTCATACAAGTCCATACGAATCTCAATGCCCAATTGAGATTTTCCGACTTGCGAACCATTTAAGTGATCAAGTATCAAGCCCTTCCAGTGCCCATCTTCTTAACTACTATAAGGAGTGCGAAGGTTTGCCTTGACACACATGGACTACTTGTTCATTTAAGATTTATAGATGTCATTAAGTATTATATGAATTACTCATTAATGCCTATATATTATTTATAGGTTGTACAATATAAACTAGTGCCCTATTCTCTAATTCCTCGTTGGCATTGAGGGCACAAACCCAACAGAATTGTCAAGTTGCGAATCATGTCTTAAAGGAAAAATGACGAAGTTACCGTTTTCGGGGAAAGCGGAACGAGCCACAAAACCATTTGACTTAGTCCGTACGGACATGTGCGGGCCAATGAGTGTTGGCACTCAAGGTGGCCAAAGCTACTCATAACTTTTACCGATGATTATTCACGGTATAGTTATTTATATCTTATGAGATATAAATCTGAATCCTTTGAGAAGTTTAAGGAGTTCAGAAATGAAGTAGAGAAACAACTTGGTAGAAGTATTAAGGCTCTTCGATCGGATCGAGGAGGTGAATACTTGTCTACCGAGTTTCTTGATTATCTTAGAGAGAATGGAATTCTCTCACAATGGACACCACCCGGCACGCCTCAACATAACGGGGTAGCCGAGCGTAGGAATTGAACATTGCTAGATATGGTTCGATCCATGATGAGTTTCACTAAAGTTCCTAAGTCCATGTGGGGCTATGCTCTTGAAACGGCTGTCTATCTGTTGAATAGATCGCCTATCAAGACGGTGCCCAATACCCCATATGAAAGTTGGTGTGGAAAGACGCCCTCAGATAATCATTTGAGAATATGGGGGTGTCCAGCTTATGTAAAGCATTTAGTGGGAGACAAATTGGACCCCAAGTCCTCTTTGTGCTATTTTGTAGGATATCCAAAGGAAACTGTTAGATATTACTTCTACAGCCCCACGGAACAAAAGGTTATTGTTTCGAGAAATGCCAATTTCTTGGAGAGGGGTCACCTTCTAGATAGAAAAGGCGAGGCTATAGAACTTGATGAGGTCCATGAAAATGAATCAAGTCAAGAGATACAAATTAACTCACCCGACACCAATGAGGCTACATCAAAGACACCCACTGAAAACACACAACCTTTGAGGAGATCAAAGAGGATCCCAAAGGAGCCTGAAGGATGGCTAGGCCTATTGCAAGAGAAGGGTACTCAAGATGCTCCTCTAGACTCTGATCTGAAGAGTTTTAAGAGTGCAATGTCTGACATTGATTCGAGAAAATGGCTAGAGGCCATGAGATCCGAAATGGACTCCATGTACTCCAACAAGGTATGGACCTTGGTTGACCCACCTGAGGGCATTAAGCCCATTGGCTGTAAGTGGGTCTACAAGCGAAAGCTTGGATTCAATGGAGAGGTAGTTACCTATAAGGCTCACCTCGTGGCAAAAGGATTTACTCAAAGATAAGGGATTCACTATGAGGAAACCTTCTCGCTAGTGGCCATGCAGAAATCCATTAGGATTATGCTTGCTATATCTGTATATTTTGATTATGAAATATGGCAGATGGATGTAAAGACTGCATTCCTCAATGGAGAAATTGAGGAAGAGATTTACATGCAACAGCCAGAGGGTTTTACATCCAAAGGGAGCGAACACAAAGTGTGTAAACTCCAAAGGTCCATCTATGGACTTAAGCAAGCTTCTCGAAGTTGGAACAAATGTTTTGACATTGTCATACAAGAGTATGGATACGTTCAAAATGTTGAAGAGGCATGTGTGTATAATAAAGACAGTGGGAGCGCAGTCACGTTCATCATACTTTATGTCGATGACATCCTACTAATTGGAAATGATATAGGGATGATGCAGTCGACTAAAGTATGGCTCTCTAATAAATTCTCCATGAAAGATATGGGAGAGGCGTCCTACATACTAGGTATGAAGATCTATAAGGATAGATCGAGTAGGATGCTAGGTCTCTCCCAATCTGCATATATCGATCGCGTACTTAAAAGATTTGAGATGGAAGAGTCCAAGAAGGGATTCCTGCCAATAGGACATGGCATCACACTTTCCAAGTCTATGTGCCCAAAGACTGTGGAAGAAAGAGTGAAAATGTCCAAAACTCTCTATGCTTCTGCGATAGGTAGTATAATGTACGTGATGATATGCACAAGACCCGATGTAGCTTATGCATTGAGTGCGTGCAGTCGATATCAAGCGAATCCAGGCATGGCACACTGGAGTTCGGTGAAAACAATCCTTAAGTATCTGAGGAGAACTAAGGAGTTGCTCTTGATATACGGGCGAGGAGAATTGGAATTAGAGGGGTTTACTGATTCGAGTTTCCAATCCGACAAGGATGACTCGAAGTCGGTCCCTGGGTTTGTATTTCTGCTTAATGGCGGAGCGGTTAGCTGGAAGAGTTCCAAGCAAGCAACCATAGCCGACTCCACCACTGAAGTAAAATTCATTGCAACAAATGAGGCTGCAAAAGAAGCTGTTTGGATGAGGAACTTCATCCAAGAATTGTGTGTCATTCCATCCGTTGGGGATCCAGTAACGGTCTACTGTGATAACAACGGGGCTATTGTTCAAGCAAAAGAGCCGAGGTCTCATCAGAAATCCAAACATGTTCTAAGGAAATTCCGATTGATACGAGAAATCATTGGAAGAGGCGACGTGCGAATGGAGCGCGTGGACACAGTGGTCCCACTAACCAAACCCCTTAGCTAAAAAGTATTTGAAGGACATCTGGGAAGAATGGGCCTTAAGTACATGGGCAATTGGCTCTAAGGCAAGTGGGAGATTGTTAGAGTTAGTGCCCGGCGCACCAATTATTGGGCGCCATTCTTTGTAATAGTAACTCTAGAGTTGAACAATCATTTTCTTATAAATAAAGTCAATCTTTTTTATATGTGTGGCATGTCTTTATTCTTAAATTAGTTTTTACTTTGGCTTAGAATAAAGTACCGAAGGATCACACATAGCTATGGGACCTCATTGCATATTGGGTGTGGCAATGATGGAATATGTCTCGAAGGCTGTGATCTTTAAACATTGTTCCAAGTCGTGAAAGGGTTCATCGAGATAAAGGGATATCGATGCAACCCAAAAGACTTGCTCATATGATGCATACTCTGGGAGAAGTGTATCTCGTTCCATAGATACTGGCACGGTGAAAGCCAATGCATATATGAGGGTTGCCATTGTGGTAATGGGCGAATTGAACAACCCCATGGAAGTTCCTAAAATGGATTCCCAGTCGAATGTGGAACTTCCAGTGGTCTTGTAGTATAAGAGTAATCCTTATGGACCTAAGATTCCATTGGATGTCTTATGCATAACCGCGCATGTTCTTGATTTGTTACATGATCACTTTAGATGATCGAATATGGGCAAACTCAGACATGCAAGTCTTACGTAGTAAGGCACGTGAAAATCGAGAGGAATCTATCTCTGACATTAGCCAGTCGGTTAATCTCCTATGGTTACATAGTGAATCGACTTAAGGAATCTTCGGCCGAAGTATGATATCTAAAGAGGTGCAGGGTTTCCTCGTTTAGATAGTTGAAGTCGATTTCACATAACGTGGGAAACATAGTATTGACTTAATATAGCTTTGACCTTAGCCACTGCTCTAGATTCAATCGGGAGATTAGATCGAGAGATCTTACTTATGCGAGGATCAAGATCGCGAAAGGTATATCTTTACTTTCGTTTTATCTAGGTCTTCGGGACCCTATGCTAGGTAGGAACCCGCGATTTGTAAGTGCCGAGAATTAGCTTGGTGACTGATTCGAGGCTTGATTAAATCAAAGGATTGATTTAATCTAGTACTTTCCATTTTAGGAAAGTACACTAGCACTGTGGGAAGGTGTACGTACTACTAGATAGAAATGAGTCTAAGGGGTCACACACTAACTGCAGAGAGTCACTGCTTGAATAGATGTGATTAATCAATTTCGAGGAAATTGAGGGAATTAGGAAAGTGTAGTACTTTCCTAATATGGAATATAAATTAATTGAAGGATTCAATTAATTTTACTTTTTTAATTAAGCTTGTAGAATTAATTAAATTAATGGACCTACTAGAGCCCAAGTATTTTATTTAATTGGGTGGAGCCCAAGTTAAATAAATAAATGTTGGAATTAGTTGGTTGAATATAATTTGACTTGTATTTAATTGATGGGTTGAGCCTATAATTAAATTGAGAAGTCAAAATTAAAACCTAAGTCCAATTGACTTGTGTTGACCGATTTTATGAGTTAAAGAAGGGAGGGGGCTTTTTTTATTTGTGGTGGAGGAAGGAAAAGAGTTTTTCCCTCCTCCAAGTCTTCATAGGATAAGGATTTCTAGAGAGTTTAGAAGAAAGGAAGTTTCCTTTTCCTAATTGGACTCTAGGTAATCTTCAGTTATAAATAAGAGATGAAGAAGACTAAAATAGATGAATAATTGCTGGAAAGTCCGCCCCTCCCTAACCTACTAAAATCGGCCACCACTCTCTCCCTTTCCAACAAGACGTCATTCTATTCATGTGTTGAATTAAATGACTTAGAAAAAATTCCTACCCTTCACATAATCAAGCCTAAGTTAAAGCTTAGAATCGTTTTGTTATCTAGAACGCAAGGCAAGACGATTGGTGACTTGAATGAGGTGTGGATACATCTTAAAGGTGCGACGCCTGGAGCATTCTAAACCGGGAGATACGAAAAGACGACGGGCAATTTCTCACCCAAGGAAAATTGTGTGGATTTGCACCACAGGGTTGCTGAGATCCAAAGTACGAGGTGAAACGAAATTTTTGAAAGGTATGATTTCGTTTACCTCCTTATCAAATTCGATCGAACCAATTCCATATTCCTGTTTTCGGGTGGTTGTACGTTTACTTTTGTAAAATTTTAATTTTCGCTGCCACGAGCCACCCGAGGGAATGAGTCAACCCAACACTCAGCTCATAATGAATCAAGGTCACTGAGTATACCTTTTACGTCCAACATAAGTATCTCTAATGCTTTGGCCAAAGTCTTTGACCTCACTCATTCCTGACGGCATAGGATATTTTGCTCATTCACTTATGAAAGAATAAATTCCATATTGCTAATCAGTTAAGATTGCTACTTGCCCATCAAGCTGCACTTCAAGGTCGACCCCACTAACGGGTGAAATGGATCTAACTACTCTAATGACAGACTTAATGTCACAAGCACATCTTCAATGTGTTTACTCAGGTCTAAGGTTCACGCGTACCTATCACAACTTATTAGTTTTGTCATTGACTATCATTGAGTGAAAACCCATGTGACATAACTGATGCGAGCCGTGTTCGAACACACCAGTCTAACTGATGTGTTTATGATATAAGTTCCCACTATCATACTCATAGTGTTCGACTGGCACTCCCCTGTCAAAACTTACATCATACAAGTCTATATCCAATAATGATGTCCAGTCAATACTCTCTTTGACTTGCAAACCAATTCAGATATTAAAGATCAAGCACTTGTAGCGCCATTCTCCTTAACCCATAGAGAGTAGAACGTTCGCCTTAATATCAAGGACTAATTGTTGTTTGTTTAAACCTTACAAATGCCTATATGAAACAACATCAAATGCCTTTTATTAAAACAAGAATGTTTAGATACAAACTAATGCCCTATAATTCTATCCTCTTATGGCATTTGAGGGCATAACTCTAACAATCTCCCACTTGCACTTAATGCCATTTGCTATGGTATTTGATACCCATCTTTTCGAGATGTTTGTCTAGCACCGCCTGTGCCAATGGCTTGGTTAATGGGTCAGCGACGTTGTCTGCTGACGATATTTTCTGAACAGATATGTCTCCTCTGGCAATGATCTCTCTTATGATATTATATCTTCTCTCAGTGTGTTTGGACTTGTTATGAGACCTTGGTTCATTTGCCTGTGCTATTGCTCCATTGTTGTCACAATAAATTGGCAACAGGAGCTCCGCGCTTGGAACCACTTGAAGTTCTTCAAGAAACTCTTTAGCCAAACAGCCTCTTTGGATGCCTCAAAGGCAGCCACATATTCAGCCTCTTTGGTGGAATCTGCGGTTGTGCTTTACCTGGAACTTTTCCAAGACACCGCCCCACCGTTGAGGGTGAATATGAACCCCGATGTGGATTTTCGATCATCGACATCCGATTGGAAATTTGACTCGGTGTATCCATCCACTCTTAGGTCACCACTTCCATAGATGAGAATCATGTCCTTAGTTCTTTTCAGATACTTCAGGATATTTTTCACAGTTATCCAGTGTTCCTTGCCTGGGTTTGCTTGAAATCGACTAACAATGCTTATTGCATAAGCAATGTCAGGTCGTGTACACAACATTACGTACATCAGGCTACCCACTGATGATGTGTAGGGAATAATGCTCATCTCTTTTCTATCTTCCTCACTTTGAGGACACATAGTCTTTGAGAGTTTTATTCCGTGACTCATTGGCAGGAACCCTTTCTTAGAATCTTCCATCCTAAATTTCTGTAGGACCTTTTCTAAGTAAAGGGCTTGAGAGAGCCCTATCATTCTATTTGTTCGATCTCTATAGATTCGAATGCCCAGAATGTATGTAGCTTCTCCCAAGTTTTTCATGGAGAAAGTATCCGAAAGCCATTTTTTAACAGTGGTGAGCATTCCTATATCATTTACATATAGCACAAAGAATGATATCTTGCTCCCACTAACCTTCTTATAAACACATGGCTCATCTTCGTTTTTGAAGAAGTCAAATCCTTTGACTGCTTCATCAAATCGTAGATTCCAGCTACGAGATGCTTGTTTGAGTCCATAAATGGACCTTTCCAGTTTGCACACCTTATGGATACCTTCTTCGAATACAAAACCTTTAGGCTGTTCCATATAGATATCCTCTTCAAGGAATCCATTCAAAAAAGCAGTTTTGACATCCATTTGACATATCTCATGATCTAGGTGAGCTGCTATTGCAAGTAGAATTCTTATAGACTTGATCATGGCTACTGGAGAAAAGGTTTCTTGATAGTCAATTCCTTCTTTTTGACTATACCCCTTTGCCACTAGCCTGGCTTTGTAGGTGTCAACCTTTCCATCAACACCAATCTTTTTCTTGTAAATCCATTTACACCCAATTGGTACAATACCATCCGGCCGATCTAGAAGTGTCCAGACTTGGTTTGAATGCATCGAGTCTATTTCTGTTTGCATAGCTTCACGCCATCTCGCGACATCCATATCCACCATCGTTTGATCATAGGTGGAGGGATCATCTCCTTGACCCTCCTCTAATACAGAAAAGAGGTTCGTCTTCCTCTGCAGTAGATATCCGTACCTCTCAAGCGGTTGAGGTACCCTACTTGATCTTCGCGGTTGTGGTTGTGATACAGAAGGTTCGGTTCTTTCTTCCTGTGTAGATGTATCCACCGGAGTTTCGTTTTATTCTTCAAGAACAATTCTTTTACCTGCTCCACCTTCTTGAATGAATTCATCTTTAAGAAAGTGAGCTTGTAAAGCTATAATGATCCTTTGATCATCGTGCAGGTAAAAGAGGTATCCCATGGAATCCTCAGGATAACCAACGAAACACCCTTTTAAGGATCTAGCCTCTAATTAGTCTACTTTAGTCTTTTTGACATAAGCAGGACATCCCCATATCCTAATGTGATTAAGACTTGGTTTCCTATTTCTCGATATCTCATATGGTGTCTTAGGAACAGACTTAGAGGGACATCTATTTAAAATGTGTACAGCTGTAAGGAGCGCGTGACCCCATAGTGAAATGGGTAAGTCAGTGTAGCTGAGCATGGAACGAACCATGTCCAACAAAGTTTAATTCCTTTGTTCGGCTACCCCATTCAACTGTGGTGTCGCTGGAGGTGTGAGCTGTAATACTATGCCATTCTCTTTGAGGTATTCATTAAACTCCGTACTCATATATTCTCCTCCTCAGTCAGATCGAAGAGCTTTTATATGTTACCCAATTTGATTTTCTACTAAAGCCTTGAATTCTTTGAATTATCAATGGATTCAGACATATTCTCTATCAAGTACACTAGACCATATCTTGAATGGTCATCAGTGAATGTGATAAAGTAAAGGAAACCTCCATGAACTATTTCTCCAAATGGTCCACAAACATCGGTATGCACTAAACCTAAGATTTGTGAGGCTCTTTGAAAGGTCCCTGTGAAGGGAGATCTAGCCATCTTGCCTTTGAGACAATACTCACAAGTAGGATAGGGATCCAATCCTAATGAACCTATAAGTCCATCTTTCTCCATTTTGGGAATTTTGTGTTCGCCAGCATGGCCTAGTCTAAGATGCCAAATCAATCTTTGGTTAATTCCTTGCCTAGCACATTTCCTTTGCATAGTATTTATAGAACACTCATTTTGGACCTTGAGGTAATACAAACCATTTACTAAAGAAGGAAAGCCTACTAATTTATTACCATAATAAATGTTGCAATATTTATCCATAAAACGGAAAGTATAACCATTCTTAACTAAAACGGGAATTGAAACAATGTTTTTAAGCCCATTGGGCAAAACCAAAACATTATCCAAAAATAGTAAATGTTCAGAATTTAAAAGTAACGAGGTAGATCCAATTCCAGTAGCTGCGACGCTTTGTCCGCTGCCTACTCTTATCTTGACCTCATCACTGTCCAGCTTCCTTCCTTGCACTAGGTCCTGATTCATACAACAAATGTGAGCACTAGGTCCAAAATCAAGAATCCAAGATGTAGAGAAAACGATCATAGAACAATAAGTTTCATGAACATAAAGTTCTATACCTTGTACGCCTTGACCCATGTTTGGACAGTTCCTTCTCCAGTGGCCCAGCTCACCGCAGTGCAGGCATCTGTCTGTTTTCTTTGGGCCCTTTCGCTTACGATTCATAGGAGCATTCCTTTTGTTCTTATCGACACCACCCTGAGCTCCAAGCTCACCATGCTGCTTATTAGTTTTCTTTTTCTTGTTCTTGCCCTTTTGGGGTCCAGAGGAGATAAGCAGTGCAGTTTCCTTTCCCTTGGGCTTCAATTGAGATTGTTTAGTAGTTAATTTATTCAGTAGCCCAGCTAAGTTGCATTCAATCTTGTTGCAATTGAAGTTCATGAAAAATTGGGAGAAAGAATCAAGAAGAGACTGCAAAACGAGATCTGTTTGAAGATGTGGGTTCATTGTAAAATCGAGAGCCTCCAATCTCTCGATCCTCGTGATCATCTTGAGGACATGATCTCCAACCTTCTCACCCTCTCTCATTTTGGTTCGAAAGAGCTCTTTAGATATTTCATATCTTGCAGTGCGGCTATGCTCACCATAGAGCTCGACCAAGTGTGCCAAGATAGCCCTTGCTGAGGTCATTTTCTCGTGGAACCTTTGAAGCTCGTTTGTCATCGAGCCAAGCATGTACCCACACACTCGAACGTCGTCCCTTTCCCATTTTTCATGAGCTTGGACTTCTTCCCCGTTGGCACGTGTTCTGGAAGGTGGAGCAGGGATGTCTGTGTCCAACACATATCCCAAGGACTCCATGATGAGAACAATTCTCAAGTTCCTTAGCCAGTCCACATAGTTGGGTCCGGTAAGAATGTTCTTTTCAAGTAAAATGGAAAGTGGGTCGATTGTCATTTTTGTTTTTGAGAGAGATAAGACAACTTATAACAAAATAAACCAGACTTGATTAGATGATTGTAACTAAATTATAACCAAGTTAAAATCAAGGACTTCGATTTATGACTTGGCTCCCACTATATTTTTTGAGATTCACACTCCCATTGTGAAAATCGGAAGTGATCGTTGTTTGTTACTTTGTAGTGGAGATTGATTTCTTTAATCAATGTAATGTATGGCAACCCTTTAATGATATTTGGTCCATTACTTAATTAAAGTGATGTCTAACATCAATCTATCCAATAGGCGGTCCAATCTTCTTTTCCCATAATCCATCAAGACCGCAACCCTTTAATGATATATAGGTTTGTGGACTATCTAAATTAATTCCCACTAACACCTTTTAATCTAACATTTAAATTTCACCTTGCAACCCTTTAATGATAGTTCGGGTGAAATATGTCTCGATTAAGGCATCTAATGCACTTCATGAAATCTTGGAATTGTGTCTTAATATATGACCCCCACTTACTGGAAAGATGCCATGTATCAGATTTAATTCTTGATTTCATCAAGCTTAGTGGAGGGATTGGACGCCTAGCGCCCCTTTTGAAAGTTAGTATTATTTCGTTTGGGAGAATTAATGTTCTAAACATTTAATTATGTCTCACTTTGCACATTATCATTTTTATAGCGCAGGATTGGATTGTACATGCATTCTTACATCTCATGAAACATGCATTGTAAGCAATTAAACCATCACATGTATTCATGGGCTTTTCTAGAGGGTCCAAGCCAATGGGCCATCAAAATGAAAAAGAAAAACTATACTATTCTTCTTGTTGGGCTCCAAGCACCTTTCCTTTTTGGATCGTCTTCTTCTTCAAGACCTATTCTAATTCTATCTATTACATAAGACCATGAACATCCTACACATAATTCTAGGAATAAAGTTATTGGGCTCAAATACGGCCCTTACAACCCATAAAAGAAAATACATCCAAAACAAAAAAATCTAAGCCCGTGAATAATGTCACCATCACATAATACATGCTCGCGATAAATAAAGCAATTATGTTGGTGATTAAGATAATAATTTTAGTCCAACTAATTAATTCTTGCAATAAAATTCCAAATTTTATTCAATTTTATAATAATAAATCATCTAGTGAGAATTTATTATTTAAATAAATAAATTAATTATAATTCTCCAAGAATAAAAAATTAATTGTTTTATTCAAATAAATAATATTCAATAAAAACTAATTGGGCTCGATTTCATCAAACTTAAATCGCCATCCATTGGCCCATTTAAATTTAACGAGTTTGGCCCAAAACTAATTTATTGAATGTCTAATAATTTAGTTAAACCAATTTGGGCTTATTTAATTAAAATCCGGGTCATCATCCTTTTGACCCACCCGGATAATTAAAATAATCCAAAGCCCGTTTATTAAAAATTAGACCCGGAATCAAGTCGACCCGACCCACCCGACCCGAGTTTCAAATCCGAGCCCACGTGAGCCCGGTCGTGCGACGGGCAATTGTCGTGCGCTGGCAACATTCTGCGCACATTGTGCGCAATGCGCAATTCCTCTGGGTTTTCGACCCCGTTTTCTCACACAATTTGATTTTTCAATTCTACTACATCATCATGTAATAATATCCAAGGAAAAACAGAAAAATCATGGTTTAAATATCATAAAACTCATCATATTCATCATGCTTCAAAAACACGAAAAACATATAAATCACGCATTTGATTAAATACGGAAATCAGAGATTGACTCAAATATCACTGTTGGGATTTGTACATAAAAATGCAGCAGAAATAAAATACCCATGGTGGATTCATCTTTGATTTCACATATTTAATTCATGCTGAGAAATATGTACCTTTTTCGCGTAATTAAAGTTTCTGAACCAGCAACTTGATTCTTTTTGGAGCAGCAATAATGTCACTGCCTCTAAATCACCACACCGGAACCGAAAGCAAAAATTCCCTTCTTTTCTTCTCCTCTTGGATGGCTAGAGAGATGAGAGAGAGGTGGAGAGTTCTAACTTGAGAGAAAGTTACAAGTGAGGCTTGGGTTTAATTATCCACTAAGTAGTATATTTATACTCCAATTAGAATAATTAACCTAAGTAACTAAAGGCCCCGGTTGTCCATATGGACGCCCAACTTGGGCGTTTTTAATGCCCTCGGGCTTAGCCCAATTTGTGCATTTTAATTAATTATTTATTAATATAATTTATCCAATAAATATATCAATTAAATAACTAACTTACACATGTTAATTCCATAATTAATTTCACTAGTAAATTAATTAACTTATTAACGTATTTACTTAATTAATAAGATCATCTAATGATCAATTAATTAATCACGATATCAAATACCGAAAGATTTCTCTCAAGTTTTATACCATGATTTTTACTTTACAATTCCTTTAAACGCGACTCTTTAGGTTCATCTCAAAAGGCAATTGGGAGGAAACCAAAAGGATGTGGATACCACCTAGCCAATCCCGTGGTCCACAACGTAGCCGAATTGAGATCGAATGTATAGAATCATTCAAAACCTTTCACGTTGTGAATACCGTACGAGTATAAACCTTTTATTCATATATCCCAGTCAAGTGAGAGTCATGGTTTTAGTCAAACTCACTAGACTTGACTATATGCCCAACTCATAATGAATCGAGGTCACTGAATATACCTTTTATGTCCAACATAAGTATCTCTAATGCTTTGGCCAAAGTCTTTGACCTCACTCATTGATGACGGCATAGGATATTTTGCTCATTCACTTATGAGAAAATAAATTCCATATTGCTAATCAGTTAAGATTGCTACTTGCCCATCAAGCTGCACTTCGAGGTCGACCCCACCAATGGGTGAAATGGATCTAACTACTCTAATGACAGACTTAATGTCACAAGCACATCTTCAACGTGTTTACTCAGGTCTAAGGTTCATGCGTACCTATCACAATTTATCAGTTTTGTCATTGACTGTCATTGAGTGAAAACCCATGTGACATAACTGATGCGAGCCGTGTTCGAACACACCAGTCTAACTGATGTGTCTATGATATAAGTTCCACTATCATACTCATAGTGTTTGACTGGCACTCCCCTATCAAAACTTACATCATACTAGTCTATATCCAGTAATGTTGTCCAGTCAATACTCTCTTTGACTTGCGAACTAATTCAGATATTAAAGATCAAACACTTCTAGTGCCATTCTCCCTTACCCATAGGGAGTACAACGTTCGCCTTAATATCAAGGACTAATTGTTGTTTGTTTAAACCTTACAAATGCCTATAAGAAACAACATCAAATGCCTTTTATTAAAATAAGAATGTTTTGATACAAACTAATGCCCTATAATTCTATCCTTTTATGGCATTTGAGGGCATAACTCTAACAGCTTCAACCGTTGAGCGTTTATCATGAAGGTTTGTTCCATATCTGTTGTGAGTTCGATGGCACCCGAGGGATATACTCGAGATACAAGAAATGGTCCTGACCATCGTGACTTGAGCTTCCCAGGAAAAAGTCGGAGCTGAGAGTTGTAAAGGAGAACTCTCTCTCCCTCATAAAACTCGCGGGGAAGAATGTGCCTGTCATGCCACGTTTTAGTTCGTTCCTTGTAAAGTTTGGCATTCTCATAAGCTTGGTGGCTCCATTCCTCGAGCTCACGCAATTGGAGCAATCGTTTTGTACCTACAAGTGTAAAGTCAAAATTTAGAAACTTAATAGCCCAAAAGGCACTATGCTCAAGCTCAACTGGTTGGTGACATGCTTATCCAAAAATGAGGTGATAGGGGGACATGCCAATTGGGGTTTTAAATGCAGTCCTGTAGGCCCATAAGGCATCATCTAGCTTTAGAGACCAATCCTTCCTAGATGCATTGACCGTTTTTTCAAGAATGCGTATAATCTCCCTATTAAACACCTCCACTTGCTCACCCGTTTGAGGGTGGTAGGGAGTTGAAATTTTATGCCTTACCCCATACTTGTTCAATAAGTGTTCGAATTTCTTATTGCAAAAATGGTTGCCCCCGTCACTAACGATTGCTCTAGGGGTTCCAAAACGGGTGAAAATCCTTTTCCTTAAAAATCGAGTAACCACCGAGCATCGTTAGTGGGCAAAGCCTCGGTTTCAACCCATTTAGAGACGTAGTCAACCGCAACAAGAATATACTTATTGTAACAAGCACTAGGGAAGGGTCCCATGAAATCAATACCCCAAACATCAAATAATTCACACTCAAGCATGCTATTCAAGGGCATTTCATGTCTTTTAGAGATATTACCCATTCGTTGGCACCTATCACAAGTTTGGACATACAAAAATGCATCTTTAGAGAGTGTGGGCCAAAAGAAACCTTAGAAGGCCCAAAATGGCCACCTACCAACATGTCATGGCAATGAGCTAGAACCGATACTATTTCCTCCTTGGGGACACATCTTCAAATGATGCCATCTGCACAAATCTTAAATAGATATGGTTCGTCCCACAAATATTGCTTCACATCAAATAAGAATTTCTTCTTTTGATGAAAAGTGATGTTTCGAGGGAAGAACTCCCGTGACAAGATAATTTGAAAAATTAGCATACCAAGGAGTATCATTATGAAGTATAACATACAATTGCTCATCGGGAAACTCCTCACAAATGGGTTTATCATACACACACTCGGGGGTAGGAGCCTCCATCATAGACAAATGGTCGGTAACCACATTTTCTACTCCTTTCTTATCCTTAATTTCTATGTCAAATTCTTGAAGAAGTAAAATTCACCTAATGAGTCTAGGTTTGTCATCCTTTTTAGCAAGCAAGTACTTTAGTGCGGAGTGATCTGTGTACACAATCATTTTGTTCAAAACGAGATAGGCATGGAATTTGTCAAATGCAAATACTATAGCTAGTAACTCTTTTTCGGTGGTTGCATAATTTATTTGCGCATCATTTAGAGTCTTACTAGCATAATAGATGGTTTCAAATACTTTTTTCTTTCGTTGGTCAAGTACCGCACCAACCGCGGTGTCACTTGCATCACACATCAACTCAAAGGCCAAGCTCCAATCGGGAGGTGCCATGATGGGGGCGGATATCAACCGCTCCTTCAAAGTGAGGAATGCCTGCATACAAGTAAAGTCGAAATCAAATGGTGCATCTTTAACAAGCAAGTTAGACAATGGTTTCGCAATTTTAGAGAAGTTCAAGATAAACCGCCTTTAGAAATCGGCATGCCCAAGGAAACTCCTCACAGCTTTGACTGATGTGGGAGGGGGAAGCTTCTCAATGACCTCAATCTTGGCTTGGTCCACTTCAATTCCTCTATGAGAGACTTTGTGACCAAGCACAATCCCTTCGCGGACCATGAAATGGCACCTCTCCCAATTTAAAACAAGATTGGTTTCCTCACAACATTTTAGAACATGAGTCAAATGATCAAGACATGTATCGAAAGATGTTCCAAAAACTAAAAAATCGTCCATAAAAATCTCAAGGAATTCCTTAACCATGTCATGGAAAATTGCCATCATGCACCTTTGAAAGGTGGTCGGGGCATTGCACAATCCAAATGGCATCCTTCTATAAGCAAATGTGCCATAGGAACAAGTGAAAGTGGTTTTCTCTTGGTCCTCGGGGTCTATGGAAATTTGATTATAGCCGGAGTATCCCTCTAGAAAACAATAAAAATCGTGCCCGGCTAACCTTCCGAGCATTTGGTCAATGAAAGGGAGGGGGAAATGGTCCTTACAGGTGGCGTCATTTAACATACGATAATCTATGTACACTCGTCACCCAGTAAGCATACGTGTAGGAATCAATTCATCATTTGTATTTTTAATCACAGTTATGCCCCCTTTCTTTGGAACTACACGAGTAGGACTTATCCATGCACTATCAGAGATATGGTAGATTATACCTGCATCGAGTAAATTAATAACCTCTTTCTTGACTACCTCTTGTAGTTGTGGGTTAGACCTCCTTTGTGGTTGACATGTAGGCCTGGCGGAGTCCTCCATGAGTATCTTGTGCATGCATATAGTTGGGCTAATGCCTTTATTGTCCGCAATTGTCCACCCAAAAGCTTTCTTGTTGGCCCTCACAACTCCCATGAGTTGTTCCTCTTGTTCCCCTGTCAAAGAAGATGAGACAATTAAGGTCAATGTCTTATTTTCATTTAAGAACACATATTTCAAATGTAAAGGCAACGGTTTAAGCTCAAGAGTAGGGGCCTCTTCAATGGAAGGGCGAGGAGGAGCCGAGAGCGATCTTTCTAACTTTTCAATCCCCATGACATAGTAAGGAGGTTGCTTTTCTAAGCTACACATGATTTCCAATTGCTCCTCACTCGCTAAATCGACATCAATGGAATGCAAAAGACATGCCTCTAGCGAGTTATCTACCATGTGTGCCTGAAAAGTCTCACCAATCAAAGTGTCAAATGCATCCATGCGTAAACATGGATCATGATCATATGGATGTTTAAGCACTTTAAATACATCAAAAATAACCTTCTCATCACCCACATTAAGATTATGCTTACCATTGGCGACATCTATGATTGCCTTACCCGTGACGAGGAAGGGCCTCTCTAGAATCTACAGTACTTCCACATCCTCTTCCATGTCAAGCACCACGAAATTGACTGGAAAATAGAATTTGTCCACTTGCACAATTACATCTTCAATGATGCCCTTCAGATCTTTAATTGAACGATCCTCCAATTGTAAGGACATCGATGTTGGTTTGGGCTTCTCGAGGCCGAGCTTCTTGAAGATAGAGTAGGGAAGAAGATTGATACTCCCTCCCGAATCGCAAAGCACCTTGTCAAAAGTAAGATGGCCAATAGTCCATGGTATGGTAAGACTCCCTAGGTCCTTGAGCTTGCGAGGCAATTTGTTGAGTAACACGGTAGAGCACTCCTCGGTTAGACAAACCATTTCATTTTTCTCCCATTTTTGCTTGTTCGATAGAATATCCTTGAAGAACTTAACATAGTTTGGCATTTGCAAAATAGCATCCACAAAAGGAATATTTATCCTCACCTCACCACGAATAGACAAAATACGGAGGAAACTCGGATCCATCTCCTTCTTTTTCTTCTTTTGTGCATTTGGGAAGGGAAGACAAATCTCAATGAGAGGAGGAGGCGTTGGAGTCGAGGAAACAAGACTAGAGGAAACAGGGTGCGGTGCATAGGCGCTGATATCGGCGCCAGGGCACGGAATGGTCGACGCCTGGGCGCGATCTTGATGGAGCTCGGGCGCGGATGTGCGTACCAATTCTTCCTACTATGTAGTGTCCGGTGCCTGGGCACTATCTGGATCATGCCAAGGTGCGGATGTGTGAAGCAAAATTTCATTGCTGGGTATTACAGGCGCCTGGACACCATCTGAGGGGCGCTTGGGCGCCGATATGCGAACAGGATCACTTTCCACTTGTTTTCCATTTCTCAAAGCAATGGCATGGCATCGTTCTTTTAGGTTCTTTTCCGTGTCAGTTGGTAGAGTCCCCAGAGCTCTCCCACTTACCATGGAGGATATTTGACCCATTTTCATTGATCGACGTATTCGATTTCCTTATATGATCATCAAGTCGCTCGTCGATTGTGGCAGGTCGTACTTGCCCTTGCTCTTGTACATTGAGATTGCCTTGCCTCCGAGGTGGGTTGTTGAAAGGAGGCCTCGGGGGTTGGTAAATGCCCGGTTGTTTATTTTGTGCGGGGTTGGGTCTCTTTGGGAAGTTTTTGGGTACGTGAAAGTTCAACCGTTGTCGATTATGATTCCCAACAAAGTTTACATCTACAACCTCCGGTTCTGGGGCAACCACTTCCTCTCATTCTTGAACACAAGCAACTCTTCGATTTGGTGGAGGGAGCTCATCATCATCTTCGGGATAAAGTTCATCCTCCCTAGCCATTTGCTCAAGCTTAATCCACACGGACCTACTATCAAGGCCTAAAAGGTCACCACCGGCTGCCGTATTGAGTCGGTGTCGAATCCGAGATCGGACTCCATTATAGAAATGTTGCACTTGCTCGTCTCGTGTATAATTGTGATTGGGGCACTTTCGAAGCATACCCTTGTACTTTGCCCAGGCGGATGCTAAGGACTCATTCCTTGTCTGTTTGAATCCTTTGATCTCACTTCTAAGCTCGTTGATTTTTGTGGAGGGAAGAATTTATTGAGAAACTCCTCTACTAGATCATCCAATGTTCCAATTGATTGTGGAGGCAATGACTTGTACCAATGAGTTGCCTCATCCTTCAAAGAGAAATGAAATAAGTGGAGGCGGATGGCATCAATATCTCGTGGGTTCAATTGCATAGTAGAGATCACATTCTCAAAGTGATCTAGGTGGTCAAGAGATGAGTCTCTCGAGTCACCATAAAACGGCTCCGCTTGAACCATCCCGAACATATGAGAAGGAATGTGGAAATGTGGTTGTAACAAAATCCGAGAAGATAATGGGTCCCGGGATAGTGTATACCCGGGGTGGTTGATTATCACAAACCGACGGAGGAGGTGGGGGAGGTGCCGGTTGCATAGCTTGGAGTAGATTTTGCAGCCATTCCCTATTTTTTGGGAGAGTCATGTCGGAAAAGTTCCCATTCGGGTTCGGATTGAAATTGTGGGCCATTTTTCGAGCTCGTTTACTAGCCCGAAGAACACGCTCTATCTCGGGCTCAAAATCGTATAGGGGCTCATTGGAGGAGCGGGTCATGCACCACAAACCATACCTATCAATTAACACAAGTAACAAAATTAGACTAATACGAAAATAAAAGAAAAGTAAGAAATAAACAACAAACTAAGAATTATGAAAACGTAAACAAAAATCAAAAACTAAAAATAAACAAGTCCGCGGAAACGGAGCCAAAAACTTGACATGCTAATACCTAACGTGCTTGGTAGCAAGTATACTAGTCGTGTGTAGTGATAGATGGACAAAAAGTCCGGGTTGTCGAACCAGAAGGACTTGAATTCTAGCTTATGATTTTCGATAAAAGAGAAGACAATTAAAGTAAGGTAAGAGTAAAACAATTAAGTAAACAAAGAACAAAAGTAAGAACAAGCAATGGATTGAAACTCAAGTGTGAAAATAGACTAAGGCACATGCAAGACTTGATTTGATCCTTATTCGCACAAAGACTCTCGTTGAATTATTAGACCTCGTTGCTATGGTGAAAACTCCTAAGGTAAAAAATAGCCGATGTCTCGTGATAGACTCCTATGTTAGGATCGGTATGCCCCAACAAGCGATGCCGGCGCAACGGAAGAAATAAAGTATATAAAACACATATATATCGGCATCCCAAGCTAGGGGGTCAAAGTAATGCACAACAAAAACTAATACGAGTAAAGGGGTTTTAAACCGATTACAAGATTTGGGGTTTTATTAAAGTGAGGGTGTAAAACCACAACACAAGAAAAACCACACCAAAAACTTTGGCTCTCATTTTCGAATCCTCACCTCAACATGGAGGGGTTCGAATCAAACCACCATAAGCTCCTAAAGAAAGAAGCCTCTACAAGGACACACCTCAAGTAAGTTCATACCTTAAGCAAAAGATTGGCTAGATATATGCTCTAAGGAAATGGAGTCTATGTAGTGAAAGCTGGAAGACAAGAAGAGTTACTAAAAGAAATATCTATGGAAGATAATCTTTTACAACTAATCTTCAAGAAGAAGTTCTATAGAAGAAAATTTTCAAGAATCACAAGAGAAGCTAGAAAAATCTAGAGATGAAGAACTAAGCTCTAAGCTTTTTTTTCTTTTTAAGTTTTCATCAAATTTTAAATGAGAGCAAGAACACCTCCTTTTATAGCCACCAATTTTCGGCCATATGGTGTTAGGTGGAGTAGAAGACTTGTTTTTCTTCACCTACCACCTCATTCTCACCTACCATTCCATTCTCAACTACCACCACATGTGTAAAAGAATATTTTTCATTTTCTTCTTCATTTAAAAAACATTACAAGTCAAACTTTGACTAGCTTTGAATTTCACTCTTGTGACTTCATTTAATTAAGTCCAACTTAATTAAAATGACTCCCAAGTCTTCCAAGACTTGTTAATTAAATAATCTTCATGATTAATTAATAGTAAAATTAGTAGCTTAAATATATTCCCAGATAATAATAATTTCCGTTAATGATTAATCTCCAAGATTAATTAATAGAAAAATTATTTTCCCAAGCCCACTAATTAAAATGTCTTCCACTTAATTAATTAATCTCTTTAATCAATTTCACTTTAATCCTAAACCGGATTAATATTCACATAGCAATTGAACTTTCTTGAGTAAGTGTGTAACCCCATTGTAGGTTCGTTCATGTACTAGTAGTAGGAACACAACCCCGTTGTGCCTTTGCAATTTTCATTGCTAGATTTAATTACTCCAAGTATTTTAATCCGACCAAGAATTAATTACTGATTAATTCATGGTTCCTACAAATCAAGGTTAGTACTAGCCACGCGCCAAGAAGACCTAGCCATGAACGATTATTAGGTGACCTTTCCGCATTACGATTTTCGCATAAGTAAAATCCTTCCATCAAATATCCCGATCGAATCTAGGACTTGGATGTCAGTCGAAATCCCAGTAACTCGATTCAATGTATATCGATCTAAGTGACATTGACCAATTTATCAATCATGCGAGGAAACACTGCTCCTCCTTATTGATACTACTCCGGCTGGAGGTTCCCATGGTCAATACACTGTGAAGTACATAGGATATGCGCCGATGCTAATGATCAGTGACGGATTCTTTCTTGGCACTCACGCGCCTCCGTACATAACCAGACTGGACCCAATATGCTCCACTTTATGACTCACCTGGAATCGTGTGACAAATCTAAGTACAGTGGGCGATGCACGAGACGACCAATGGTGCCTCAAGTCATGAGGACCAATCTTATGCCTACGTAACCGAGGAGATTCCAAATTCGACATTGACTCCAATATGGAATCTCGGCGGGGTTGTTCAGTTTACTCAATCCCAACGAGAACCCACATACATGCACTGATGTACACCGTATCAGTATCCATGGAATAGGATACACTCTCCAAGAGTGTGCATTGTACGTGCAAGTCTTTATGAGTCATTGATATCCCTATCTCAATGATTCTATGACTTGGAACATTTTTAAGACCACAACCTTAGAGACGTATTCCATGATTGGCATCCCCGATACCAAACACATCTCATAGCTTAAGAGTGATCTAGGGGACTTTATCTAATTTCATAGAATGATAAGATAAAGAAGAAAAGGCCATTTATTAAATTACTTGACAAGATACAATATAAGACTGTTTAAAGAGTCGGCTACTACGCCCTACAAATGGCGCTCCGGGCACCTAAATCTTTCATCCTATACTTAAATGGCGGTTTCCTAAGTATGTCTACCCGGAAATCTAACCTCTAAGGATGCATTAAAGAAATAGAGTTTACTCGATCAGAATCGAACGACTTTACCCGAGAGTCTTTACCTATGTCTAGAACAACTCCTATCTGGTTCGGTGATGTTATAAATCCCTTGCACCCTAATTTAAGTCTTTCTCAAAATGCTAGACTTGGCAATAAATCATACATAAGGTGATCAATCACATGTAAGAAACATAAGCACAAATTCATAACACATAGCAACATGGGAGTTAATTCAATGATTATCAATAATACGAATAAGTCACAAATCAATTCTTACAAGGCCCCAGCCATTTGAATTTAGCCCATAACTATCAACATAGAAGAATTCAACATATTCATATACATAAGTGTAAACACAAATGCAATAAACAATGAATAAACTCCCTAAAAGGTTGAATGGTGATGGATCCTTGAGTGGAGCTTCCATCCTTCGCTCTTATCTTTTTCTTGCCCTTCAAAGTAGATGAAAGGATGAATCAAATCCAAGAAAATGCCTCCACCAACATCGATTTCGAAACCTTGAAATGAGTTAAAAAATTCGCTTTTTAGCTTCCAAAAAATGGTTACAGCGGCGCCCAGTCGCTGCCTACGTGGCAGGAGTTTCTTGGGAGAAAAATCGGTCGGCGCCCAGGCGTGGAAAATCTTGAAGAATCTGGCGCCTAGGCGTGGATCTGCGTGCACTTGCTGCTTCTCTTCATCTTTTGGCGCCTGGGTGCGTGTAATGTGGCGCCTGGGCGCCAGCGTGCGAACATTCCTCTAGAGTTCGTTCGAAATGCCCTTTTTTGCCCTTTTCTTCGTGCATCGTCGCTTAATGCCTGGATTCACTTAACACACATATTAAAAGTATAAGTGGCACAATTCAAGCTATAAGTAGACCTAAATCGTCAATAAAAATGGCTAAAAGCACGTGCAAAAACCAGTCCTATCAGCAAATGTCTTTCTTTTTCGGGCTCACGCCTTGAACTTATGAACCATAGGCGCTTTGTCTTTCCCCGTGTCACCTAGGCCTTGGACACTCGCAATTGCTTTTTGACCTTAGATATCCTTTTTCTGTAGGCGTTGATGGCCCATCAATAAAATGGCCAGTGCAACCTCCTTCCCTTGAGGCTTCATTTGTCCCTAAGAATTTGATAACTTGTTCATCAGTCCAGCCAATGTACACTCAATCTAATTCATGTTGAAGTTTACATTAAATTGAGAAAAGAAGTTGGGAAGAAAGTGAAGAATGAGATTAGATTAAAGGTGGAAATCTGTGGAGAAGTCGAGAGCATCTAATCACTTGATCATGAAAATCATCTTCAGAGCATGGTTCGTGGAATTATCCCATTCACCCATTCTTCCCCTAAAAACCACCCTCAATATCTCATATCAAGCAGTCCTACTATGCTCTCCATAAAGTTCCATCAGATGCAACAATATACCTCTGGCATTTTCTTTCTTCTCATGGGAGCGGTGCAAGTCAATGTTCATCGAGCTTAGCTTATAGCCCCTCACTCGGATATCATCCTTGACCCAAGTGTTGTAGGAATGTTATTCCCCGATCGAGTCTACCCCAGGCTGAAGACTCCAGACTGAGGACAATCCTCATGTTTCTTAGCCAGGCCATGAAGTTTGATCCCGTAAGGACATTCTTCTCAAGCAGTATTGGTAACAGTTTATTAACCATTTTGTCTGAAATATTGATAATTGTAGGAAAAAAATCAAGATTCAATTTGGTGGTCCCAAGTGGCATACGAAAGGGTCTGAAGGTAAGGTATTTACAGGCAATTCTTGAGATCTGTCCGTTGGACACATGTGGGAGCATGCGTTTCACGGGTCGCGTGATTCTACCTGAAACCTGACATTCCTGAAAATCTGCTGGCACCGATTGGATGGGAGCAACTATAAACTCTGGAGTTCTGAAAGTCCAGTAAAAAAGGTGGCTTGTCCACAAGTCACAGTGGCTTATCACATTTAATGCTCTTATCAGGCATTTAATGCATTTGAATTTATTTCCCGTTGGAAATAAATGTCCGTTGAATGATTGCATTTAAGTTCTTCATGACTTGAGGATTTAATTCAGGTGAATCTGAGACTGATCGCTAAAATGATTTGAGCGCTTGATCCATAAATCCTGAAATAGTCCTTTAGCATTTGACGGGCGCTAAGAACAAAACTTCATCTTCAGTTGACTTCAGACGCTGATCTTCAACCTCTTCTCTAATAGACTCACCTAGAATTCTATTAGCGATTCGATATCTAATACTTAGTCTAAAATCTATAAAGATAGAAATTACAAGTCTAATAAAAAATTACATACTCTCAAACGCTTATACAAAGATCTATCAAAACAGAAATTTACATTGTATTTGGGGTCTAACATAAAATCCTATCTTGTCATCATCAAAACATCTAACATGAAATTTCCTAACAATTTCCCCCTTTTTGATGATGTCAAGACTTTTAACTCTTATAACTCTTTTATAATTTAAGAGTTACTTAAAAGAAAAGCCCAACAAAATATAAGTTAGCATTTAAAGAATTAGTAAAGTTAGCTAAAGTTAGATTAGCTTCAACAAGTTGTTTCAGCGATAAATCATTCATATATTAAAAGAATAAGCATACATGATTTATATTGAAAGTAATATAATGAAAGCCACAACAGAAATATAAAAAACTTCATTTACTTTTTTTGTCGCTTTGCTCTTTCTTCGCCTTGGAGAATTTCTAGCGCTAAGTCCAACAGGAGACGATCATTGTCGTATGTTGAACTTCATCGTAATCATGCCTATGAAGTCTAGCGCTTTCATTAAGTTCTAAAAACCTTTCTGTCCATTCTCTTGGCGAAATTCTAAGTTCACGAATTAAATCGTGATAGATATCTTTTCTTAGATCTTTTGATGGTTTCCAATTGATAGATCGTCTTAGCGGATCGGAAAAAGGTTGAAATCCCATACTTTCAAAGAAATCGACGTCCAATTCTGGAAGCGGATATTTTCCTAGATAATACCTTGGCTTTCTCTTTTTAGTTAACATCTTTTTTATGCTCACTAGTTCTTCAAACATTGATCGCCAATTTTTATTATCTGTCTTTGATATTGCTTTGGACGCTTGATGCTTTTCTGTATCTTCTCCCTTCTTGGCATCATCAAGAGAGGTTTTCAACTCAGCGACTTCTCTTCGCAAGAGTCAAACTTCGTCAACTAAGAGAGCGACTTGTTGAGCGATGCTCTGAGCAGAAGCGCTCTGAGCTAAGTGACGGTTAAATTCTGAAGAGAGTTCAGCGACAAGTGGTGATATGCTGTTCATGATTGTAATAGTGCTTTTATTGGAAGCGTTTGCAATATCGCGACTTCGCGTATCAGACATCATTCGAATTTGTCTATCAGCAGCCTCAAACATCTTGGAGCAGGAACCTTCAATGTTGGTGAGTGAGTTCCGTATTGCCTGTCTGAAATCTCTAGCATCTGAATCACTCTCAGAATCCGAATCGGAAGAAGGACGCTCAGGAGACGGAATGAGTCCATAAGAGCTAGAAACTGCAGCCTTGCCTTTGCATTTATCTCTGATAAATGGCTCTTTAGGCTTTTGAGCAATTTCAGCGTGCACTTCTTCAATCGCTTGATCCATTGAACGATCTTTGATCGCTGACGGGGGCTCAACTACTAGGGTGCTAGAACGGTTTGGCAAAGAAGCTTCTGGAATTTGAGTGTCATCCACAGTAGGAGAATCGGCCAACTATTTGGACGGAAGGAGAAGGATCTTCAATAGCAATGACCAAGAGTGGGCCGAGCGCTTCCATCACATGCCTTGGACTTATTAGGCTGCTTTGCGAAATAAAGAAAATAGCGTCTTCTAGCTCTTCAGTGCTTAGAGCAAGCCGCCTGCTTTCCGGTAAATGAATTCCTGAAGTATAAGATTGGAAAAATTCCAAAATAAATGGCATTAGCGCTTGAGCTGCTTCTTGGTCCACTGGCCTGATCAGCGATATCATCTTGGCCACTTGAATGTTCTGTTGACAAAAGAGCACAGGGTGAAGATTGTATCCTCGGAAGTCGTTCAACCCTGAATAGTGGTAGAAAGTGATGTCCAACGCTTGTGCATTTTCTATCACTGCTCTTCTATCTCTGTGGAGTTCAGCAAACTCAGCGTGTTCAGTTGAAACATTGACAAAAATTTAACTTTGTCCGGGAAGAAGCGGCTGTTTGCTGGAGGAGGCTTCTTCGTTCAAATCGGGAAAGATGCGCTGAACAAACGCTTGACGAGGGTGAAACACATAGCGTCCGCCTTGACTGAATAAGGCTAGCTGATGACTAATGTTGGTCTCTGATAAGTCCATATTTTACAGTATTTTATGCCCCATTGTAATATGATTTGATCGTTGCTTTGATCATTTTTTATCCCTCATAATGCTTTTATTGGTATATATTTTGTTTTGTAGGATAAAAGTTGATTTACGCATGAAAGATGAGAAAAGAGATCCAAATTGAGCTTGAAATTGAAGAAAGAAACAAAAGAAGATAGCTGACGAAAGATTTTACACAATGCTCATATATAAATGAGGTTTTCGTCCTCTTACAGGACGAATCATACTAAGGTTTCTTCTTAAATATTGTAGATCTATTTCTTAGCTTCGCGTAGCAACTTGAATCAACTCAATCCGACATTTGTAGAGAGAGTTATGATCAAAATACGAAAGCTGTGAATTCTGCGTCAGAGGACCGCGGTCGGATAAGAGTTTGTGCCGCGGTCCAATTCTCCCGAACCCTAAAATTAAGTCCGCCATTTTCTCCCTTTATAACACACTTTTCTCTTGGAAAACACCTAGACATGCTCTAAAACACCAAGGGGGGAGCCATGGGAAGTCCTAAGGAAGCTTGAAGAGCCATCATCATCCTCATCATCATTTTCATTATCAAAGCTTGGATTCACACTTTATAATAGGGAGTAATTCAACTCTTTCTCTTGATTAGTATTTCAATTATGTCTTGTAGAGTTGTTGAATCACTTGTTGTTGTAAGTATGAGCTAAGTATTTTTGTGATTGGGTTATGTGAATACTTTGTGATGTTTTGTGTTTAATGAATCATTAATTTCCGAATTTATTACATTCTTGTTACATGTTTGATTTTGTGCTTAATGCTTGCATATGCTTGATCACCATGTGTTTGATAAAATGCTTTGTCTTGAGACCGAGAGGAGATAGATAAAGGGAGATCAAAAAATCAATCATCATAACGTAACAATTGACTAGAGATAGAATCGATTGCGTTGTGTGGCTTTTTGTGATAAGATGACCCGATTGAATGTAGGATCTTCGTAAACAAGGAATTCCTTTGAACCTAAATGCATGCTAGTTAATTCAATCTTCACTATAGAGATATAGGAAGTTGTTAACTAGTATAGGCTTGTTATTTCAAGAGATTGAATAATAAATACATTAGGGGGTTTCGCCATAACAAGAACGTTCTAAGAATCCAGATAATTGAGAGTTCTTGAACATAGAATAGAACATAGTAGGATCATAACCCAATCACCTCTTTCCATTCGATTTATTATCTTGTTTATCACATAGTTGTCTTTAATTATTTTCATAGTATAATCACCTATCATCTCATAAATTGATTTAGCTTAGAAATAGGTAATATAGCAATTACGAGCATTGAATCCAATTGTCCCTGTGGAGACGATACACCCCGGGCTAAATAGTCCACTTTATTACTTTGTACGACCTAGTATACTTCCTAGGAATTCGCGTGTCAGTCTCAATGGGTTGCCTGTAACCCGGTAGAGCGCTAACATTTCCGGCAATATGCTGACGCAATTGAAGCAAAAAAGTAGCAAACCCTCGGCGTCTGTATTCAATTCCAAATTCAAACAGGAATGGATATCTCACGAGTTCATCAAGAGTATAGAAGTGTAAAACAAACTCTTCAGCCCATCTGGCTGTATCCATCATCCATCGCTTGCCAAACTTGTCAGCTTTCTTTGGTTCTTTTCTAGCGGCAAGGAATTTCTCAAAGCGCTCGATTTCTTCATCATATTCCTCTGCCCATAATCTGGCAAGATATTCTCGGGCTTTATCTTCTATCCACGAATTCACTGGATTGGGTCACTCAGCCACAAGCGGTCCTTTGCCTTTGCATAATTTAAGTAGAGTAGGAGAGAGAGCATTCTGAGGGGAGGTTACCATTTTGGGGAGAGCCGAATATCCTATTTTGTTTAGATCTTCCTCATCAAGATTTTTGTTCCAATTGCCCATGTGGGGATTCTTAAAAACAATCTTGTTGGCTCGAAGAGGATAGAAAGACTCGTCTGAGCGACCGGTGAAATTAAATCGATCTTCGGATATACTCTAAGCTAGATTGGAGTCGCTCCAGGTTGTAGAGTCCAAAATTGGCAAACTGCTCAAAGAATTCAAACTTTTGAGAGTTGGAAAGATTAGGCCGATGGAGAGTGTTTTGAAAAGAGATTCCGAGCTCTGCAAGCGTCTGGGTGTCTCGTTCTCTAGCGGCATAATAAAATTCAATATTAGGAGAATATTCGCGAGTAAATAAATCGATGACACGAGGAGCACCAGTTGGAGTAGGAACAAAGGCAATTTCTTCTGTTGGAATCGGGGCCACTTCTATCGACCGCTCAGCATGCTCTGTCGCTTCACTGGCTGGTGAAGTTGCAGCGTCAGGAAGAACTTGAGCTACTTCCTTAGCGATATCCACAACAATTGCCATATCAACATCTACTTCAATGGGAACCTCTAAAGATGGAGATGCATCAGCGTCTGGTGCATCTTGAGCTGATACATGTAAGCATTTGAGAAAAGCAAGCAAAATTTCTACGAAGAAGAATTTTAATTTAAAAAAAAGGTTAAAACGCTTACCCTGAGGATTATCATCGACTGTCTCAGTCGCTTGCTTGGTTTCTATGATTGGTACAATTTCCTCAGGCTCCGAAACAATTTCTTCTGGATCTAAATCGAGAAAAGAAGTTATTGGATCAGCACGAATGGGAATACATAATTCTTCGAGAATGTTGAGAACATATTCAGAACTCGTTTCGCATTGCGCTGAAAGAGATTTTATCTTAGCGTTAGAGACTTAGAAACTAACGAGGAAAGGATAGACTAATTTGCTTAGCAAATACTTACCCTGAGCATTAGAAAGCCCCTCAGATTGAGTAACGGCTTGAGGATCTGAGCTGATTTCGGGAACAACGTAAGAGAGAGGAACACTTGCTGACTCTCCAAGCGCTGGATTTGTTGAAACGCTTGTAGACGCGGCTGAAGTAGAGAGAGGAGTACGCCTTCGAGCAAACGATACTTCTTCTGCTACTTCTTCCTCTTCTTCATGAACTGAGAAGATAAACGCTGGAGGAGGAGATGGAGATTTAGGAGAAGGAGAAGGAGAAGGAGATTTTTGTTTCATCTTCGGCTCTGGCTTCTGCTTCTTCTTTGCGGGCTCCGATTTTTGCTTTTTGCCAGACTTGGCTGGTTCAGCGACTTTGAGAACGATTTTTCTTTTTGGTCGCTTAACCACCACTGCTTCTACAGACGAGGACAATGATGAAAAGGAAGACGCTTGTTTTTCATCATCGCTGCGAACAACTCCTTCGGTTTGAAGTCGCTCACGCTCCTCTTTGGGAACCGCTGCACCACCATGTTTTCGAGGATTGAGCATTCCGCTAATCATTTTCTTACCATAGAATTTTAACGCTGGGATCTTCTTTCCAACGGAATTTGTAAAACCGCAAGCACTGAGAATTCTACTTAACACAATCCCATAAGGCTTCGGATTAACCGACTTGGCCATCGCTGCCTTAAAGCGATTAAAAACATAGAGAGACCAATTAATCTTTAATTTGGTCAAAATGGCTACCATCATTTTGTACTGGATATTTGTAACTTTATCGAATGTCCCCTTTCTGCATTCGATCATCTTAGCTCAAATGTCTGCGAGAATGACATATTCGCCCTTTATGTCGTTCTTCTTGAAGTTTGGCTCATAAGCAGCTTTGACTTCTTCTTTCATGATCAGCTCCCAGACTTTAGTCACATCACCGAGAGTAACATGTTCTACGTCACCACCATCATTGGGTAAGGTCAATAGGGAAGATATCAGTGAAGGAGTGAGAACAAAGGTCTCACGAGCGAAAGGGAAGACGCAGGAAATGGAGTTTCCGTCGTCAGAAATTTTAGCATTGTTGAAAAAATAGAGAGATTCTTCTCCAAAGTAGTTAAAAACAGTGGTAATCATATCTCTCAAACCAGATTCTTGAACGAGTGGAAGAACCGTTCGAAGAGGGAAGTTCTGGTTATCAAACAGGTAGTCCCAGTTAACAAGAAATCCGGCGTTAACCGTGATTTGTTTTTCAGCGCGGGAAGTTTTTTCGGTAGCAGACTTGGATGATTTGGAAGATTTTGAAGCTTTGGTTGCCATTGCTGAAAGTTTGAAGCTTTTGAAAGAATGAGAGAACTTTTTGCCTTGAAAGAGATGAAGATTTTACAACAGAGAGAGTGTTTGGAAGTGATAAAGTCTGACTGTAAAAGCCTTAAAGAATATATATAGAGGTAAAAATAACTCCTCAGTTGCTTAGATGACTGCCACGTGTGACATCATTGAATCTTGAAAAATTGAAAAGTTTGAATCTGAGCCGTTTATGCATAAGTACGGATGTCAAAAGGTGCGGCAAAATAGGTTAACTGTTACAAAATAGAGAGTTTTTGGGATCCGCAGTTACCCATTTAAGTAAAAGACGTTTGAAAATTTTTGAAATTTTCAGAGTGAAATACACGCGCCTGATGGTACACTGACACGTACTCAGACTTATGCAGTCACTGAACCGCCTAGGTTTAGATAGGAATCAAACCGTCAGTTTGATTTGATAGGCACTTGTGGGTAGTTATCAAATCTAATCTTTTGGACTTATCCACACGTTACTTTTAGCGATGAAAACTATGCATGATCTTTTGAAAGAGAATTACTTAGCGTTAAAGTGAGAATCTTTTCAACGCTGAAGTCCTTTTTTTAAAAAATAAAATAAAATAAAATTAATCTGTTAAGGATAAGATCAATCGCTTGGATTTATAAAAGACAGTTTCACGTATTGATTTTGTCATCCATAAAGATAAGCGCTAGTGATCAATGCTTAAATTTTAAAAAAAATCATTTTTGGTCACAGTCGCTTTATATTTTGATACAAGTACAATTTTAAAGTTCCCTCTAAAATTCATGACTTATTTCAGATTTTTGATAAATGCTTTAGACATAAACATAGGTGGATTCCCCCTAAATTTTATGCCTATAAAGATACGATGCTTTTATGATTTAAACGTTTAAATCAATCATACCTAATTCACTTCTCAGAGTGAGAAAGCGTTGTTCGTTGAGCGCTTTGGTGAAGATATCTGTCAATTGTTTGTCAGTTCCAATGAAGTGCATGGAGATATCTTTCTTTTGAACATGATCACGCAAGAAATGATATCTAATGTCAATGTGTTTGGTTCTAGAATGAAGGACAGGATTTTGGGTCATAGCTAAAGCGCTTTGGTTATCACAATGGATTGGGGTAGGACCTAGGATTGTTCCATAATCTCTAAGTTGTTGCCTCATCCAAAGGATTTGTGCACAACAGCTTCCAGCGGCTACATATTCTGCCTCAGCGATAGAAGTCGGTATGGATTGTTGTTTCTTACTATGCCACGAAACTAGTCTATCACCTAGAAATTGACATGTACCACTAGTACTTTTTCTATCTATTTTGCATCCTGCAAAATCTGCGTCTGAATAACCAATTAGTGCAAAAGCAGAGTCCCGTGGATACCATAAGTCCACTTTTTGTGTGCCTTTTAGGTATTTAAGGATTCTCTTGGTAGCATTTAAGTGTGGTTCTCTAGGATCATATTGAAATCGTGCACACATGCATACCGAAAACATAATATCAGGTCTACTAGCGGTAAGATAAAGAAGTGATCCAATGATACCTCTATAGTTAGTGACATCAATTTTCTTCCCACTTTCATCTTTATCTAACTTAAGCGTTTAGCTCATTGGAATTTTTTAAAATGATGCATTTTCCATACCAAATTTCTTAATCATATCTCTTGTATACTTGGCTTGGTTTATAAATATTCCATTATGGAGTTGTTTAACTTGTAATCCTAAGAAGAAAGTTAATTCAGCCATCATGCTCATTTCAAATTGATCTTGCATCATTTTCAAATTTTTTTCACACAATCACTTATTAGTAGAGCCAAATATAATATCATCAACATAAATTTGGACTAAGAGAATATCTTCATTATGGGTAATTTTGAATAACGTTGTATCAACGCTGCCTTTTGAAAAACTTTTACCTATAAAGAAGATAGAGAGAGTGTCATACCATGCTCTTGGTGCTTGTTTAAGGCCATAAAGTGCCTTATCCAATTTGTAGACCATACTTTTTCCATGGTTGTTGATGAATCCTGGAGGTTGCTCCACATAGACTTCTTCTTGGAGTTTACCATTTAGGAAAGCACTCTTTACGCCCATTTGGTACACTGTGAATTTGTTGAATGCGGCAAACGCTAGGAACATCCTAATCGCTTCAAGATGGGCTGCTGGGGCATACGTCTCATCAAAAACAATACCCTCTTCTTGACAATAACCCTGAGCGACTAATCTGGCTTTGTCTCTTATAACAATGCCATCTTCATCCATTTTGTTCCTAAAAACCCATCTAGTCCCAATAACTCCTTGGTGAGTTGGTCTTGGTACTAGCGTCCAAACCTTGCTTCTCTCAAATTGGTGAAGCTCTTCTTGCATTGCTTCTACCCAACTTGAATCACTGAGCGCTTCATCCACTTTCTTTGGTTCCATTTGAGATAGAAAACTTGCGAACATGGCTGACCTAGTTCTAACAGGTGCTTCCATATCTCCGATTACTAGCTCTGGTGGATGGTCTCTAAGCCATTTGCGGTCTGGTTGGAACGGGGTGAGAGACTCTTGGTTGTCAATCGCTTGACTCTCATTTGTCTCTTGCGCAGTCACTGCATCATTCACAATTCCAATTTGCTCTTGATGATCATTCTCTTCATGATCATCAGCGATTCTGACATTATCTCCATTGTTAACCGCACGAGTATCCTTAGGAATAGGTACACGAATCTCATAATCTTCATCATCACTATCATCACCAAGATTGATTTGTGACGCTTGTTGGGTGAGATCTTCAATTCCTACATCATCAGGATTAACCTTACTCGGTTCTTGGTTAGCATCATCAAACACAACATGAATGGATTCTTCAACCTTCGATTTAATCTTATTTAGGATGTGAAAACTCTTTCCATTCTTGGCATAGCCTAGAAAGATTCCCTCATCCACTTTAGGATGAAAAGTTTTTAGGCTGTGGGATCCATTGTTATGAATGAAACATTTTGAACTAAATACATGAAAATATGAAACGTTAGGCTTACGTCCCTTCCACAACTCATATGGAGTCTTCTCATGTTACTTGTTGATCATACACCAGTTCTGAGTGTAGCAAGCGGTATTGATGGCTTCGGCCCAAAACCTTTGAGGTAGTTTTGACTCTGCTAACATCGTCCGAGCGGCTTCTTTAAGCGTTCTGTTCCATCGCTCGACAACTCCATTCTATTGTGGTGTTGTAGGAGCAGAATACTCATGAAGTATTCCAAAGTCTATACAAAACTTCTCAACAAATTGGTTAGTAAATTCAGTTCCTCTATCGCCTCTAATTCTTGTCACCTTTAAATCTTTATAAGTTTGTCATTGACTAATTAGCGATGTGAGCTTGACACTAGTTTCATCTTTGGTCGCTAGAAATTCTACCCAAGTTTAGCGAGAGAAATCATCAACTATTACTAGCGAGTATTTTTTATCACTAACACTCATGATTTGAATGGGACCAAACAAATCTAGATGCAATAGTTCAAGAACTCTAGAAGTAGATAGGCATGGTTTCTTCTTAAAAGATGATTTAACTTGTTTACCCATTTGGCATGCATCACATAAGCGATTTTTCTGAAAGGAACCCTTAGGTAATCCCTCTACTAGATTTTGCGATATTAATTGAGAGATTGCCTTAAACTTGAGGTGATTCATTTTTCTATGTGACACGAAAAATCTTTACGTGTATTAAACAGCAAGTGGACTGGTCGTGTGTAGTAATAAAGTGGACAATAAAGTCCGGGTTGTCGAACCTCAAGGACTTGTATTTTAGTTTATGATTTTAAAGCAATTGAAGAACTTAAACTAAAACAAGAATTAACTAAAATATTATGAAAGTAAGATATAAAAAACAAGATGTCGAAATCAAGATAGCTATGGAAGAGAGCAACTAAGACACATGTGTTGGCATAAATTAATCAATTTTCACTATAAACATGTTCTCATATTATTAGACTAATGTTGCTTTGGTGGAAAAAACCTTAAATAATTACTACCCGATTTCTCGGCTGTAATAATCCTATGATTAATTGATGGTTCTCTAGATATGTCTATCCGAGAATCTAACCAACAATCATGCATTCAAGTTCTAGAATTTCCCCGGATTAATCCGGCTAACTGCACCCAGGAATCTCTACCTATCTCTAGGGGCAATTCCCTATTTTTTTACGGATTATGTGATGATCCTCTTTGCACCTTAAATTACCTTCTCTCAAACGAATAATTTAAGCAATAAATCATGCATATGGTAGCTAAGCATATGATGCATTCAAACAAGATCAAGACACAAAGCAACAATAGAATTAATATGAAAAACACAATTTATATCTCAATTATCATAATTAAGCCTCAACATGGCCTTAGTTCGAAGAATCTATTTCATCATAAAAGATAAAAGATAGGAACTTAAATTAAGATTCATATTCATAGACAAAAACAAATCTAAATCTAAGAAACTCTCTCGTATTTTTGATGGTTGAACTTCGATCTTCATCTCTTCCATGCTTCTTGATTTCTTCACCTTCAAAGGTTCTTGATAATCTTCATAACTAATCTAAGGATGATTAAGATGATGATAGGATGTGTTTAGGCTCCCCCAATGGGGAATGTGTTTTCAAGTGTGTTTGTAGGATGGCATCCAATCCTCCTTTTATAGCAAAAAAAATTCACCAACCAAGAACATGTGCTTCCATTCTCTTTTCTTTCCACCTACCATTCTCTTGCTTTCCATCTACCAAGAATGTGAACTACCATTCTCTTGTTTTCCACCTACCATTCTCTTACTTTCCTCCTACCAAGAATGTGAACTACCATTCTCTTGTTTTCCACCTACTAAGAATGGGAGCTGCCACTTTCGTGTTTTCCAGCGCAGGGATAGTGTTTTATTCATAAACATCTCCACAGACCTCCGAATTGGATGATTCAAGTTCCCGTGTAAAGATACGACATAGCTCTAAAACGTTGTAGAAGGACACTTCATCAAATTCGGTCTCTAAATGTATCCAAATGGCGTTCCAACGTGGAGATTGTTTCTGATTTGGCGCCCAGGTGTGCGGAAATGGTACTAAAATATGATTTTGGCTAACTCCAGCTTGTTTCTTGCTTGTTTGGTCGTGGAGGTGTGAAGCATCTTGGCCTAAACTTGTTTTATACGTCGTTTTTCAGCCTGTTCTTCGATTGTATCCATTTAAGGTCTGAAATCACTTAATGCACGAATTAAATGCACATGTGGAAAGAATCAAACGATAAATGAACCTAAAATATAAACGGAAAGGGGCTTAAAAACACGTAAAAACGACTCCTATCACTATGCCATAACCAACCCAATTCATTTTGACTTTTAGCAATAAAGCATGTGGGGTTGTTATCAATTGTAGAATCCCAATCTACTAAATACACATTGTTTGTTCTTTTTCCTCTTAATTTAGTAGACTTAGTCTTAGCGTCGTTAACATAGCAGAAGTCACTTGAGAATTTTACTTCAAAGCCTTTATCACAAAATTGACTAATGCTTAACAAATTATGCTTAAGACCCTCAACATAATATACATCACTAATCATGATGTTCCCCCTATGCATGATACCTATACCTTTGGTTTTACTTTTGGAGTTATCACCAAATATAACTTGAGGACCGTTGGTAGCTTGATAGTTGACTAGAAGATCTTTGGAACCCATCATGTGTCTTGACGATCCACTATCAATATACCAAACTGAAGTATCGGTGTTGGCTCTCGGTACCTGCATTTAAAGGATAATTCTAATTCTTCTTAGGTACCCATGTTGCCTTGGGTCCTTCTTTGTTAGTAACTTTGGTTTGAATTAGAACTTTAGGAACCCATATTTACCTAGTCTTCATTGTAGGAATACTGGCCTTCTTGGGTTTCACATCGTGTTGTGTGTGCTTTTTGGGTGTATAATAATATCCTCGATTATAATAGTAGCTATAATCATAGTCATAATCATAATCATCAGAGTATCGATAATATGATCTTGGCTGTCTTGGATATTGACGATGATATTTCCTTGGCGCTGGCTTGGGTTGCACTTTTGGTGCTGGACGCTTCGCGCTTGATTCACAGTGGTTAGGTTTATCCTTAGCCATTTGAGCGTTTGGATGAACCTTTCTTTGTGAATCATTTGCTTTAGCCTTACCCTTGCCTGAGTCAGCTTTGGCTTTCTCATTTAGCCTCGTATCATTGTCTCTAAGTTCATTTAGCGTTTGGCTTTGTGAACTTTTCTCAACAAAGGTAACACCCTTTCCTTTGTTGTTTGCCGTAACATTAGATTTATTGGGTTGTTCACCGAATTATTGTATCCTAAACCAGTCTTTTCACCATATAATCTAGTTACCTCAGTCACATTATCCAACTTTCTAGAAACTTTTGATAATGATGAGACGAGCTGCTCTGATTTGGCAAGTCTAGCGATCAGATCAGCTTCTCTCTTGACTATTATATCAAGATCGCTTTTTAATTGAATAATCTCACTCTCAAGTAATTAGTTCTTCTCAATGCATTGTTGCTGAACTTTCAACTCTGCTTTGAGCGTTACTTTATCTCTTGTGAGTGATGAGATAATAGCGAGATTGTTTTGATATATTTTGGCGGCCTTTTGACAATCTTTATAATATTCATTAACTTTGTCAAGTAATTCATCATAAGAAAGAGGATGAGATAATTCATTGGTTACTGCTTCATCATCTCTTGCCATGAGACAAATCAATGCTGAGTCGCGTGTAGGCTCATCATCACTGCTTTCATCTGATGATTCCAAATCCTCTTCAGGTTCGGAGAATGGTTCAGATTCCGCTTGCAAACCTTGTTGGCAAAGGTTGCTCCTGAATTGGTTTCTATCCGCATAGTCTTGCCTTGTGGGCTTAGACATATTTGGATAAGGGCAATTTACCTGGTAGTGCCCTGGTTTCCTGCAATTATAACACAAATTAGTTTTCATTTTCTGTTCAGTGGATAATCTCTTTGACACTACTGGTGCTGAGAGATTTTAAGTAGGGGACGGAGGCGCTTGGTATGGAACTGGCGCTACTGGTTGAGGTGCAGAGTACACTGGCGCTTGATACTGAGGCGCTAGAGCAGGGGGAGGAGTCTGAAATGAAGTTTGTCCAATAGGATTTCTCTTTTCATATCTTAGAAATTTCTTGAATTTCTTGACCAATAAGGCCATTTCCTTTTCTTCGTTTGATTCCGTTGATTTCACTTCGCTAACCGCTTTACCCTTACTTTTGGTGGTAGCGATTAAAGCTCCTGATTCAGTCGCTGAAGTAGATGTGTCGCTGACTTCACCCAATTCGAATTCAAATGCCTTTAACTCTGAAAACACATGTTCTGGAGTAAGAGTCTCCAAGGTCTGTGATTCTCTCATATCAATAGTCCTAATCAAGTATTTACTTGGAAGACTTCTGAAAATCTTATTGACCATTTCCTTGTTGGTCAATTCCTTATCTAATGACTCTAAATCGGTAATGAGCAAAGTAAATCTTGCGTTCAATTGTTCTACTGTCTCATTGGGCTGCACCTTAAAATGCTCAAGTCTTTGCATGGCTATGGAAAGTTTATTCTCCTTCATTAGTGCCAATCCTCCACACACTATAGCCAACTTATCCCATATTTCTTTGGAAGTCTTACATTGCTTGATCTTGTTGAACAATGCATCATTGTCTCCTAACGCTGAGTAAAGTGCACTTCGTCCAACATTATCTAGATTTGCTCTTTTTTGATCATCAGGCGTCCATTCTAACTTAGGTTTCTCGACATAACCATCTGGAGTGGCCTCGGTTGCTTCAGGGGCTCGAGTTACAACTTTCATAACCTGAATGGGGCCATCTGTAATCACATCACACATTTCATTATCGCAAGAGCATAAATAAGCGAATGCTCTAAGTTTCCAATAATCATAGTTTGATTCCACCAGCTTAGGCATTTTGTTAAAAGCCATAATGAGATATTTTAAAGAGAAAATTTAAAGCGATTAAGTTTTAAAAAGATGGATTTGAACAAGCAGTTACGCTAGGAAACGCTTAAGTTTCTAATTCAACCGCTCTGATACCACTTGGTGGTCCCAAGTGGCATACGAAAGGGTCTAGAAGGGGGGGGGGGGTTGAATAGACCCTGAAGCCTTTTTCGACTTCAAAAATTCATATCACTTTTAAAGATTTGAACGCTTAGAAGCTGAGCACTTGGGTCAGACGCTTCAGTAACGATAACTTAGACTTAGTGATTTTAGCAATTTACCAAAGTAGGGTAATGCCTAGATCGCTTAATCAGGGTTTGCATAGCGGAAATGATTTTTAGCGTTCGATTGGTTAATTAATCTCTTTGCAATTAGCTTGTCTTTTTCGAAGAATATAATATAATGTAAATCAAGACAATAATTAAAGTAAATGACACAAGAAATTGTAAGGTTCACTGGGTGATGTAATCCCAGCTACGTCCTTCTTCTCCTTTTTCACTTGGAAGAATTTACTAGGATGATTATCGAAGAATCACATAGAATCTTCTACAAGATAGTAAAGGATGAAAAAGATCTCGGGCTCCTTGATCACACAGATTTCAGCACCAATGAAGATCGTCTTCTACAAGCTTCTCTCACTCAGAAATACTGCCTGTAAGGGGTTTCAACTTTTTTCTCAGTCAGATGAAAGGTTGAAGGTTTGTCACAAGGATTTGTTTGTTTTTGGGAAGATCAAACAACTTGGAATATCTCAGTAAAGATTTAGGTTTCTTCTTTGGAAGAGATTTGAGATATTTGTGACTGTCTGGAATGTAAGGTATTTATAGGCAATTCTTGGGATCTGTCCGTTGGACACATGTGGGAGCGTGCCTTTCACGTGTCGCGTGATTCTACCTAAAACCTGACATTCCTGAAAATCTGCTGGCACCGATTGGATGGGAGCAGCTATAAACTCAGGAGTTCTGACAGTCTAGTCAAAAAGGTGGCTTGTCCACAAGTCACAGTGGCTTATCACATTTAATGTTCTTATCAGGCATTTAATGCATTTGAATTTATTTCCCGTTGGAAATAAATGTCCGTTAAATGTTTGCATTTAAGTCCTTCATGACTTGAGGATTAAATTCAGGTGAATCTGACACTGATCGATAGAATGATTTGAGCGCTTGATCCATAAATCCTGAAATAGTCCTTTGGCGTTTGACCGGCGCTAAGAACAAAACTTCATCTTCAGTTGACTTCAGACGCTGATCTTCAACTTCTTCTCTAATAGACTCACCTAGAATTCTATTAGCGATTCGGTATCTAATACCTAGTCTAAAATCTATAAAGATAGAACTTACAAGCCTAATAAAAAATTACATACTCTCAAACGCTTATACAAAGATCTATCAAAACAGAAACTTATATTGTGTTTGGGGTTTAACATAAAATCCTATCTTGTCATCATCAAAACATCTAACATGAAATTTCCTAACACAATTTGATGACTATATTGTACCTAAATGAAACTAGGACTTTGATTTTACTTGGCTCCCACTATATTTTTTTATCATTGCACTTCCGCTATAGTAATCAAAAATCTCGTTCGATATATTTCGTATAGAGTGATTGAGTTCTTTGATAAATCCGGTGGGTTGCAACCTATTAATGATATATGGCCCACTAGATTCTTCAAAGTAGCATTCCATGCAATCCTTGTCTAATAGGAGGTTCAATCTTATTCGACTCATAGATCACGTGACCGTAAACAATTAATGATATATATGTTGTAATTCATCTGAACTTGACGCATCATCTCCTATCAATTTAACATTTAAATTCCACCATGCAACACATTACCGATATATAGGGTGAAATTTGCTTCAACTGATAGCACCTAATAAACCCAAGGAAACCAAAAGCATATCTTAATGCATAACACCAACAAACTGGGACGATGACATACACTAGATATGAATCTAATTTTTTTAAATTTGATGGAAATCTGGGACATCCAATTTCCTTTAGACTTCAGTATTTTAAATTGAGAGAATTTTGAAAGTTTAATTAAAGTCTCACTTTGCACATTAATTTATTATGCACAGACGTGGATATAACAAGAATAAAAGCATAGAAAATGTCTAACAAATCTACCAGCATGCATTCCATGAAAATTCTAGATTGGCCTAAGACAATGGGTCAATCAAGGAATAGGGGCTAAAGAGATCTACAGCCTCTGGATTAACTCCGGGCTCCAAGCTCCAAGAGGGTCATCCAAGCATCCCTAAGGTCCAAAGTCTAACTATTACAAAATATAGCCTACACAAATATCTAAGCAAAAGTAAGTACAAATTGGGGCTCAAACTCCGGCCAAATACAACCTAGATATCAAAAGCGAAGTAGTAAATCTAAATCCATGGAATTCATCCATTACAACATACATAAAAACATATAAATAAACTGTTAAACTTATGTTGACATCTTTATAAATTCAAATCAAATTTCAATTAAATTAATTGAGAATTGATATTATTTCTGTTATGATTAATCAAAAATCAAATAAAAAACTCGAACTACCAATCCATTGGTCTGTCTGGGTTCAACAATCAATTTTTTTAAAAAAATTAAAATTTAGCACCCATTTAATAAAAGGGCGAACTAGCCACTGGACTTTGGCGGGTCAGCCGACCAATATGTGCAGTCCACACAACTGCCTTAGTACAAAATGGGCCGCTTGGGCAGTCCGCTTATCGGGTTGCCTAGTGCCTTCCTAGGCCGTTCAGGCAGTCCACCTAGCAGGCTATCCTGGGTCCATTGGGCTCACTTGGAGCGGCTCACTAGGTGGACTACTCGTAATTCCATTAAGTTGTTTGAGTGGTATTCCTATCAAACTACTTAGCGAGCCCTTGGGTTGTAATGGTAGATCGCCTAATAGACCATAACCGCCCCTAGGGCTGTCACACGCCCATCGGGTTGTTCTTGTGTGGTTCGCACGACAGACCACACTAACCGGATTAGGCATGTGCAGTTTGCCCTGAGCTGACTACTCACATACGTGGCGGTGCATGCTCTGCATAAGTCGCCGCCCCGCCACCATGGCCGACAACTCTCCAAACTCCTATTTTCATACCATATCAATTTCTTTACCTTAAATATGCATTTGTCCAATAAACTTCAGATTTAATTCAAGATGAAATATACCAACATAAACAAAAATACATATATAATCATCAACGCCGTGAAAGTCAGCTCTGATCCTATTGTTAGGTATACAATAACTAAATTCTACAAAAAATAAACATGGTGGATTCTTTAAAGTTGAATCACTTTGATGAGTTTAATGATTTTGAATTTATGAAAACATAAACACATTAAATAACTACCTCTTGAAGCGTGAGTGTTGATTCTAACTAAGCCGCAATCTTGAACTTTTGCATCTGGATAATCATGTGGAGCATGTTTGAAAATCCTCAGAGTTCCTCTCTCATGATCAAAGTCGTCTAGTGAGAAGAGGGGAGGAATTTCTCTTTTCTGTTACGTGTTATGCAGATTAGTGTGATACACAAACTATTGAGTTTAAGGATTAAATAAATCCTAAAACTCTGAGCCCATAAGTAGGCGCCTCCAAGGTCCTAGTGGAAGGCCAAGATGGGCTCAATTGGCCTAGTCAACTTAGCCCACTATTAACTAATTATTTCTTATTTTAATCTAATTGAATATATAATTAATAAATTGACTAAGCTTTAAATTCAAATAATTAATTAACCCAATATATTAAATACTTAAATTAATTGATTTAATTTTTTTTCTTATTAAATCTAATTAAATAACTATTTAAATCAATTTGTCCATTTAACTAATTTATCCATCTGATGAAAATTACTAAATTGCTCCAACAACCTACACAAAAATATATCCCGCTTACTCCTTGCAGTGCGATTTTCTAGGATCAACTCGATTGACAATGAGAAAATACTCAAGGATGTGGGTAACACCTATCCAGCCCTGTGGCCCCACATCATAGCCTAATTGAGTATGAAATAACTAGGTCATGAAGAACCTGTAGATCATAAAAGTATATGAGTATAAGCGCTTCATTGACGTATTCGAATCAAGTGAGAGTCATGGAGTATGTCAAACTCATTAGACTCGATAATGTGCAATAGATCATAGTAAGATGAAATTACAAAACTACCCTGTTCCACACAAGTTAGTTTATCTACATTGGCCAAAGACTTGTCATTTCATTTACTTATGATCGCACATGATACACTCTCATTTACTGTCGAGACACTGAATTCCTTGTTGGCAGTCACCTCAAATTTGCTGCTTGCTCATTGAGATCACCTCAAGGTCGATCGCACCAATTGGTAAATCAGACCTAACTACACTTGTAAGAAATCCAATGCTACAAGAACAAATTCAATCTCACATATACTATTATGATCAGTGATTTAATTATTGACAATCACTAAATGTCCATGTGATCGGACTGCTACGAGACATGTTCGAATATATTGATTTCATTGATATATTTATGGAACAAGCTCCCACTATCTCATAGTGTCCGATTGACACTCATTGTTAGAGAATGTGTCATACAAGTCGAATCTTAATGCCCAATCAAGATTCTTCGACTTGCGAACCCGTTGAAGTGTTCAAGTACGCTACTCTTTCAATGCCTATCTCCTTATCCGGCGATAATGTCTGCATTGATACACATGAACCATTTGTTCAATGCTAATTAATGTCATAAAGATTTATATGAACAAAATTTAAACTCTTCATACAATATAAAGAAGAGCACTATACAATCTATCCTCTCGTTGACATCGAGGGCACACACCTAACAGACGATCATTCTCATACTTGCAAGTATAGACCTTTATGTATGTCTTAACAACTGATCAACGCCCATGGAACAAGTTATCCTCCCGAAGAGGATACTACACATAAACATGCCTTGACGTGATAGTGATATCCCACCTTCTCATAGTCTCTGTGGCTTGGAACAGTACTTCGGGTTACAATCTTGGAGGACATTTCACAATCACCACTATGTGTGTGACCGTTCCCGTAGATTTATGTAATACATGGGGCCTTATCTAAAGAAAGCATTAAAGTCATAAGGATAAGGACAAAAACCATTATATTGATAATTTATTAATAAAACTCATTTACAAAGTGAAGAAAACAAACTATTGATTGCTACTATTTGGCTCGCTAGGCGCTCTACACTATCACACGTATGATACTGAAACTCACTTAGACTCACCACATTAACGCGAAATTCCTAAATTTTTAAACCTGTGCATCCAATTGAACCCATGTGGTATTAGAGCTAATAATTGTAACTATAAATTTGTGAAACTGATTAATGTGGTACAACAAAAACTATTCCAATTGTAGATATCATTAGTGACAACTTTAATATTATTAATTTTGCTACTTAATAATACTTTTTCTTGTAGTGGTTAGGACTAAGTTTGGAGAAAGATGTTTTATTTTCATGCAATAGAACATTATTTTGGGAGTCTTAATAAGAATATAAACATAATACATATTAAAACAGATATAAATATTGAGGAAGTTAAAAAGCTTACGATTTTTTTTCTTTAATCAAGGGCTACACAGACTCTATAAGAATTTAAATAATAAGAGATAAATCAAAAAACAATTTTGAATTGAACTTAAGACCTCCCACATAAAAGTGAAAGATGATACTAATTATTTAAGCATTGTTAATTAGTAATAAATATAAAGGAAACTAAAAGCCAGCCGGGTCGTCTTTCTATCGTCTCTTAATTATCAAAATTGAATATTGTATATGGATGAAGAATAACAATGATCTGTTAAAAAGTAACTTCTTCTAGTAGGAAACACATGCATAATTATTAAATAATAATTAATTGAATGTTTATATTGCTACACGTCTAGAGGCTTCTGCCATGAGTGACATTCCAAGTGTGTATCACCATCTGTTGTTTTCTATTTTCACTATAATTCCAAGCATGAATGTTTATAGTTCAATAACATGAGTTCAGTATTGTCAGCATGATTCAACTATTAATGAGTTATATTCACTATCTTAACAATGTAGAGGGTGGGGAAAGGTCAGTGACAATGATTTTGAACGTCCTAGAAATTTTACGTGCTTCTGAATTACGAATTTAATTTGTTAATATTACATTTGCTTCAATTTAATGAAATTGTTATGGGATATATCAGGGACGGATTCAGGAATGAACTCTTGGGGGCGCCGAATTACTATTAATGTAATTTTCTTGTCAATATTTATAAGTAAATCTTCAAACTTATTTTAGTTCTAATAGATAAGTAAAACAAGTAATACATGTAAAAAAATACTAACTTTCAAATAAATTTATAGTAGTTTCAAAATATATAAACGTTTCTTAAAAAAATTATCGATATTGTACACGGCGTCCTCTCATGCCATAAAACTCATCTATACTTTATTTATTAACGATAGAAAATTCTTTCAGTATTTTTCATTCTACTTGATTCTATCTCATTTTAGTTGGAGTTAGTGATCTTGCCCATTTATTCGTAGATACAAGCTTAAATTTAAGAAGTGCTTTGTTCATCATAAACTAATGTATAAATAATTAACGTAAGAAAGTAACATTCAACCGCAAAAATTTAACAATTTTATAATTACAAAATAATATAAAATAACAACTATTATTCTATTAAGACTAATATAATCAACTTTATGCAACCTCAAAATTTCAACAATATTATAATGATAATTTTTCCAAAGAATATAAATTAACTATTAACACTAATATAATCAATTTATGTTCTTTAAATAAAAAGAACATAACCCAAAAAAAAAAAAATAATGAACTTATTAAAAATCAACCACATTTCCCAAATTAATAACCGCCGTACACTGTGCACATTTCCAATAACATGAAGTACACAAAAATTGGTCAAAAGGTTTATTTTAAAAAAAAATTAATATTTTTCAGCATATGTAGATTCGAACTCCCCACCTCTACTGTGCACACTTGTCCCCTTGCCAGCTGAACTGATAGTTCTTGGGATATATATATTTATGTCATATATAAATATATATTCTATAAAAAAAATTTGAAATCTCGGGGGGGGTGCCGGGGTCCCCCCGGCCCCCCCCCCCCCCCCCCCCCAAACTAAATCGGTCCTTGGGATATATATATAGTCATCCGTTTATCACACCATCATAGTTATTTTTTGCAATTTTTATATATTGTGGAGTGGATCAGATTTTATTCCACCATTTAATGTAACTACAATTTGCATCATTTAGAAGTATTTTTTTATTTTAAAAGATGGATAAAAGTACGTACTTGAAAATACATTAAATTTAATCTAAGGGAAAATTCTTCAAAAATCCGTAATTAAACTTTAAAATCAGGTCCCTAGGTATAATTTTATACCCTCAACTCCCTAATTCATAATATCATTTTGGATTCACTCCGTACCCCCTTAAGACAAAAATGCCCCTCATTTTTTTTATTTTTTTATTCACCATCTTCTCCATCTCTCTCTTCTCTATTCTCTTACCTCTTTTTATCTTTTTTCCTTCACCACAAATCCGATTACGTAGACTTTTTCGGCGATTGAAGTTGTTCAAAGGTGACACCATTTTGTTCTCCATGATGAAAGGAACAAATCAAGATCCATATTGACTCTGTTCTAAGTACAATTTTTATTTTTATTTTTGAATTTCATACGAACAGCAACTGCCGTATTCGTAAGGCATGTTCGATGCATATTTAGTGCACAATCGACGTATTTTCAATTGATATTTAACAGTTTTGCGCAATCTTACGAGAAATTCTATAACGCTTTGTAGGATGCTCGGAATCATAAACCGTTTTATCTTTTTAAAGTAGACACATAGGGCTTTCTAACTAAGTATGTCACATTATCAAGAAACATCTGTAGAAAACAATTTTTGGTTCAAACATAAGCTAAAATTTAATGACAGTTTTGCGCGACTTCACGAGAAAGTTTATAGCATATTATAGAATACTCGGAATCATAAACCGTTTTTTTTATTTCAAACTAGAAACATATGGATTTTGTAAAATGTATGAAGTCTTATCAAGAACAATTTAGTATGAGATAATTTTTTATTCAAACGTAAGCTAAAATTTTTCTATAGTTTTGCGCAATCTTTCGAGAAATTCTATAACGCATTGTAGAATGCTCGAAATCATAAATCGTTATGTTGTTTTGAAAATAGAAACATAGATAGTTCTTAATATGTATGAAAAATTATCAACATATGTTTCGGATGAAGCAGTTTTGTCTACAAACATAAGCTAAAACTTATCGGCAGTTTTGCGCGACTTCACAAGAAAGTCCATAACGCATTGTACGATGCTCAGAATCATAAGCCCTTTTTCTTCTTTCAAAGTAGACACATAGGAATTTTTGAAAATATATGACACATTATCAAAAAACATCTAGTATGAAACAGTTTTTTCTTCAAACATAAGTTAAAATTTATAGACAATTTTGCGCGACTTCACGGAAATGTCCATAACGCACTGTACAATGCTCGAAATAATAAAATATTTTTTTAAAAAATTAGACACATAGGGCTTTTTGAAAATATATGACATATTATCAAAAAATGTCTAAAACTAAACAGTTTTTCTGTCGAATGTAAGCTAAATTTAATATGCATTCATACATCGATATTATGTACTAATACGTTATATTAAGTGTACTTGTACATCAATTGATAGACAATAATACGTCAATTGACTAGCATTCATACGTCAATTGACTAGCATTCATACATCAATTGATCGACAATCATACGTCGATTTTCAGAAAATAATACGTGAATTGACTTGCATTCATACGTCAATATTATGTATTAATATGTCATATTAATTGAACCTATACGTCGATTGATAGATAATAATACGTCAATTGACTAACATTCATACGTCAATTGATAGACAATCATACGTCAATTTCAGAAAATAATACGTCAATTGACTTGCATTCATAGGTCAATATTATGTATTAATACGTCATATTAAGTGTACCAATATGTCAATTGATAGACAATAATACGTCAATTGACTAGAATTCATACGTCAATTGAAATGTACTAATACGTCATATTAAATGTATTATTACGTCAATTGATAGACAATTATACGTTGATTTCAAAAAATAATACATCAATTGACTTCCATTCATACGTCAATATTTGTATTAATACATCATATTAATTGAACCTGTACGTCGATTGATAGATAATAATACGTCAATTGACTAGCATTTATACGTCAAATGATAGACAATCATACGTCGATTTGAGAAAATAATACGTCAATTGACTTGCATTCATACGTCAATATTATGTATTAATACGTCATGTTAAGTGTACCTATACGTCGATTGATAGACACCAATACGTCAATTGACTAGCATTCATACATCAATTGAAATGTACTAATACATCATATTGAATGTATTATTACGTCAATTAATAGACAATCATACGTCAATTTCAGAAAATAATACGTCAATTGACTTGCATTCCTACGTCAATATTATGTATTAATACATCATATTTAAGTGTACATATACGTCGATTGATAAACAATAATACATCAATTGACTAGCATTCATACATCAATTGATAGACAATCATACGTCAATTTAAGAAAATAATACGTCAATTGACTTGCATTCATATGTCAATATTATGAATTAATACGTTGAAAAGGACCACCTAAAAATTCCTTAAAATGACCAATTCCATGAATTGCTCCACAAGGACCGCCATTAGACTATACATATGTACGTATGTCATTAAACTACATACGTACGACATTAGACTATACACATACATTGATAGATTGTACACGTACGTCATTTTATTAATAATACGTCATCTTAAATGTTAACGTATGGCCTTTATATTTTTTAATACATCTTTTTAGTTGTAACAATACATCATTTCATATATAATAATACTTATCCCTAAACTCTAAATCCTAACCCCTAAACTCTAAACCCTAATCCCTAAACCCTAAATTCTGACCCCTAAACCCTAAATTCTGGCCACAAACAACCTCTGCAGTCTAGGTTTCAAGGGAAAATAGCGTAAGACCTTTTGAGGTATTTTCTTAGACCCTTCGTATTTCCATCTACATGTTTTGCATTTTGGACAATGCTCATAATCCATAAATTCTTTCCGAAAGAGTACACAATCATTTGGACAAGCATGGATTTTTTCGTACATAAAACCCAAGTCAGACATCAACTTTTTAGACTCGTCGTATGACTTAGGAATATCCACATCCACTCCTCCGAATGCGTCTTTTAAGAGTTCAAGGAGCATATCAAACGACTTGTTGGTCCAGCCGCTTATTAGTTCTTATATGCAACATCTTTATAAGAAACGACAACTTAGAGTCTGATTCACAACCTTTATACAATTTATCTTCTGAGTCCTTTAAAAGTTTGAGAAGTGTAGCTGCTCTTCCAAGGGGAAAAGGGGCACCCGGAGTTATTACAGTTTCTTCTGTATCCAAATTCTCCCCCAAATAAGCATTGGAAATATCATTTAACATCTCTCTTATTTCATCAACATTGCAATCCTCATCCGAATCATCTGACTCAACATTTTCCTCAATATTCCCTTCATCAGTTAGATCATCCTCATAGCTTCCCTATGATATACCCACTTAATATAACTCCATTTTATTCCATTTATAGACAAGTGATACCGAACAACTTCTTGAGTTTGATCACAAAAATTGTTACAATCATAGCATGGACAAGGGATTTTCTCATGTGGAGCTTTTCTAGAGTAAGCAAACCTAATGAACTCCTCCACTCCTCCACTCCTTCACCAAAAGAAGGATCCGATCTATTCAATTGCAGCCAACTTCTATCCATTAGCATGCAAAGCTAAACAAATCTGAATATAAATAGTAGAGTTAGACAATTTCTTTTCATCAGATGCAAAATCAAAACATAGCCTCAGTAAAATTGGACCTTAGTTTTTGTCAGGTATATAGATCCTGATTAGCTCAATTAAATTAGTATAAACATTAGAAAACACTTAGAACATATATACTAATTCAAGATTGAGTTCAAATTCAGAATTGCCAATGTAATGTAACATCAATTACAATAACCAAACAAATGATACAAAAATCAACACATTAAGAAGCCTCAACACCCTCAAAACTACTACTCATACAAGCTTTCCACATCAATCTATACATAGATCAATTTCTAGATGCAAAAGCAACTGCATGTACACAATTTCACACTATTTCACAGCAAGCTCCACATGTAATATCAATTCCAATTTCACACTTTAAAATCTAGAGTAAGCAAACCTAAACAGCAAGCTAAATTAATTTCACACTTGAAAATCACAAACAATGAGGTAAATAACTCAGCTATTACTAAAGAACCAACTACTAAAGTTTCATGTAATATATTTTCATGTGAGTTTTTATAGAAAGGGGGAGGATATACCGAACAGAAATGAGCTGAAAAATTGAGCAATCAACAGCGAGAAATCGAGCTGAAACTTTGAACAATCGAACAGAAATCGAGCTAAAACTTTGAGCAATCGAACAGAAATCGAGCGAAACTTTGAGCAATCGAACAAAATTGAGCTCAAACTGTAAGCAATCGAACCGAAATGAGCTGAAACTTTGAGCAATCGAACCAAAAGGAGCTGAAACTTTGATCAATCGAACCGCAACGAGCTAAAACTTTGAGCAATCGAACTGAAACGATATTGAGCAATCAAACCGAAATGAGTTGAAAATTTTGAGCAATCGAACAGAAACGAGCTCAAACTTTGAGCAATCGAACCGAAATGAGCTGAAAATTTTGATCAATCAGCACCGAAAAATTGAACCGAAACAAACTAAAAATTGAGCAGAAATTTGAAAAAATATTGTTTGAAGAATCGAATGTTGAGATTTGATAAAATGTAGGAGAAATTGTTGCTGGGAATCGATATGATAAAATGTTGTTGAATAGAATAAGTCTTGGAATTAGGTTGAAATTTCTCTCCATTTTGAAATGTGTCTTGAATTAGAACGATTTGAAATGGGTCATAGATTTAGGGGGTCATGGATTTGAAACGAGTAGTGGCCCACAACTAGTGGGAGTGACGAGAAAAGTGCTTGTCACTTTAGGACTCCACATGTAATTAGTGACAAGAATGTTCTTGCCACTCTAGAAATGAATAATGGGCGACAAAAACCTTCTTGTCGCTATAAAAAATTGGGCAAGTTTGGTAGTGACAAGATAATACTTGTCACTCTATTGTTACACTAAACCAAGATGGTGTAATTCTATTTATGACAAGAAAAATATTGTCACTATATAAGTTTGCTAGTGACAAAAAACTTTATTGTCATTAAAGTTATTTTCTAATGGTGACAAGAAAAATATATTGTCATTAAAACTCACTTTTAAGTGACAAGAAAATTTCTTGTCACTAATATTTATGTTTAAGTGACAAGAAAATTTTCTTGTCACCAAATATTCATGTTTGTGAGAAGATAAAAAAGTTATCACTTAATACATCTTATTTGTGACAAGTTTAGAGTTGTCACTTATTATTTTGTCATTAAAATCATCTTTTGTTGTAGTGACACTTGAGTATAAATATTTAATATTGTCCATTTATGACGTATCTTTACCAATAATCTGACGTATCGTTACAAAATATATTGTTACAACTAATATGATGAATATACAATTACGTATTACTACATTGCAATGTCATATTATTACATAAGAATTGACTTATTGTTACATATCAAATGACATATGGTTGCATAAAAATTGACTTATTCTTACATATCAATTGACGTATGGCTGTATATAAATTGACGTATGATTGCATATCAATTGACGTATAGTTGCATATAAATTGACTTATTCTTACATATCAATTGACGTATGGTTGCATATAAATTGACGTATTCTTACATATCAATTGACGTACGGTTGCATATAAATTGACGTATGATTACATATCAATTGACGTACAGTTGCATATAAACTCACATATGACTACATATAAATTGACATATTCTTACATATCAATTGACGTATGGTTGCATATAAATTGACGTATTCTTGCATATCAATTGACGTATGGTTGCATATAAATTGATGTATTCTTGCATATTAATTGCCGTATGTCAACATTGAAGATGACGTATTAGTTGTGAAGGAACGACGTACGTTTTTAGCATAACGACGTATGTACATTGTCCAATGACGTACGTGGTCAACAAAGTTGACATATTAGTATATATAAATTATACATTTCAAACGATGTATTTCAACAGCAAACCGATGTACTATTACATATGAAATATTGTATTATAACAACTGAAATGATGTATTTAATAAATATAAAGGACATTTGTCAACATTGAATATGACGTATTAGTTGTGAAGGAACGACATACGTTTTTAGAAAAATGATGTATGTACATTGTCTAATGACATACGTGGTCAAAAAAGTTGACGTATTAGTATATATAAATTATACATTTCAAATGACATATTTCAATAGCAAACCGAAGTACTATTACATATGAAATGTTGTATTGTAACAACAGAAAGGATGTATTTAAATATAAAGGACGTATGTCAACATTGAAGATGACGTATTAGTTGTGAAGGAACAACGTACGTTTTTAGCATAACGACGTATGTACATTGTCTAATGATGTACGTGGTCATAATTTATTGACAGTTTTGCGCGACATCACGATAAAGTCCATAACGTATTGTATAATGCTCGGAATTATAAACCATTTTTTTTATTTCATAGTGGACACATAGGGCTTTCCATAAATATATCACACATTATCAAAAAAGGTCTAGTATAAAACAGATTTGGCTTCAAACAAAACCTTAAATTTATTAATAGTTTTGCGCGACTTCACTAGAAAGTCCATATTGCATTGTACAATACTCGGAATCATAAACCATTTTTTTTCTTTAATAGTATAAACATAGGGATTTCTAGAAATGTATCATACATTATCAAAAAAGGTCTAGTATAAAACAGATTTGGCTTCAAATGTAAGCTTAAACTTATTGACAGTTTTGCGCGACTTTACGAGAAAGTCTATAACGTATTGTAAAATACTTGGAATCATAAACCCTTTTTTTTCTTTCATAGTAGACACATAGGGATTGTTAGAAATGTATCATACATTATTAAAAAAGGTCTAGTATAAAACAGATTTGACTTCAAATATAAACTTAAATTTATTGACAGTTTTGCGCGACTTCGCGAAAAAATCCATAACGTATTGTACAATGCTTGGAATCATAAACCACTTTTTTTTTCATATTAGACACATATGGATTTCCAGAAATGTATTAAACATTATCAAAAAAGGTCTAGTATAAAATGGATTTGACTTCAAACTTAACCTTAAATTTATTAACAATTTTGCGCGACTTTACGAGAAAGTCCATAACGTATTCTACAATACTCGAAATCATAAATTTTTTTAATTTCATAGTAGAAACATAGGGCTTTCTATAAATATATCATGCATTATCAAAAAAGGTCTAGTATAAAATAGATTTGGCTTCAAATGTAAGCTTAAATTTATTAACAGTTTTGCGCGACTTCACGAGAAAGTCCGTAACGTATTGTACAATGCTCAGAATCATAAAGCATTTTGTTTCTTTCAATGTAGACACATAGGGACTTCCAAAACCGTATCACACATTATCGAAAAAGGTCTAGTATAAAATAGAGTTGGCTTCAAACTTAAGCTTAAAGTTGTCAATAGTTTACTACAATCATACTTCATGTTCTCTTATTCTAAACTTCATCTTTAGTGTATGCATATGTCACTACCACAAAAAAGTCCTATTACAGCGCACCTATGACAGCGGTTTTGAAAACTGCTGTAATAGGGGGTACTCGGTTCGGACCTATGACAGCGGTTCGAGCCGAACCGCTGTCATAGGTGTCAAAAAAAAAATAAAAAAAAATTTGACTTTTGGCAGCGGTTCTGCCCGAACCGCTGCCAAAAGTTGTAAAAAAAAAAAATTGAACTTTGTGGCAGCGGTTCTGCCCGAACCGCTGCCAAAAGTTCAAAATTTGGGCGGGTTTATTTCAAACCGGCCCCTCCTCTCTCTCACTCTCACTCTCACTCTCTCACTCTCTCTCTCTCTCTCTCTCTCAACTCTCTCACCACCACCACCACCGCCGCCGCCCACCTCCGCCTCTGCCGCCGACGCCTCCGCCGCCCACCTCCGCCGCCCACCTCCGCCGCCGCCGCCTTCTTCCATTTAGTTTTGGTATTTTTTTTAGATAAATATATATACACACACACACATAGAGTATATATAGATGTATGTATATGTGGGTGTATGCATATATGTGTGGGTGTATGTATATTTGTGTATGTGTGGGTGTATTTATATTTGTGTATATGTGGGTGTATGTGTATGTATATTTGTGTATGAATATTTGTGTATGTATATATGTGGATGGGTGTATGTATATTTGTGTATATGTTCATGGGTGTATGCATATATGTGTATATGTTAATGGGTGTATTTGTGTATGTGTGGGTGTGGGTGTGTGTATATTTGTGTATGTATATATGTGGATGGGTGTATGTATATTTGTGTATATGTTGATGGGTATATGTATATTTGTGTATATGTTGATGGGTGTATGTATATTTGTGTATGTGTGGGTGTACGTATATTTGTGTATTTATGAAAATATTTCTCGGTTGAAATTTTGCGGTGTTGGAATGACACGAAATTCACAAAGTCATAGAGAAACGGCATTCTGAACAAAACGCAAGAATTTGTCTTGCGCTCTCGTGATTTTAGCGATCCGAGATCGTTTAAGGCCTCAAATACGTGTTTTATTACAAAAATACGTATTTATGTAATAAAACGCGTATTTGAGGCCTTAAACGATCTCGAATGGCTAAAAGCACGAGAGCGCAAGGCAACCTGCGTTTTGTTCAGAATGCCGTTTCGCTATGACCGTGCGAATTTCGTGTCATTCCGACATGGCAACATTATAAACGATAAAATAAAATTAAAAAAAAATATATATACCACCCTATGACAGCGGTTCAGCCGGAACCGCTGCCATAAGGTCCAATTTAATTTTTTTTTTTTAAATAAATGACCCTATGACAGCGATTCTGCCGAAACCGCTGCCATAGGGTCACCCTACTGCAGCGGTTCTATAGAACCGCTGTCATAGGGTGACCTATGACAGTGGTTCCGGAACCGCTGCCATAGGGTTTTGACCTATGGTAGCGGTACCTATGGCAGCGGTTCAAAACCGCTGTAATAGGCCCAAAAAAACCGCTGCTATAGGTCATTTCTGTAGTAGTGTGTCAAGTGTACTTGAACCATACTTCATCGTAGATGTAACCATACTTGTTGATAGCTTTAATCATACTTGATGTTGAGGATAGAAAGTGTTGTCGGCGACGGTTTTGGTCGTCGTTGGAGGTGTCGCCGGCGATGGTGGTGATGGTTGCCGAAGGTGTCGCCGGAAAGGGTGTGGTTGCCGGAGGTGTCGCCGGCAAGGGTGGTGGTTGCCGGAGGTGTCGCCGATGACGATGGTGGTTGCCGGAGGTGTCGCCGATGACGATGGTGGTTGCCGGAGGTTTCCAGAGAAGGTCGCCGGTCTCCGGTCACCGGAGGTGGTCGCCGGTCTCCGGTTTCAAGAGCCGGAGGTGGGGTGGGTGGGGTGGGTGGGGGATGGAAGGAAGTACAAAATATAAAATAAAATAGAAAAGGATAAAAGAAAAAAGAAATGGAAAAGGAAAATAGAAAATAGAAAAAAGAAATAGAAAAGAAAAATATAAAAGAAAAGAAAATGGTATTATGTAATTTTTCTAAGTTAAAGGGATATTGTGGTCTTCTGACATTGATTAGGGAGTTCAAACAACGAAATTTGATGAAGTAGAGAGTGCAAAGTGTAAAAACATGGCTAGGGCCTGATTTTTAAGTTTGAATATTAATTGGGGATTTAACTCCAATTTCCTGTTAATCTAAACTTTTAAAAAATGATTCAAGTTTCGTGTTATTGTTTTTTCTTTACTTTTGAATCATTGAATTTTTGAATGCCTTGAAAATTTACTTTTATTTGTAGCTTCCAAATATGGATATTTAGTACCCTGCGTATACCATATTAAAATATTTTTCCATGCACCTCCAAAATGTATGGTCATCAATGCATTTCGTGTCATCTTTTTCCACATACATCTCAGCCAATTCGACACATAGAAAAGTGGGTTATCAATTCTACACGAAAAAGTAATGGCAAGAAAATACCTAGACAAGAAACAAAAAAGAGATAAAGTTATTCCCACAAACATATTTAATTAATCGTTTATATTTATTTTTTCACTTGCTTCAGCCATTCAGAAACAAACAATTTGTTCGGTTAGTCTTTGTACAACGACAGAAGGAATCAATAACAGCTCATGCAACATTTACACAACCATCCTAATAAGATGTATATTAAAATAAACAATACTATTTTTTCTAGCTTCTGCCCTTCCTAGATTTTGCACCTTTTTTTCATACGTGATGTTTGGAGTCTGATCCAAAAGAAAATTGAATAAAAGACCCCCACAAATTCAATTATAAAGGATTTTTAATTGTTACTCTAATGAAAACAAAATTTTTTAGTCTGATGCAGACAATTCATTGTTGAGCCACGTAAAAATTAATTTTATATATGTTTGATTTTACTTTCAGTATTAATATTCTTAATGTGCCTTGTTTCATAACTTGAAACACAATACTCTTAATGTGCCTTGTTTCAAAACTTGATACACTAAAATTTCAAGGATTCAGTTTAAATATGTATTGGCCTCGATAACTTTCAATTGGAACTAATATGAAGAATGAAAAAATCAAAACTGAAAAATTTAAGATTCCAAAATGGAATTTTACTATGACGGGTTAAGGTTCGAAAGATTGGTGGCAATAGATTATTTGGAATATAATCATCTAAAATGAATAATCAGTATGATGAGATGCTCGACACCAAGTGTGTGCGTATTTCATTAATTCCCCCATCTATTTTTCTCATCCATTTATATACTTGGTGTATTTTTAAGATTGAATATAAAATCAAATACCAAATTGTGCGTAGTAGAGTCCTCTTTAATTATATTTGTGAACGACGTAGTTATTTGATCAATTATTAAAAATAAAAAATACATTCTGGTTACATAAAATCTATGTTGTCACTTAAGAGGATTTGTATTAATTCGTCATAGTTATCCCTATTTTATAAATGTAAAAAGTGTCAGACTTGTGTATTCAGCTAGTTTTAATTAATTCATATTCTTATGTAGTTTTTTTTTAGTGTCAAATATTTATCTAAGAAGTTTTAGAAGGGATCCAAGTAAAATTCCACACATGGATGCTCGGGTTTCGAAGTATTCATTCATTATATGTGATGCGGGCCAAATATGTCTAGGGGCATTTTAGTAATTCACTCGCCTCCGAGTCGGGGCGAGGCGCCCACCACTGGTCAAGGCCCGTGATAGAAGGATTGGCCCAGCCCAAAAGGGGCTGGAAGCCCAGTAAACATAATAAAATTATTCCTCGATCTTAGTAAAAATAATAATAACTACGTCAAGCCTATTGGGCTAATGACAAGATAGGGCCCAAGAGCCCATAGCTCATAACCAGCTCCTTATAAATACCCCAAAGGAGCTGGGGGTATCTCATTTTCTACTCCCCCAGTAAAAAATACACTGAGAATAGAAAGTAACCCCATCATCAAACTACGAACAGATTTGATCCCTACAATCCGGGTACGTAGGCAGCTCGCCAATAGACGAGTGCAGTCTATAAATCCACCAACCACGACCTAGTTTGTCGTGTGTTGGAGTGGTTCCTTCACCCCATGTGGTCAATCACATGATATTCATACTCTGACAATTTTTACCATCATCAGATTGGCGCCGTCTGTGGGAATTGGCGTTCCAACCACTGAGCATGCAAACTAAGGATAGACACAAGAAAATTGGCAGGAATATGTCGCAGGTAGCTCTGGCGCATGGAAGGTCGGCACCTCAGGTGTCGCCGATGGAGATCCCACCCCTCACCGTAGGGTCATATGAGATCTTGTGTGAGCTACTGTCGCTGGGCGCCGACAGAAGCAAGGGGTGCGCCATTCAGGGAGGATTTGAGAAGCAAAGCATCTTGTTCGGAGCTCGAGATCTGGAAAGCCGGATCCCCTCCCGGAATGAAGCTTTAGTGATCTCTGCCACTATCCCAGTTTCCTGGGTGTGCAAAATCCTAATTGACAGTGGAACCTCGCGGATATCGTCTTTTCTGACGCTTTCAATAGGCTGTCCATCAGAGAGGCAAATGTCCCAGCAGTGAAAACCCAACTGGTAGCCTTCACAAGTGACATAATAGACGCTCAAGGGGAAGTGACTTTGCCGTTGTCTTTGGGCACATTCCCTAAACGTATTACACGAGAGGTGAAATTTCTGGTAGTAAAGCCCTCTCCCAGTATAGTGCTATACTAGGGAGGCCGAGCTTAAACCTCTCTCGAGCTGTTATCTCCACCTTTTACCTTAAACTCAAGTTCCTCACTCCCAGCGGAACGAGGGAGGTCGCGGGGGACAAACGACTGGCAAGGGCATATTGTTTCAATGCACTCAAAAGGAAGCAGATCGACCTGAGTCGTATGGCCGGGCCGGAGTTAATAGAAATTGACATGGTGTTACACGCGGAAGACGAACGGACTAAAGCCTGGAAGGATAACAGAAATGCTCGGGGGGAGGCAGTCGAGAGCCTTAAAATGGTCGAGCTAGTGTCGGGCCAGCCCGAGAAAGCCATAAAGGTCTGCGCTGCCCTGGGACCCACCCTCGAAGGGGAGCTGACACGTTTCTTACAAGGTAACACCAACGTGTTTTCTTGGGACATGTCTGACATGGAGGGGATTGACCCCCAGATCATGACTCATCACTTGAACACATATCCTGATACTCGTCCTGTGAAACAAAGCAAAAGAACTATGGGGAGAGAAAGGAGTTTTTCTGCTAAGGAAGAGGTTGACAATTTACTAGCAGCCGGGTATATAATGCCTATGCACTACCCGGAGTGGCTGGACAACGTAATGTTGGTGGCGAAGCCCAATGGCAAGTGGAGGATGTGTATAGATTTTATGGATCTGAACAAGGCATGCCCTAAGGACTCCTATCCTCTCCCTTGAATAGATGACTTGATAGATTCTACTGCCAGATGTGAGATGTTGACCTTCCTAGACGCAAGGCAAGGATACAATCAAATTCCTTTGACACCAGACGACCAGAAGAAGTCCAGTTTTATTACTGACCAGGGGATATTCTGCTACAACGTCATGCCTTTCGGGCTGAAAAATGCGGGGGCAACCTATCAAAGGCTGGTCGATAAAATGTTCAAAGTACAGTTAGGAAGGAACATGGAGGCATACATATATGATATGCTAGTCAAAAGTAAATGGGAAGCAGACCACGTGCAAGATCTACAGGAATGCTTTGGAATACTCAAGCGTTACAAGCTAAAGCTCAACCCGACCAAGTGCACTTTTGGAGTACGTGGGGGAAAGTTCCTAGGGTTCATGATAAGCGAGAGAGGAATAGAAGCTAATCCAGAAAAAATCAGGGGCCATACTAGAGTTGGCACCCCCTAGATCCAAGAAGGAGGTGCAAGAGCTGATGGGGCGAGCGGCAGCCTTGAATAGATTCATGTTGCGGTCAGTAGATAAAGGATTGTCATTCTTTAAGGCTATAAGGAAAGCAAAAGACTTTGAGTGGGACACGCAGTGTCAAGTGGCGTTTGGGAAATTAAAAGAATATTTGATCTCCCCGCCACTGCTCACTAAACCCGTTGATGGAGAGACTTTTTACCTGTACCTAGCCGTGACCCATGAGGCTGTCAATGCGGTGCTGGTCTGAGATGAAAATGGGGATCATAAGCCCATCTACTATATGAGTCGTCTACTACGAGCGGCGGAGCCAAGATACACCCTCATTGAGAAGTTGGCCCTAGCTCCGGTAATCGCTGCGAGAAAGTCACGACCCTACTTCCAATCGCATCCCGTGGTGGTACTCACTAGTCACCTCTTGAAGAGGATATCGTCAAGCCCAGACGTGTCTGGATGAATGGTCAAATGGGCAGTAGAACTCAGCGAGCGTGGCATAGAATTTCGAAGAAAACCGGCCATCAAAGCACAAGTGCTAGCCGACTTTGTCGCCGAGATGTTGGAAGAAGAAGCTGGCTGTTCTCTACCCACATGGACACTGTTCGTAGATGGGTCTTCCACCAGCATAGGCAGTGGAGCAGGGGTGATAGTCGAAAGTCCCCAGGGAGACAAATTGGAGTACGCTGTAAGGTTCAGATTTGAAACCTCGAACAACGAGGTTGAGTATGAAGCACTATTAGCTGGAGCCAAACTAGCACTAGCTGTAGGAGCAAGGAAGATAATCGCGTACAACGATTCACAACTCATAGTCAACCAAGTGAACGAAGAGTATGAAGCTAAGGAAGAAAGGATGCGTCAGTACCTGGCTCTCGTTCAAAGAATAAAGGAGCGGTTCGAAGAATTCGATCTAAGGCAGGTACCGAGGTCTGAAAATGAAGCTGCTGATCAGCTGGCAAAACTGGCAAGCTCCACAGCTTCCATAAAGAATCAGAAGGTGACCTTCATCACCTCTGAGAAATCGAAATTTGAAAAGGGAGGCCTAGAGGTGCTATGCGGGCAGGTGGAGGAACCCAGTTAGAAAGATGAAATAGTGGACTATTTGATGGCAGCTAGCCTACCCGATGATCCCAAGCAAGCTCGGAGAATTAAAGTGAGAATGGCAAGATTTGTGATGATAGATGGTAAACTATACAAAAGAGGTTTCCCACAGCCCTACTTGAAGTGTCTAACACCCGCCGGGGCTAACTATGTGCTGCGCGAGATACATGAGGGATCTTGTGGTAATCACTTGGGGGGCAAGGCACTAGCAGCTAAAAATTTGAGGCAGGGATACTTTTGGCCCACGATGCTTAAAGACGCCCAAGACTTGGTACAAAAATGAAGAAGCTGCCAATAACACTCTAACATAAGCCATCTACCCGGCTCTAAGAGCCGACCCCTAGAAAGAGTGTGCCCTTTTGATATGTGGGGGCTCGATATAGTGGGGCCATTCCCCTTGACCACTGGCCAGAGAAAGTTTCTTTTAGTCACTATCGACTACTTCACCAAATGAGTGGAGGCCGAACCGCTAGCCAAAATATCTGAAAAAGAAGTAATGAAGTTCTTATGGAAAAATATCATCACACGTCTTGGGATCCCCCAATTCTTAGTATCAGATAATGGCACCCAATTCCAAGGGGCGAAACTGAGGGAATGGTGTCAAGAGCTTAACATTAAGCAACACTTTACTTCGTTGAGCAACCAGCAAGCTAATGGTCAAACGAAGGTAACGAACCGCACTATACTGCAACGCCTAAAGACCAAGCTGGGAAGAGCAAAAGGGTGTTGGGCAGACAAAATTCCCATGATACTATGGTTATATCGGACCACCCCCAGAGTAGGCACTGGGGAGACCCCTTTCAATTTAGTGTTTGGAGTTGAGGCCATAACCTCAGTGGAAATCGGAGAAAAGAGTCTGAGAATAAGCCAATACGACGTTGCTCAAAATGAGCAGCGTCGCAGGGAGAGCTTGGATTTCATCACTGAAGTCAGAGATGAAGCCGCTGCGAGAATTGCTAAGTTTAAGGCAAAGATGGCACGAGCGTACAACCGCCAAGTACGCCCCCGAGGCTTCCTTGTAAGAGACTTGGTGCTCAGAAGGAAAGATGCCACTGGTCCTGTTGGAAAGCTGGAGGCTAAGTGGGAAGGTCCATACCAAGTGAGAGAGGTAGTGGGCCCTGGCACTTATAAATTAATGATTGCAGAGGGTAAGGAGGTCCCAAGAACATGGGGTATATCTAACCTCAAAAGGTATTTTACTTAATAAATTCTATACTCGTCAACTGGTTTTTTCTATGACTGTCAGTAATGTTTTAAGAAATACATTCGAGTGCCTGAGCACCCCCCCTTTAACATGTTAGTATATTTATTATGAATAATTGCTTGCACTTCCTGCCCATCAATGTGGGACTAAGCTACCACTAGAGGTGATAAGCCATATCTAATACTCGCGATCCCATTTGAGGTAAATAAGGGTGGCACTGCAAACGCCCCCAAGCTTTCAAAGACTTTAACGAGGATGGGCCACCTCATAATCCCTCCAGGAATATCGAGAGAGGCTGAGGACCTACAGAAGGTCTCCCCACTCCCCTTAAGATTCTGGAACGAGATTATACAAACTAAACAAACTTGAGGCGACCACGCCCCCTTAAAATATCACAGCGAATTAGTTAACGGATGTTCAATATAGCACAACGCGCCACAACATAAACACCCCCGATGTCATGCTTCGATCATACACTACTTAGCTACTCACTCCCAAACATGATCAACATATTAGGGAGGGGGGGGGGGGCAGGCAACTATGAAAAGGTATGAGCATAAGAAATCACAAAGGAAAAATATATAACGACTTAAAAGAAACTAGTCAGGTGCATAAACTACAAGTAAGCAAAGGCCTCGGAGACTATATCAAAAACCGAAAGACCAGCTGAAAATAAAGCCAAATATACTACGCAAGTAACTAGTCATCCTGAAGGGGGTGCGCTGCCACGTCTCCCAATAGGGGGCACACCGTCCTCATCACTATCATCTGGTATCCTATCATAAACCCATGAAAAATCATCAGAGGGATAACGACCACTTTCCCGAAGTGCAAGACTGCATTGACGAACTGTCTTGCCCATAAACTTAACGGCGAGGTCGCGTGCCTGTTTGTTGCACTCATTGGAAAATTCGGCGCTAGCCATAAACTCTTTTACCGCTGTGTCTTCAGCGTCAGCCGAGGCTTGTTTACCGGCGGAAGAGCCTAGGAAGCTTCGGAAACTCGAGGCCTCCTCGTCAAGGTCCTTAATGGTGGCCTTGTACTTACCTTCCCACTCCTGGGATGTGGCCTCCACCAGAGGGCATTTGGAGAGAAGTTTGTCATTTTTCCCTAAACAATCTTCCAGCTTCTTATCAAAATGCTCATACTTCTGGCAGAGGTGATGAGACAACTGGATCAGCTGAAACGACAAGGAGGAAACTCAGGCGGAGGGTCACCCGTTATAAATAATAAAATAAAATAAAAATATATAAAATTTTATATACAAGATCACAATCTAACTCACCCGACCCTCGCCGGCGGAAATTTCCTAGTCTATGTGATCAGCCGGCAGCATGTGCAAGCACCGAGAATCATAATCGGTCACTGCTGGCCTCACCAGCTTCTAGGGAATGGCCACGTCATCTGTATCCCAGAAGGACTGAACGGTGAGGTCACGGTTCACCCCGAAATTGAATAGCCCTTTGCCCTGGCTAGGGGTGCCGAGGCTGGCAGGGGAAGCATGTCAGTTATACTTCGGCAGAGGGGGATCTTGAATATAGGTAAGTTCGGAAGAATGGCCTTGCGCCCTCGTTAGGCCTCCTTTCTCCATCGGTGTCTTCTCTTTGGGATCCTTTAAAGAATGCCCCATAGAAGGGCCCTGCGGACCCTTAGCGGTAATCCCAGCCATCAGAGAGTCGAAGTCCAAAGAGACTGGCTCGTTGGTGGGGAGTGAGGGAGCAATCACTCCCTGGGCAACGCCTTTGCCCTTCGAGGGCCGCCCCGATCCTGAAATAAAATACCCCAACAAGTATGAGGGATAGTCAGACGCTTACCCCCCACTCGCGAGCACATAAATATCATAAATAACAAAGTACAACACCTAGGCATGGAGAAAACGTATTACCTCTGCGATATACCTCCCGGATGTCGTACCTAGTCTTAAACAACCCAGCCTCCAAAAATCCCAAGCGTAACTGCTCATTGGTGTTTGTGATCTTCTGGCGGGCAACTCGATCGCACCATCGCTTGGGAGAGAGAATGGGCAAGCTCTGGATAGGGAAGTAAAAGAACTTGGACTTCCTATTACCATTGGAGCTTGTTTTTGTTTCTAAGAATCGGTAGGGGGACGTCGGATAGAAATGCACGAACAGACCTCCAGAGCTCAGCCGAACATTAAACAGGGCCTGGAAGGCCTCAAGGCTCACGGTCAGTTCGAAATCCTTGAAGCGCCGAATGAAGCCCTCGAATTGGGCAAAGCTATTGGACGACAACTGGCTAATACACACCTTGTAGTGGGTCAGTATCATCCCCAACAAGGGGTTACATGAAAGAGAAAATCACATGCTAAAGTATTCTAAGTATAGGGTAACAAAACCCTTCGGAGGGCTCCGAATACGATCGTCTGGCCGGGGTTTCACCACCCTGAGATACTGGGGGAACTGCTTGGATAGCGTCTTCAGCTCGCTGTCAGTGATAGTCGAGGAATAGCTTGTTATGTCGGTCTTGAGATCCCGAGCTGACCTCCCTTTCCGGGACTCCCTTTTCCATTCTCCGCGTTCCCGATAGTCATCACCTAGAGACACTAAATCCTCATCATCTGAACTCCCGTCACTGGACGTCTCGTAGTATCTGTTAAAGAAACGAGGGTTAGATACAAAAACAAGGTACAAAGTGCACAGTAAGTGATGATCATTAAACAAGTGCAATGGCCCGGAAAGAGGCCTCCGACATTACCATGAAGTCCCAGAAGCCTCGCAGCTGACCACAAGGCACGCATTGCCTCGCGGCCAGCCGTGAGACCTCAACCACCAGCGGTGCTGGCTCATGGCAATGAGCACCCCGAGGATCGAGAAGGCCTAAGTCTTGTGATCTATTCACCGAGGGCAAGCTTCAACGCTCGGGTGTGTAGTGAGCGAAAAGTAAAATCCTTAAGGAATAGACTCTAGATGGAGGACTTGAGGGAGATGAAGAGGTATTTTTACCTTTGTTACTTCTATCCATGAGGTGAGAAGAGTTTCTTAGGAAATTTCTCACTTTTTAAAAGGATCTCTTAAGAGGTGAAAGAGTTAGTAAGAAGTGAAGAGTGAAAGAACTTCCTCACCTACTCCCTATTATTAGAAGAGTAGGTGGGGAAAGTTTAAGGCTTCCATCCCAGTCCAGACAGAATAGTTTGGCGTTGCGCGTAGTGACCTTCATACTCCCGGTGTTAAACTGCGAAGTAAACCCAGGAGGGGGGGCATATGATGCGGGCCAAATATGTCTAGGGGTATTTTAGTAATTCACTCGCCCCTGAGTCGGGGCGAGGCGCCCACCACAGGTCAAGGCCCATGATAGAAGGATTGGCCCAGCCCAAAAAGGGGCTGGAAGCCCAGTAAGCATAATAAAGTTATTCCCCAATCTTAGTAAAAATAACAATAATTAAGTCAAGCCTATTGGGCTAATGACAGGATAAGGTCCAAGAGCCCATAGCCCATAACCAGCTCCTTATAAATACCCCAATGAAGCTGGGGGTATCTCATTATCTACTCCCCCAGCAAAAAATACACTGAGAATAGAGAGTAACCCCATCATCGAACCACGAACAGACTTGATCCCGACAATCCGGGTATGAAGGCAGCTTGCCAATAGTCGAGTGCAGTCTATAAATCCACCAACCACCACTTAGTTTGTGTATTGGAGCGGTTCCTTCACCCCACGTGGTCAATCACGTGACATTCATACTCTGACGATTTTTACCATCATCAATATGAATTGGAATTTATTTCAACGCGCAGTTACGTACCCTTGCAAATATAATAGTTAACAAATACTACATGTATTTATATTATATATATATGTATATATATATTTATTCATTTATTTATTTCGAAGAAATACATATAGAAAGAGATGTCTCCCCTTTTTAATAAATATTTTCAACAATTTTACATAAACTGAAAGTTGGTTACTAGCACACCCATGCCACGATTACATGAAAGTAAGCCATGCAAAAAGCAAGACTCAAAAATTGGGTGGAAGTCCAAAAAAAATGGAAAAAACCACCAATCATTTAACATGATCGAAGGAAATAAAAACTCAGCTCTTGCCCAATATTACTATCAGGATCAATCAAATGAAAAGATTCAGAATTATCTGAACCATTAAATCTCTCGAATTTCCCTCTAAGATACATAACATCTTCATCAAGCCGTGTGATTCCTGCACCAACAACAATTGTTTCCAATCGCTGCAAAAGTTCGATATCGCCCCTTGACGGCTTTCGCTTTACAGCAAACCCTACTTTCCTCCCATTAAAATACATACTCCATAAAGGCATGGATAAGAGAGAACCCGAATATTTATTTCCCGAGTTACATTCGAAGGCGATTCTAATGGACCCTCCTTTCATTTCCTTGGCAAGAACATTTGTGGGGATAGCTAGTTCAAGAAGGAGGATTGGAGATATTGATTTAGGATTTGCTTGGATACAAAAGCTAACTTTTCCACGACGAGAACCGAATAATGTTCCTGTGATGGTGGATGAGGGGATGCAAGAAGGCTTCTTGTACGTGGAATATTTCTGGGAGTACATTTTTCCCTGAGTAAATTCTTGGTTTTCTTGTGTGATAATGCAGGTGGGGATGAGAAGCTCTAAGATAGAGCGGAGGAGCCGCCACGACCGGACTTGTTTATGGCAATCCACGGTGGTTACACCGGTTGTGCTGCCGGACATCATCATATTGTGTGGAGTACCTTAGGTGGATGGGAAGGGTTCTCAAGGAATTTGTGTATGGAGAGGGCTTTATATTTAGGGAATGAATGTGTAGTCCTAAATTAAGTTTTTTTTTTTTTTTGTTTTAATGTGTATGTTTGTGCGTGTGCAAATTAAGTGCTTATAATTTGGGGCCCTTGGATGCGACAAATAATTGTATGGCCTTTGGGCTGGAAAAGAAAGGGAAAAGTAGAATAAACAATCAATGGTGGGTGCGTACTGGGTACATAGAAAGTGTGCCACTCGTTTCTTCCAAAGTTTGCGTCCAAATTATACCTGTTTATTTCATACTCATTTCACTAGTAATAAAACATTAATAAAAAGTGAAGTTAAAATATCAGATTTTGTCATTAATTATAATTATTAAGTGTTAAAATATTTTTTAATTGCAAAAGTTTTCAAAAATATAATATTAACAAGAATTTTGTATAAGTTGTCACTTTCGATAATTAGTGACGAAATTATTGTCACTCACTGCAACAAAAAATTAATATTGGTAACAAAATGTAATGTGTCAATGGCAAAGTTGTCATTAGATATATATAATGAGTGACAACGATTTTGCTCTGCTACTATAATGACTTTTAATAATAAGATTTCATTTTATGTTGTCATTGACACATGTTTAGTGACAACACACATATAGTGATAATAATATTTATTGTAACTAAGTTATCACTAAATATGTGTCACTAGTTATATGTAGTGACAATAACATCCTTATTACTAATTAGTATGAGTGACACCTAATATATAATTATTGTCACTATTAAACTTTTGAAAATATTATTTTATGACAAAACATAAATTCTAGTCACTAAAAATACTTAATTAGTAACAAATTTAGCATTGTCACTTTACATTTTCTTACTACTATACTGAATTTTTGTAGTGAAAAGTGACATTTGGTTACATGTCGTTAGCCATAACAAATATAGTTGTCACACTATTTTTATTATCAATAAATATGTGTTACTAATTTTCAATTTTCATAGTTTAAAAGGAATTTTTATCAGTGAAAAAATATTAACATGATAAAACAAAAAATATTGCGCTCATTTATGTATATCTAATGACAAATTTTGACAATGTCACTTGAGTTTTGTCCCTGGTATTATTTTTTGTTATAGTGATTACATGGACAATATCGAATTGTAATGTATGGAGGGTGTCTTATTATTTTGTTTTACGTTTCTTTCTTTTTTTTCAAATAGGGTTTATTGCAAATTACCCCCCTAAATTAGTTCAAAATCGCTAAAAACCCCCATGTGTTAAATTAATATGCAAAAACACCCCTCTGTTAATGTAAACCATGCAAAAACCACTTTTTCATTAGGAAATTGATCAAAATGTAGCCTTTAAAGAATCCCTATACTTTTGTCTTGTAGTGAATTTCAATCCCACGGACACGGCAAAGGTATAGGGATGGTTTAAGGGCTATATTTTGATAAATTTTCTAACGGAAAAAGTGGTTTTCGCATGATTTACATTAACAGATGAGTGTTTTTGCATATTGATTTAACACAGGGTTTTTTTTAGCGATTTCGAACTAACACAGGGGGGTAATTTGCAATAAACCCTTTCAAATATGAAGTTTAATGTGCTATGTATGCCCTCAAGCATGCGAAAGATGAAAACTAAAATCTAAAAGTTCTAGAAAAGTAAGTGTTGGGATATAGTGGAGTCGAATAAAAAATAGGATTGAGAGCCAGAAAATTGAGCCAAGATGAAGACATGATGGGTTGGGAAGATTCGGGGTCGAGAAAGGGTCCCAACAAGTGAAGATGGACTTGGAATAGGGTGGTAGCCGCGGCTACCAGTCCAGAACGTCTACTGGGCGCGGATCCGAGACTTGGGGCGCAAATTGGCCAAATTTTGGGCTGATTTTGGCAGATTTGAGTCCTATTTTGAATGAGTTTGTTTTCTATTGTGATAGAAATTGTTCCCTAAGTTGTTAAGGATTGTTTTCCTTATCTGTTAAGGTCTAGACTTACTCTACTATTATAAATATTAGAACTCTCCTTGTAATTAATTGATTCAATCTTGTGAATAAAGATGTAGTCTAGGTATTGACTTGTGGATGTAGGCAAGATATGCCGAACCACGGTAAAATTCTCGTGTCTTTATCTTCATTGTTTAGGCTTAATTTACATGCATTGTTTCTGGATTATTTTTTAATGCTACCATCCCTAACCGTAAGAGAATGAAATATGTGTCATACATTGAGCATTAATTGATACATATATGACACATATGCAGTCAAGTAAGTGAAGCATCTAGGAAATCTTTTAGTGAAATTTTTATTCCAACTGAACATTCAATCTCAAAGATTTACAGAACGCGAAAACTGTCCCTGTTGTTCTCGATTGGTCAGTAGGAAATGTGACTTGTCTAGAAGCCCGGAAAAATCTCTCTACATATGCTTGTCGAGCAACTCATAATTTATAGTAATAAGGTTTATCTAGATCTCTGCTCTAGAAAGCTGCGTCGCATATACTTTACAAATTCATAAAATATTTGTTTAAATATACCTTTCAATATAAATTACATATACATGACATACATCTATAAAATACTATTGAAAAATAAATAAAAATGGGAATAAAGATACATAGTACGGGACGCTGAACTGATTGGAAGACTGTCAAGGGATGTCGACTGTTGGGTTGCAAAGGAGTCGAACTCGAGTCGAGACTAGTGATTTTGCTAGGCTCAAGCTCGAGTATGACTATTCGACCCCAAGTTTGTCAAACCTTAATTAAAGAGCTCGAGCTCGTAGGTTGAAAAAATTTCTCACAAGATCTCACAAGCTCGAGCCTTGGCTCGGAAATTTTTAGAATTCTTTTGCAACTGGCAGCCTGCAGCAGCGATCTTGCTAATCAAGAAACAGAGGTGAAATGAAAACTTCGCCAATTTTCTATCACAATCGAATTCATTACATACATGGGTTTGTCAAAAAAACTCATTTTCTATCACAATTGAACTCAACAGGCTTGCGACCTGACTCGACTCGAGTTACGTGTAGAGTTTCCTTAGAGCACTCCCCACTTCCTTTTTCTAGAAAATGCAAATAGAGCAAGTCATACCCAAAATCGGATATCTACTTGAAAAAGTTCTCAAATTTGTTACCTACCCATATGATTCATTTTTTTTTTTGAAAAGATCATGCAGGGAATCTAATCTCTCGTGCCGGGTCACTCAAAGACAAGTTCTCTCTGAGGCAGTGTCTCCAGTAAAATTCGGTTGTTTGTCACCTCTGGGCTCACAAGTCGTTTACCGTTTGATCCAACTACCTTGGTTTCTTTTACAAATTAAAGTCACAAGTTGTGTTTTCTCTATTTGAGTTATATGATCGATTTTCTTAATCTTTTAATATATACTGGGTAAGATGCCCCCAATAGTTTCATTTCATAGGATATAAAAAAAGCTCAAAATTCTAACATTTTTTCCCCAAAAGTACTCTTAAAAAATTAATTAAAATGAGTTTGATTATCGTTCAACTTTACAAATACAAGTATTTTGCGACAATTAAATGATAAAGGTTAACATTCTTTGTGGAATGGGTGACTTAATATTATCAATTTTTTGGGACATGAAGAATACCGTACAAAAATTACAACCAAACATCCATCTTTTAGTCAATCATGGAACCTTAGCAGCTTGGATACTCTTTGCTCCAATAGACTTTAACTTATAACACCTCAACTCTTATTTTATGCATTAGAAATGGCTTCATCTTCTTGCCGCGGCCATATAAATTAATATCTCTTCATTGCCACTACGACACATTTGCTGGCATCTCTTTTATAAGGAACAGGATTAGTTACATGTCGAAGCCGTAGTTCCTCCCTATTCATAAATAATCATGTTGACTAATTAATTCGACTATTTTTAAGTGCCATACTTAATAATTTCGTCAATCATTTAAAAGTTAATCGAAGAACATCTAATAATAAAACTATTATTATATATAATAATAAAGTTATATAACATCAAAACAGTCAGTGAAGGGCTTATACACATACGGTATTTATGGTCTAGAGTTTCGTAAATGATTCATTCATTTCGTACTCAATTGGGTTATGATGCGAGTCCACAGGACTGGTTAGGTGACACTCACATCCTTTGGTAATTCCTCCCATTGCCAATTGAGACGAACATAAAGAGTCCCACTATAAGAAACGAACAGGATGTCTTTTTGTGTTAATCTTTTGGAAAGATAAAATTAATTGGACGGATTGATTTAATGATAAATCAATAAATTAAATATTTAATTTAATTAGATTAAATTAAACTATTTAAGTAAAGAATTAATTAAATAAAATTAATTAATAATATATATTTTGGATTTAAATAGAATTTAAATCAAATATATATTAAAAGGTGGACTAATTTGATCGAGACAACAAAGTGCCCACCTTGACTGTCCAATAGAGCCCTAGGGGCTGCCACTAGGAGTACCAAGGAGGTCTCCTACTTGTTGCATAAGTTAAGAGAGTTATAGATGTTGGGAATCGATACACGAAAAACGCAGTGGAATAAAATTTCGATTCCCGAAGCCATGGATCAATTTTGGGCTCTCGTTGATTTTAAACAAAAACAATAAATACACGAAAAGATTGATTAACCTCGTTGTAGCGTGTTTCGTTTCTTGATCTACCGTCTACTGCACCAATCCCCAGGACTCCTGCCTCTAGATAATCACGTGCCGAATTCGTCGGAAATCTTCCTCCTCCATCTCCAAATGGAGGCTAGAAGAGAAGAAGAGGGAGAGAATATTTTCTCTCTACTTTACTATGTAATTTTGGTGGCAACTAATAATCTCATCATCCTAAGTCTAAGTGTTGGAGGATTTAAATAGAGTCCTCCTACTTGGACCTAGGTTACACGCTTCATAGGCCTGTGTGGACGGCCAAGTGGGATAAGTTGGCCCAGTCAACTTAGTCCACTTTAATTTAATTACATTTCATATTTAATCTAATTAAATATGTATGTGATTAAATTAATATTTAATTTAACCAAATTCATTTAACCTAGTTCAATAAATATTCAAATTAATTTAATGTTCCATTGTTTAATCCAATTTAACATAATTCGTCCCCTCAATTAATTTGTCCATGTAATGACAAATTACCAAAATGCCCCTCCAAGTACACAAAATGATTTCCCGCTCATTCCTGTTAGCGCGACTCTCTAGGTTTGTCTTGATTGGCAATCGGAGGATACCAAAGGATGTGGGTGACAACTAGCCACCCCGTGGCCCCACAATGTAGCCCAACCAAGTACGAAATGACTATGTCACTACAAACCTCTTGACTCTGAATTCCATATGAGTAAAAGCCCTTCACTGATGTAGCCCGGTCGAGTGAGAGTCGTGGAATATGTCAAACTCACATAACTCGATGCTATGCTATGAATCAAAGAAACATGAAATGACACAACTGCCCTCTGTGTCCCACACGAGTCAGTTCTATTGCTTTGGCCAAAGACTTTCCATTTCAGTTACCTATGATCGCATAGGGTATCTGCTCGTTTACTTTCGAGACAGTGAATCCCTTCTTGGCAATCACTTTACAACTGCTACTTGCCCATTGGGATCGCACTTCGAGGTCGGCCCCACCAACAGGTGAATTGGGCCTAACTACTCTAATAACAGATCCAACGTCACAAGCACATCGTGATAGTGAATCCTCAAGTCAAAAGCTCACGCATACTATCATAGTCAGTAATCCAATCATTGACAGTCACTGAGTAAAAATCCATGTGATCGGATTACTGCAAGTCGTGTTCGAATACATTAATTCCATTAATGTATCCGTGACACAAACTCCCACTATCCCATAGTGTTCTACTGGCACTGTTTGTCAGAACATGTGTCATACAAGTCTATTAGAATATTAATGCCCAATTAAGATTTTTTGACTTGCGAAGCCTTTTGAGTGTTCAAGTACGAAGTCCTTCCAGTGTCCTTCTCCTCATCCCAGAAGGAGTGGAAGACTTGCCTTGACACACATGGACTAGTTATTTGTTCATTACTTATAAATGCCATGAAGGTTTACATGAACAAAAGATAATGCCTTTCTATATTTATTATTAGGCGTATAATACAATGAAGTGCCCTACTTAATCTAATTCCTCATTGGAATACGAGGGCACATTCCTAACAATAAATATCTCCAACTGTGTTACAAGACTCCTAACCCTTATTGCATAACACAAAAAGAAGAAAACTCCTACCCTAATCAGCTCTCTCTCTAGCTAGCCGTCCACCACCACCACAAGAAGAGACTTTTGGAGATCTTTGGAAGGCTCGTTTCGCGTGAAACTTTGGAGATAGGAATTCTGAGAGAGTAGCTGTTATGCGAATTCAAGAAAACAAAATCGATAAGATATTTAATTTCGTTTAATTTTGTAAAACCTTGAAAATCATCAAACACACGTTAAATTGATTCAACTCTAGGAATCCTCAATTCTTCCTCTATGTTTTTCGCTCATAAGATTCCTAACTGTGGTATCAGAGCCGGCTTTAACGCGTTTGATGATTTTTTGCATTTGAAATTATGTTCGCTAATTTGGAATAAAAAAATTGATTTTTACATGATTAATATTTGATATTAAAATCTGAATTTTTGAAAACTTCATCGCCTCGAAATTGTTGCCCGAAAAGCGCCGCTGCGCTGTCGGGTGAGTGGAGCCGCCGACGACGCCAACAGTGGCAACGCCATTGCACGTTTTGAATGTGCAACAGCGACGCTGCTGTACGGGATTTGAAAAAAATAATAGAAAAAGGGGGTGGCGGAGCTGAACCCAGTTTTTAGCACCCGCACACACGGTGTTGGGCTAAGCCCAGCAGTTTGCATGCTGGGCTAGGTCAAACGCTTAAGTGTGTGTGTGTTTGGGAAGTTGGCCGAGCCCAACGAGCTGCTGGGCCTGGCCAGCGATTAATTGTATATATATATTTATATATTTTTTTATATTTATATATATATATATATTAATAATTATTGGATTTGACCTAAAAGACAAATTTGACCCCGATTTCTCAATTATCCTTTTTCCTGATAAAATTAATTTTATTTTTCTAAAATTAAATTAGATTTAATAAGTTAAATTTGATTTGAATTTTATAATTAAATTAGATTTAATTATGTCATAAATTAATTGAAAGTTAGTTTATGATTCAAGATGATTAAATGAATTGGATTTATTTTGGGTTGAGTTTGGTTTTTTCAAAATAATTAAGAATAAGTTAGACTTATGTCTTAAATAATAAATTGGATTTATTCATCTTTTAAATTGAAATTAAATTCATCCTTTCATAATTAAAGTAGATTTAATTAATTATGAATTCTTTTTCATTTTTAAATTAATGCCAACATAATTTTATATAGTTTATTTACATGCTTTAATGTATGTTGTGGTGGATGCATCTCATGGACTTGGGGGTTTTTACCGCTTTGTATTATGTGGGTTGTAATGGGCCTGTTAGTGCCCCCCGTATAAGGTGCTTCTAAAATATGTAATTAGAAGTAGGACCTTTCTAGAGCATGGAGCTCAGATCTTATCAAGATTAGATTTGATAGAGGCCCCTATCCCCTGATTGGTCTATTGGTTTAGATCAATCTAGAATGTCCATGGAATGCATGATGATAGGAAAACTAGGTTTTTCTATTACTGCATGGCTCAATTTGATTTATTCCACATATGTGCGTAATAAATTAATGTGCAAAGTGAGGCCTTATAATATTAACAAATGCTCCCGAATTAAAGATACCAAGTAAAAAAAGGATACTTGATATCCTGGCTCTCCATCAAACTTTGAGAGATAGAATTATGAGTTGTGTATGGCATCGTCCCGACTAATGGGGGTTATGCACTAATTCATAATTCAAATCTCTCTAAGTACATTTGATGCCATCGGTCACACTGTTACAAGTTGCAAGATGAGATTCAACTGTTAGATCGAAAGGAGTTGATGGGAAAGTACTTAGATGGATCATCACCAATATTTCGTTACAGACTGAGATTAAGTGATCCATGAGTCAAAACTGAGACTGAACCATTAGTTGGACTGATTGGCGTGGAACGCCACTTCAAAGATTCCAATGAACCATATATCGTTATAGATTGCAACTCATTAAAATTTTTAAAGAACTCAATCACTCACTACAAAATCTGTCTAATAAGATTTCCGTTCATTGCAGTGGGAGTGCAATGGTTCGAAAAATGTAGTGGGAGTCAAGTCAAATTAAAGTCCTAATTTTACTTGGGTACAACATAATCATCATCTAATGAAATCTTGGTTTATTTTCTGCAGTTATATATATATCTCTCTCTCAAAATAGTTAACCCATTCAAAGTTTTGCTTGAAAAGAATATCTTGAATGGACAAAACTTCTATGATTAGAACAGAGGACTGTCCTCAATGATGAGAATCTCCAGTATATGCTAGAATTAGATCGACCACCGAGGCCTGGGGTCAACGAGGATGATTCGGCCAAAATGGCATACTCGGATTGGGTTTCTAATGCTCGTAAGGTCAGGGATTATATGTTGAGCTCCATGTGTGGCAAGTTGCAGCGTACACGTGAGAATATGGATAGTCCTAAATCAATCATGCTACACTTGGAGGAGCTGTTTGGGGAACACGGAAAGTCTGTTAGATATTATGTGTCTAAAGAGCTATTCAACACAAGGATGAGATAGCATAAGGACGTTAAAGATCATGTTTTGTAGATGATCTCCATGTTAGAGAGGCTACAATCTATGGAGTTCTTCATGGATTTTCACCTTCAGGTGGACCTCATTCTGTATTTTATGAAGTACAACTTTGAATCACTTGAGAAATTCATTGAATTCAAGACTTTAGTCGAAAACCAAACCGGGCATCATATCAATGCACTTTGGTCTGACCGCGGTGGTGGATATATGAGTGCCAAATTTGACTAGTTCTTACGAGAACATGGCATATTGTTACAACTTACTCCTCCAGCTACTTCACAATTAAATGGCATAGCAGAACAAAGGAACCGAACACTGTTGGATTTTCCCATTTTGTTGTGGGGACATGCACTGCTCAGAGCTGCTCACATACTGAACAAATGTCCCTCCAAATATGTTCCTAAAATGCCGTATCAGATATGGCATGGAAGGAATCCTAATCTGAAACACTTAAAGATATGGGGTTGCCTAGCTTATGTGAAAAAGACCAAGGCAGAGAAATTGGAGGCTAGGTCCTTGAAAGGACGATTCGTTGGTTATCCCGAGGATTCCATGGGATACCTATTCTACCTTCATGCCAATGAAAGGATCATTGTAGCCTTGTAGGCAATCTTTCTCATAGAAGAATTCATTCGAGAAGGTGGAGTTGGTAGGAGAATTGTTCTAGAAGAACAAAATGAATCTCCTTTGGAAGACACTGTTTAAGAGACCCAACCCGAACCAAAAATGACACATAGAGATTTGGTTATCTACTACAAGGAGAGCATAATTTGTATGTAGTAGCGGAAGAAAACCATAGAGACGATCCCTCTAGCTATGACCAAGCAATGATGGACATGGATTCTGAAAAATGACATGAAGATATGAAAGTAGAAATGAATTCAATGTATTCGAACCAAGTCTAGATTCTGACAGATCAACCCAAAGGTATTGCACCCATTAGATGAAAATGGATCTATAAGAGAAAGATTGGTTCGGATGGCAAGGTAGACACCTATAAGGCCATGCTAGTGGCGAAAGGGTATACTCAAAAGGAGGGCATTGACTATGAGGAAACCTTTTCGCTTGTAGCTATGATTAAATCCATTAGAATTCTACTTGTCATAGATGCATACCTGGATTATGAGATCTGGCAAATGGATATGAAGATCGGTTCTTAAATAGATTCCTCGAGGAGGAAATCTATATGGAACAGCCCAAGGGTTTCATATCAAGTGCAGATTCTCATAAGGTCTACAAAATGAATAGGTCCATTTATGGACTCAAGCAGGCCTCTCGCAGTTGGAACCTTCATTTTGATAAAGAAGTACAAAGCTATGGCATTATCAAAAACGAGGATGAACCATGTGTCTACAAGAAGGTCAGTGGGAGCAAAATCACATTCTTGGTGCTATATGTAGATGATATTCTACTTATAGGGAATGATGTAGGTCTGCTAACTTCGATTAAGATATGGCTTCCAACCATGTTCTCCATGAAAAACTTGGGAAAAGCCACCTATATCCTTGGAATTCGCATCTACAAGGATAGATCGAATAAGATGATAGGACTCTCCCAAGCCCTCTACTTAGAGAAGGTCCTAAAGTGAGTTAGGATGGAGAACTCTAAAAGAGGTATTTTGCCCATGAAACATGAAATTCATTTCACTAAAAAGATGAGTCCTCTAAGTGAGGAAGATCAAAAAGAGATGAGTACAATTCCCTATGCCTCAGCAGTGGGAAGTCTCATGTACGCAATATTATGCACGAGACCAGATCTTGCCTATGCTGTGAGCGTGGTGAGTAGGTTTCAAGCAAACCCGGGCAAGCTGTTGTGAATCGAACCAGCGAATAAAATTTTTAATCGATTCACATAGACCGAACTCAATTCATGATTTTGATAACTTCGAAATCACAAAAGATATCAAGAATAGATGGTAATCTAATTACCTTTCTTGATGAAAAACAAAAGCTTAGCCTTTTGATGAGAAGTAATAGATCATTCCTTCCTCTAGATAATCACGTGAAAGATGACCTTCAAATCTTAAAGCTTGACTTCCTCTACCTCAGAGTTGGTTAGGCGCCTTAGGTTTTATGTGGAAGGAGAAGGATTTGTGTTTTTGCTCTTTTTCATTCTCTAAGATGAAAAATTGACTTGAGTTATGATTTTAGTTAAACACCTAGTGTTTAAATAAAAGACTACTCCTTGACTAAAAAGACTAGGGGGGTAGCCGATCTGAGCCCTAGGGATAGGTGTGCTGGGCTTTTTCTTACTCCAAGCCCAAAATTAAGTATTTAATTAATATTCCTAGTCTAATCCAATTGGTAATTAATTAAATACTATTCTCTTTTTATAAATAGTACTTTATTAATTCCAAATTAATAATAACTTACTATTAATATTGATTGAATAAAATAATTTAATTACAATATTTAAAGATATTTATTATTATCAACACTTATCCCTTTCGATAATTTTCACTCCAAGTGCAATTACCAAAATACCCATCAAAAAGTAAAACTCCTTTATTATATCATCTTTACATAGCGCGACCATCTAGGCTCATCTTGATTGGCATTGGGAGGATTCCAAGGATATAGTTATTACCAAGCCATCCCGTGAAGCTATACCCAAACCCAATCAAGTACGAGATGAATATTTCATCATGAACCTTTTTGTTATAAATACTATATGAGTATAAACTCTTCACTGACGCAACCCGATCAAGTAAGAGTCTGGAAAGTCAAATTCATAAAACTTGATATTGTACTTGATAATCGTACTGATGTGAAATTACGAAATTGCCCTTTATATCCAATATAAGTCAGTCATTGATGCTTTGCCCAAACACTTTAATTTCACAACACCTATGATGTACATGTTGCTTCTCGTTTACTTGAATAGTGAATCCCGTATTAGCAGTCCATTTCCCATTGTCGAACGCACCAATTGAATCGTACTTCGAGGTCGACCTTACCAATGGGTGATTGGGCCTAACTACTCTAATAACTTATTCAATGGTACGAGCACAATGTAAATCACTCCTCAGGTCTAAAGTTCACTCATACTATTATAACGGTAATTCTCATCATTGACTGTCACTGAGTAAAAACCAATGTGATAGGATTACAACGAGTCATGTTCGAATATGTTAACTCCGTTAACCATATTCAAAACACCTGCTCCCATTATCTAATCAGTCTGAGTCTTAGCACTTTCTTTTTCAAAGAAAGTGTCATACGAGTCGAATCTAAATGCCCAATTTAGATTCTTTGACTTGTGAACCGTCTTTATAAGATCAAGCACTTTACTCCACCAGCGTTCCAACTTATCAAATAAGCAGTGATGAGTACACCTCGATCTTAAGGACCTATTTGTTCAATACATTTAATGCCACAATTAGATTTGTAAGAGCAAACTCAGTGCCTTTTATTAACCAATAATAATGATCATACAATATAAATAAAATGGCATCTTAAATCTAATTCCTCAATGGCATAGAGGGCATCAACTTGCACTCAATGCCAGTTGCTATTGTATTTGAGTCCCATCTTCTCAAGATGTTTCTCTAGCACCGCCGATGATCGAGGCTTAGTGAATGGGTCAACTACGTTTTTCGCTGAGGCTACTTTCTGCACAGTGATGTCGCCTATTCCAACGATTTCTCGTATTATGTGATACCTCCTCTCTATGTGTTTAGAGTTGTTGTGAGACCATGGTTCTTTAGCTAGTACCATTGCTCCATTGTTGTCACACCATAGTGGCAACGCCATTTCCATGCTAGGGACCACTTGAAGTTCAACCATGGACTTCTTTATCCAAACAGCTTCATTAGCTGCCTCTGCGGTAGCTATGTATTTAGATTCACATGTGGAGTTCGCAGTTGTGCTTTGCTTGGAACTTTTCCAATACACTGCTCCACCATTCAGAGTGAATATAAATCCAAACATAGATTTTCGATCATCCACATCAGACTGAAAGTCTGAGTCAGAATATCCATGTACTCTCATATCTTCATTTCCATATATTAGAAGCATATCCTTCGTTCTCCTAAGATACTTAAGGATCGTCTTCATAGCCATCCAATGCTGCTCACCAGGGTGAGCTTGAAATCGACTAAATGCACTCACAGCGTAGGCTATATCAAGTCTCGTGCATAACATTGCATACATGAGACTTCGCACAACTGATGCATATGGGATTTTACTCATCTTTAGTCTGTCCTCATCCAATTTTGGACACATAGACTTAGAGAGATGTAATCCATGTCCCATGGGCAGAAGTCCTCCCTTAGAGTTATTCATTTCATATCTCTTAAGGACTTTCTCGAGGTAGAACGCTTGGGAGAGACCTAACATCTGATTCTCCCTATCCCGGTAAATGCAAATCCCAAGGATGTAAGTTGCTTCTCCTAAGTCTTTCATGGAAAATGTGCTTGATAGATTTGAATGAGCCTATGTCATTCCCCATTAGTAATATGTTATCTACATATAACACTAGGAATGTCAACTTGCTCCCACTGGACAATTTATAGACATACGACTCATCCTCATTCTTAATGAATCTATAAGATTTCGCTTCTTGATCGAACCGTTGATTCCAGCTGCGAGATGCCTGCTTAAGTCCATAAATGGACTTGTTTAAGCTTGCAAACCTTATGAGAATCTGCATCGGATATACAACCTCTGGGCTGCTGTATATAAATGTCCTCCTCTTGGTATCCATTTAAAAATACGGGTTTCACATCGATTTTCCAGATTTCATAGTCCTGGTTCGCTGCGATGGTGAGTAGGATTCGAATGGACTTGATCATTTCTACGGGCGAAAAGGTTTTCTCATAGTCAATGCCCCTCTTTTTATGCTATAACCTTTCACGACAAGTCTGGCCTTATAGGTGTCTACCTTGCCATTCAGACCAATCTTTCTCTTATAGATCCATTTACACCCTATCAGCCGTACACCCTTAGGGAGATCAGTAAGAGTCCAGACTTGGTTCAAATACATCGAATTCATCTCTGCATTCATGGCTTCCAACCATTTTGCGGAATCAATATCAGTCGCTGCTTGCTCGTAGCTAAAGGGATCATCTCCATGGCTTTCATTTCCTACAGCAAACAAATATTGTTCTTCATGAAAGTAACCATATATCTCAGGCGGTCGAGATACTCTACTAGAGTGATGCAGCGACAGTTGTGTCTTTTGAGTTTCAGGGTCAGTTCTTTGTACTTGAATAGGTGTCCCCGAAGGGGATTCATTTGGTTCTTCCTGCAGAACCAGTTTCCTACCTGCACCTCTTTCTCTAATAAACTTGTCTTCGAGAAAGAATGCTTGCAAGGCTACGATTATCTGATGATCGTTTGGTAGGTAAAACAGGTACCCCATGGAGTTAATGGGAAAACCTATGAATCGATCCTTGAGGGATCTTTCCTCTAGTTTCTCTACCTTAGTCTTCTTAACATATGTGGGGCAACCGCATACTCCTATGTACTTAAGATTATGTTTCCTTTAACACCACAACTCATACGGTGTTTCGAGAACAGATTTTGAGGGACACTTATTCAATGTGTGTATTGCTGTAAGCAAAGCATCTCCCCACAATGAAATAAGTAAATCAGTATAGCTAAGCATAGATCTTGTCATATCCGATAGAGTACAATTTTTGCGCTCAACTACTCCTTTTAATTATAGGGTTGCTGGAGGAGTAAGTTGTAACACTATGCCGTGTTCTTTTAAGAATTCATCAAACTCAGCACTCATATATTCGCCACTACGATCCGATCATAGTCCCTTAATACTGTGCCCAATTTATTTTTCAATCATAGTCTTGAACTCCTTAAACCATTCAATAGCTTCAGACTTATGCTTCATTAAATACACGAGTCCATATCTACTATGGTTGTCAGTGAATGTAATGAAATACCGAAAACCTCCATAGGCGTCATCCTTGAAAGGCCCACAAACTTCTGTATGAACTAAACCCAAAACTTCCTTGGATCTTTCAAAATGTCCGGTGAAGGGTGACCTAGTCATTTTTCCTTTTAGATAGGATTCACATGTTGGATATGGATCAGATCAAAGAAGACCGATAAGCCTTTGTATCTCCAATTAGTGAACCTTGAATTCACCAGCATGTCCAAGTCTAAGATGACACATAAGTCTTTGGTAAGTACCATTCATACTATTCTTCTTAGTCATAGTGTTAACCTTGCAATGGTTTTGAACATTAGTATAATACAATCCATTAACTAAAGATGCTGAGCCAACGTTTTTATATCTAAAATAAATATCACAACCATTGTCATTAGAAGTAAACAAGTATCCCTTCCTGACTAATATAGGAATAAAAACAATGTTCTTAATCCCATAGTGCAAAACGAGACAATTATCTAAAGTAATAGAATGTTTGGACATTAATGTAATAGAAGTGCTTCCAACGTGTGTAATTGCGATCCTGTGCCCGCTTCCCACATTGATCATCACTTCTTTTTCGCCCAGCTTTCTACTTGTTTCTAGATCCTGGTTCAAAACACAGATGTGAGCACTAGCTCCCAAATCTAGAATCCATGAAGTAGAGAAAATAGTCATAGAACAATTATTTAAAAAACAAAGAGTTCTATACCTGCTTTTTCAGCTTCCAGCTTGGGACAATCTCACTTCCAGTGCCCTAGCTCCTTGCAATGGAGGCAGATGTCCGTTTTCTTTGGGATCCTACCCTTGAACTTCTTGACCTTTTTAACTTTGTCATTGCTTGATGATTTGGAGACTTCTAGCTACTTCTTACCTCTTTTCTTTTTCTGACTTCTCTTAAAATCAGTGGAAATGACTCGAGCTAGCAGTTTCTTTCATCTTCGCCTCCAACTGTGATTGAGCATTGATCAGTTTATTCATTAGCCCAGCTAGTGTGCATTCAATGTCATTTATGTTGAAATTCACACTGAATTGCGAAAATAATTTTGGGAACGATTGGAGAACGAGATCTGATAGGAGTCATTTCTACGTGTTATTAAGCCCCTTTGCGTTTATGTTTTAGGTTCATTTATCGCTTGATTTTGTCACTTGTGCGTTTAATTCGTGCATTAAGTGATTTCAGGCCTTAAGTGGATACAATCGAATAAAGGGTGGAAAAAGGACGTATAAAACAAGTTTAGGCCAAGATGTTTCACACCTCTACGACCAAACAAGCAAGAAACATGCTGGAGTTAGCCAAAATCATATTTTAGTACCATTTCCGCACACCTGGGCGCCAAATCAGAAACAACCTCCACATTGGAACGTCATTTTGATATATTTAGAGACAGAATTGGATGAAGTGTCCTTCTACACAGTTGTAGATGTATGTCTTATCTTCACATGGGGACTTGAAGCATCAAATTCGGAGGTCTGTGGAGAATTTTATGAATAAAACACTATCTCTGCGCTGGAAAACACGAAAGTGGCAGCTCCCATTCTTAGTAGGTGGAAAACAAGAGAATGGTAGTTCACATTCTTGGTAGATGGAAAGGAAGAGAATGGTAGTTCAAATTCTTGGTAGGAGGAAAGTAAGAGAATGGTAGGTGGAAAACAAGAGAATGGTAGTTCACATTCTTGGTAGATGGAAAGCAAGAGAATGGTAGGTGAAAAGAAAAGAGAATGGAAACACATGTTCTTGGTTGGTGAATTTTTTTTGGCTATAAAAGAAGGATTGGATGCCCTCCTACAAACACACTTGAAAACACATTCCCCATTGGGGGAGCCTAAAAACATCCTATCATCATCTTCATCATCCTTAGATTAGTTATGAAAATTATCAAGAACCTCTGAAAGTGAAGAAATCAAGAAGCATGGAAGAGATGAAGATCGAAGTTCAACCATAAAAAATACGAGGGAGTTTCTTAGATTTAGATTTATTTTTGTCTATGAATATGAATCTTAATTTAAGTTCCTATCTTTTATCTTTTATGATGAAATAGATTCTTCGAACTAAGGCCATGTTGAGGCTAAATTATGATAATTGAGTTATAAATTGTGTTTTTCATATTAATTCTATTGTTGCTTTGTGTCTTGATCTTGTTTGAATGCATCATATGCTTAGCTACCATATGCATGATTTATTGCTTAAATTATTCGTTCGAGAGAAGGTAATTTAAGGTGCAAAGAGGATCATCACATAATCCGTAAAAAATAGGGAATTGCCCCTAGAGATAGGTAGAAATTCCCGGGTGCAGTTAGCCGGATTAATCCGGGAAAATTCTAGAACTTGAATGCATGATTGTTGGTTAGATTCTCGGATAGACATATCTAGAGAACCATCAATTAATCATAAGATTATTACAGCCGAGACATCGGGTAGTAATTATTTAAGGTTTTTTCCACCAAAGCAACATTAGTCTAATAATATGAGAACATGTTTATAATGAAAATTGATTAATTTATGCCAACACATGTGTCTTAGTTGCTCTCTTCCATAGCTATCTTGATTTCGACATCTTGTTTCTTATATCTTACTTCCATAATATTTTAGTTAATTCTTGTTTTAGTTTAAGTTCTTCAATTGCTTTAAAATCATAAACTAAAATACAAGTCCTTGAGGTTCGACAACCTGGATTTTATTGTCCACTTTATTACTACACACGACCAGTCCACTTGCTGTTTAATACACGTAAGGATTTTTCGTGTCAAGTTTTTGGCGCCGTTGCCGGGGACTTGTTTAATTTTAGTTTTTGGCGCCGTTGCCGGGGACTTGTTTAATTTTAGTTTTTGATTTTATTGCAAGTTTTAAGTATTTATTTTATTTTTATTAAATTTTTTTATTATTATTATTTTTATTTTTTTCTTACACTATTACCTCGCGATGGCTAGAAATTTTCCAGATATGACCCTTCCGGAGAATCAATTATGGCTGCAAAGCATCATTCAATTCGAAAAGGATAGCAATTTTCTTGATATGACACTACCAGAGAATCAATTATGGCTGCAAAGCGTCATTGAAGCGTGTTATGCACACGGGTTCTTTCCACAAAATTACCAAGAAAGAATTCCTACTCCGGAGGAACAACTTGATAACACCATTGGAGAGCTCCACTTTATGATGAAGGACGCACGGCGGGAAATGAAGGATATGAATCATCAACTCAAGCAACTAACGAGCGACATATCTGAGAAAGTACCATGGGCATTGCTTGGTACCACTGAGATAGATCAAAAGGAGGAATTCAACACCGTGACGTTGAATGAAATGAAGTTGGAAAATTCGAAAGCAGATTCCTCCAACGATGAACATTCGACTCCTATCCTTTCTGAGGGTGTTGACAGTTCTTTACTTTCTTCCCTAGCCACAGGTAAATCAGTATTTGATGCCGACGATGGTAAGTTGTTATTGAATGTAGGAGATGACATGGTTAATTTCGATAACTATGAGGTTTTTGAGCATCTAATTGATTTTGATTTGTCTTTACACATTGATGTTTTTGATCCTTTTAGTGTTGAACACTTTCATGAAAAACGAGCCAATAATCTTCAACATCCATACATGATGGAGCTGAAATATGTCAAGGTGATTGGTGAAGAAAAACGAGACATTATCTCTAGCTTGGAGAAAAATCTGCACCACCATCCGGAGCATGAGGAAGAAAAGGTAATAGAGGTATTGAGGGACCATAAAAAAACTCGTGAGTGGATGATTGCTTGGTCTAACCCTAGGATATGTAGCACAAATAATTGGTCAATCTTCACTACAAAGGGCAAAAGGTTGAAGCGATACCCAATAGTGGATTGGAGAACGAATAAGGCATTCACACATAAACCACCTTGAGTCAATCTCTTACATAAAGTCAAGCTAGTGACTTTAAAAGAGCGCTTCTTGGGAGGCAACCCAAGATTTGTGAGTTTTCTTTTATTTTTTTTGCTTTCTTTCTTTTTTTTTTTTTGTTTTTGCTTTTCGTTTTATTTGTTTTGTCTAAGCATGCACTTTTGGCATGTGTTTTAATATGCTTAATGGTTTGTTTGATAAGTATGTTGAACATGTTAGTAGCAATTTCCCGTTGTTTTGAGAGCCCTATTTTGATGAGATGGGTTTGATTTGGAACATATTTGTGATGAAGGATTGTTTTTCAACAATCCTTGATTATAAGTACTCTTATACCTTTTGCATGCGTTTATGTGAGAAAACATTGGGGACAATGTTGAGTTTTAGTTTGGGGGTATATGTGGGTAGTACTTTGTGGTTTTAATACATTCATATGATTGATCACCATGTGTTTGCTATTTTTGTCATGTCATGTGTACCTCGTTTAGCTCAAGTTTGGGGGATTTTGTATGCTATCATGTTTATATGTGTTTATGTTGAGAAAATCAAGCATGGTTTTTTTTTTTTTAGTCCTTCCAATTGATGCATTTAAATTGATTAATTTTACAAATGGCATGATTTCTTGAAATAATTTGAATTTAATGGAACATATATATTTTTGAAATTGCTCATGGAGACCCTAGACTAGGATTGATTTCTTAGATGATTCACATTGCACAATAAATCGAGGGTAGAGGAGTTGAGAGGATAACCATCTTGAGACACTTAAGGAATTTTTCCCGGAAAAATTAACTTAGATTTTTCATAAGGTTATAAGTTGAGTAGTAATTTTTTTATGCTAAACAATGAATTAAAAAGGTTGAAGTTTGGTATGACCACAAGTGGTCAGGCTAATATGTACTGGAGGTGAAAAGTTTCATGCTTATATACTGTACTATTATGCTAATTTGAGCTAAGCTCAAGCCAAAAAGAAGCGAATTGTTTAAAAGATCTAGTTTTATTTCGTGGCCTTTGACAGTCGAGTGATTAAATCCTTAGGAGTGTCTTTACACTTAATGCCCCAAAACTATCTAGTTTGGGAGTCATTGATCTAAAACTTGTTACATGGGTGTCATAGAAAGCCTAATGGAATAAAACATTGCACATGATCTAGCCTTAATGAAGTTAATTGGAAAGTTTCATATGAATTGAAAATTTGAATGGTTGAGATAATGAAATTTAAATGGCTATGAGATTTTCTATGATTCTTATGCTTTGTGTTTGATCAAAAGTTGATAGATATGGGATTAATGTCCAAAATTTGGTAAGGATGCCTTTCGACTATAATACCTTAGATTTATTTTCACTACACCCTATGGAGTCTTTTCGAGTATTGGTGTCACATGAGCAAAAGTAGTTGATATGTATATATATTTGTGAGCTATAAAAGGATGATTTTGTGCCATTTATTCTTGTTAATTATGTTGAGATGTATTCATTTGGTTGGGATTGAAAGTTTGTTAGATTTTGTGGGTATATCTTCTGCAAACCCTCACGAGACTATAACTCGTCCTTTGAGGTAACTCAAAGGTTTAAAGGCTTGTTGCACATGCTAAGTGCAATCGTTTACTCCACGAAAGTGAGTTCGTTTGTTGTTTTTGTTTTCTCCTTTTGGTTGATGATGTTTTCTGTGCCCTAGACCTTTTATTGCTCGAGGTCGAGCAATTGATAAGTTTGGGGGAGTTGATAGGAGTCATTTCTACGTGTTATTAAGCCCCTTTGCGTTTATGTTTTAGGTTCATTTATCGCTTGATTTTGTCACTTGTGCGTTTAATTCGTGCATTAAGTGATTTCAGGCCTTAAGTGGATACAATCGAATAAAGGGTGGAAAAAGGACGTATAAAACAAGTTTAGGCCAAGATGTTTCACACCTCTACGACCAAACAAGCAAGAAACAAGCTGGAGTTAGCCAAAATCATATTTTAGTACCATTTCCGCACACCTGGGCGCCAAATCAGAAACAACCTCCACATTGGAACGTCATTTTGATATATTTAGAGACAGAATTGGATGAAGTGTCCTTCTACAAAGTTGTAGATGTATGTCTTATCTTCACATGAGGACTTGAAGCATCAAATTCGGAGGTCTGTGGAGAATTTTATGAATAAAACACTATCTCTGCGCTGGAAAACACGAAAGTGGCAGCTCCCATTCTTAGTAGGTGGAAAACAAGAGAATGGTAGTTCACATTCTTGGTAGATGGAAAGGAAGAGAATGGTAGTTCACATTCTTGGTATGAGGAAAGTAAGAGAATGGTAGGTGGAAAACAAGAGAATGGTAGTTCACATTCTTGGTAGATGGAAAGCAAGAGAATGGTAGGTGAAAAGAAAAGAGAATGGAAACATATGTTCTTGGTTGGTGAATTTTTTTGGCTATAAAAGAAGGATTGGATGCCCTCCTACAAACACACTTGAAAACACATTCCCCATTGGGGGAGCCTAAAAACATCCTATCATCATCTTCATCATCCTTAGATTAGTTATGAAAATTATCAAGAACCTCTGAAAGTGAAGAAATCAAGAAGCATGGAAGAGATGAAGATCGAAGTTCAACCATAAAAAATACGAGGGAGTTTCTTAGATTTAGATTTATTTTTGTCTATGAATATGAATCTTAATTTAAGTTCCTATCTTTTATCTTTTATGATGAAATAGATTCTTCGAACTAAGGCCATGTTGAGGCTAAATTATGATAATTGAGTTATAAATTGTGTTTTTCATATTAATTCTATTGTTGCTTTGTGTCTTGATCTTGTTTGAATGCATCATATGCTTAGCTACCATATGCATGATTTATTGCTTAAATTATTCGTTCGAGAGAAGGTAATTTAAGGTGCAAAGAGGATCATCACATAATCCGTAAAAAATAGGGAATTGCCCCAGAGATAGGTAGAGATTCCCGGGTGCAGTTAGCCGGATTAATCCGGGGAAATTCTAGAACTTGAATGCATGATTGTTGGTTAGATTCTCGGATAGACATATCTAGAGAACCATCAATTAATCATAGGATTATTACAGCCGAGACATCGGGTAGTAATTATTTAAGGTTTTTTCCACCAAAGCAACATTAGTCTAATAATATGAGAACATGTTTATAATGAAAATTGATTAATTTATGCCAACACATGTGTCTTAGTTGCTCTCTTCCATAGCTATCTTGATTTCGACATCTTGTTTCTTATATCTTACTTCCATAATATTTTAGTTAATTCTTGTTTTAGTTTAAGTTCTTCAATTGCTTTAAAATCATAAACTAAAATACAAGTCCTTGAGGTTCGACAACCTGGATTTTATTGTCCACTTTATTACTACACACGACCAGTCCACTTGCTGTTTAATACACGTAAGGATTTTTCGTGTCAAGATCAGTTTGAAGGCGGAAATCCATGGTGAAATCAAGGGCTTCAAATATCTCAATCATAGAAATCATTCTGAGGGTGTGATCCCCAACCTTCTCTCTTTCTTTTATTCTAGCTCCAAAGAGTTCTCTCGATATCTCATATCGAGCAGTCCGACTGTGTTCTCTATAGAGTTCCTTTAAATGCAGCAAGATTTCCGCAGACGTCTTGATTTTCTCATGAGATCGTTGGAGATCATTGCTCATCGAACCCAATATGTAACCTCTAACTTTGACATCATCCTTGCCCCATGTTTCATAGGCAAGTCAGTCTTCAAAGTTATTAGCCTCACAGACATGAGGCCTCTCTTCATCAAGCACATATTCTAAGCCTTCAAGACTGAGGACTGTCTTTAAATTTCTTTGCCAATCGACAAAATTATCTCCAGTGAGGACAATTTTCTCAAGCAGAATGTTGAGTGGGTTAACCATTTTAGAGAGTAGTTATCAAACTGCAAGAAATACCAAGATTATCAATTAGATGCTTTATATTGTTTAAAACAAGTAATCATAAAGGACTTGTACGATTACTTGTCTCCCACTATTTATCTAAATTATTATACTCCCACTGCAATAATCGAAAACCTCGCTGGATTGGTTTCCTAGTGAGTGATTGAGGTCCTCAATGTCTATATGGGTTGCAAGCTTTTTCGATATATGGCCCATTTAGAAATTGAGGTGGCACCTAGTGCCAGTTAAACCATTTAACGATTCAATCCATTTGTCTTATGAATCACTTAACCACAACCTTTTTCGATATATGGGTGGTGATTCATCTAAGTCTATTCCCATCAACTCATGTCAGTCTAACAATTTAATCTCGCCTTGCAACCTTTTTCGATATATGCGGCGAAATTCGCTTCAACCGAAAGCATCTAATGCACTAAACAAGATCAAGCATATTACCTTCATATATGACCCCCTAATACCGGGAAGGTGCCATATACAAGATGCAGCCATCTCATTCTAAAGTTTGATGGAGAGCCAGGATATCAAATACCCTGTACTTATTTATTATTATTTGATATAGGGAGATTTAATAACTTTGATAGTTATTATGATTTGGGTTTCACTTTGCACATTAATTTATTAAGCACTATTTATGGAAATGCATTAGAAAAACACCTAGCAATTTCTAACAACACACACACATGTATGGGCTTTTATCTAGATTGTCTCGAGCCAACGAGTCAATCGGGGAGAGGTTTTAATCTATTACAAAAGAGATTCTTGAATCCGCTCCAAAGCTTGCCACTGTCTTCTCTTTTTATTGGACCTATCTAATATTTTTATTACAATGGTACATGCCTATACAATTGATCTAATTAAAAATAAAGATTCAAACTGGGGGCTCAAACTCCGGCCCAATACAAACTAGATAATAAAAAGAAATCAACCCTAAGCCCATACGAGGTGTTACCATCACATAAGGATAAAAGGAGCACATAATCAAATTAAACACGTATGTGATTATTATTAAATTTTATTTAATATTTAATTAAATCTAATTTAATTTATATTCAAGAATAAATCAAATTTATTTTGAATTTGAATGTTAATGGGCCAAACCCAAACATTTTACTTTAATTCAATTAAAGTGGACTTTATCAAATAGAGCCCAATTACGGGTGAAATAATTTAAAAGCTAAATTAAACTCTAATCTAAATCAAATTCCAAAGTGACTTGGATCAACCCTATTTAACTTAATGCAAAAAATAAAACAAGCCCAACAAGCTTTATTTGGTTATCTAAATCCAATTTGAACACCAAGGATTAAATTTGATGATTAATGTTAAGCGGCTAATAAATCAAAATTATGCCTTAGAAAAATCCAATTTTCCAAACAAACTAATTAAAATTAAATCTAATTTAATCTCTATTAAAATATAATTTTAAATAAAGTAATGAAATATAAATCTAATTTAATTTTCAATTAAAATTCAATTTTAAAATTGAAAAAGATTTTATGGGGATTTTAATTTTAAAATTAATCCACAAAAAAAATAATTTTAAAAATGCTAATGGGGCTTGAGCCCAATTTTATTTTCAAAATCGTCGACTAGGTTCCAAATACATCTAATGGACTAAACGGATCAAGCCCCAATTTAAAATAAAATAAAATTTAAACTTGTAGGATTAAAGATCCGGGCCCGACCCAAACATAAATTAAAAAATTACCCGTCGGGCTAGCCCGACGCACGGCGTTGCCAGCTTCACTTGCACACATGCACGGCACGGCAGATCGTACTGCGTTGTGCGACGCGCTGCCAGGCTGAACAATTTAATGGGGCTAGGCATCGTCGCACGATGCGGCACAGTTAGGCCGCACTGTACAACGGCGCGAAGGCTATCGCCGCCGGCTTTGACGTGCCGACGGCTATTTTTCGGCGATCCCATCATGGTCTCGCCTCACCTTTTCAATCGAATAATTTGATCATCAAAAACCCAATAGTTTAAACATGCAAAAATTAAATCATAACACCCAATTTTTATGTTTTGCATACAATACGAAAAAACATAAAAAACTCCTATTAATATTCGTCTAACATATAAATATTCATATCATGCATTCATATTTATCAAACAACATAAATGCATGTAGGCATGAAGAAATTATCAAAAACCATGAAACTGGCTCTGATACGACTGTTGTGAATCGAACCAATGGATAGAATTTTTAATCGATTCACATAGCCCAGACTCAATTCATGTTTTTGATAGTTTTGAAATCACAAAAGATATCAAGAATAGGTTGTAATCTAATTACGTTTTTCGATGAAAAATAAAAGCCTAGCCTTTTGATGAGAAGCAATGGATCCTTCCTTCCTCTAGATAATCACTCGAAAGATGACCTTCAAATCTTGAAGCTCGACTTCCTCTACCTCAAACTGGGTTGGGTGCCTTTTGGTTTATGTGGAAGTTCAAGGATTTGTGTTTTACCACTTTTCACTCTCCAAGATGAAAAATTGACTTGAATTATGATCTTAGTTAAAGACTACTCCTTGACTAAGGAGACTGGGGGGGGATCTGAGCCTAGGGATAGGTGTACTGGGCTTTTTCTTACTTCAAACCCAGTGTTAAGTATTTAATTAATATTCTCAGTCCAATCCAACTGGTAATTAATTAAATACTATTCTTTTTTTATTAATAGTACTCTATTAATTCTAAATTAATAATACCATACCATTAATATTTATTGAATAAAATAACTTAATTAAAATTGGTGGTCCCAAGTGGCATACGAAAGGGTCTAGAAGGGGGGGGGGGGTTGAATAGACCCTGAAGTTTTTTTCCACTTCAAAACTTCGTATCACTTTTAAAGATTAGAACGCTTAGGCAACTGAGCACTTGGGTCAGAAGCTTCAGCAAAGATAACTTAGACTTAGTAATTTTAGCAATTTACCAAAGTAGGGTAATGCTTAGATCGCTTAATCAAGGTTAGCACAGTGGAAATGATTTTTAAGGACTTAGCGTTCGTTTTGGTTAAATAGTCACTTAGCAGATTTACTTGTCTTTTTCAAAATAAGTAAGGAAATATAAAGTAAGAGAATAATGAAAGTAAATGACACAACATATATAAAGTTCACTGGGTGATGTAATCCCATCTACGTCCTTCTTCTCCTTTTTCACTCGGAGGGAATTTACTAAGTTGATTTTCAAAGAATCATACAGAATCTTCTACAAGATAGTAAATAGGTGAAAATGATCTTGGGCTCCTTGATCACACAGATTTCAGAACCAATGAAGATCTTCTTCTACAAGTTTCTCTCACTCAGAAATAATGTCTGTAAGGGGTTTCAACAAGTTTCTCACTCAGATGAAACGTTGAAGGTTTTGTCACAAGGGTTTGTTTGTTTTTGAAAGATCAAACAACTTGGAATATCTCAGTAGGAATTTAGGTTTCTTTTTTGGAAGATGTTTGAGATATTTGTGACTGTCTGGAATGTATGTAAAAAGCATGAAGAATTTTGGCTATGGAGTTTCTAAACTTTTTCTTTGAAAGAGAATTTCAGCAAAATTTTCTTGTGCATGTACGTATGTCTCTATTGTTATTTTTTATAGGGTTTGCTGGAAGTAAGGTATTTATAGGCTTTTCTTGGAAATTTTCCGTTGGACACATGTACGAGCGTGCCTTTCACGTGGCGCGTGATTCTACCTTTTCTTTGACATTCTTGAAATCTTGCTGGTTTCGATTGGACGGGAGCAGCTAAAACTCTAAATTTCTGACAGTCTATTCAAAAGGTGGCTTGTCCACAAGTCAAATAGCTTATCACATTTAATGCACTTATCACGCATTTAATGCATTTAAATTTATGTCCCGTTGGAAATAAATGTCCGTTGAATGATTGGATTTAAGTCCTTCATGACTTGAGAATTTATTTCAGGTGAATCTGATACTGATCACTAGAGTGCTTTGAGGGTTGGATCCATAAATCCTGAAATAGTCCTTTAGCGTTTGACAATCACTAAGAACAAATCTTCATCTTCTTTTGACTTCAGACTCTGATCTTCAACTTCTTCTCTAATAGGCTCACCTAGAATTCTATTAGCGATTCGGTATCTAATACTTAGTCTAAAATCTATAAAGATAAAAGTTACAAGCCTAATCAAAATTACAAACTTTCAAACGCTTATACGATTGATCTATGAAACATAAACTTATATTATATTTTGGGGTCTAACATAAAATCCTATCTTGTCATCATCAAAACATCTAACCTGAAATTCCTAACAATTTTCCCCTTTTTGATGATGTCAAGACCTTTAACTCTTATAACTCTTTTATAGTTTAAGAGTTTTTAAAGAAAAGCCCAAATAAGTATAAGTTAGCATTTGGAAAGTTAGTAAAGTTAGCTTAGCCTCAACAAGGTGTTTCAGCGTTGAATCATTCATTCATATAATTTCAAGCAAAGTATACAAATGATTGTGCTGAAGATAAAGAATTTAAAACAAGAACAACAAAAATGAAGCAATTTCTTCTTTCTCGCTGAAGCCTTTCTTCTCCTTGATAGATTTCATTTGCTAGGTCGAGGAGGTGTCGATCAATGTATAACATCGTAGAGTACTGTACTTCATCAAAGTCATGTCTTCTCTGTTTAGCGCTTTCCTTTAATTCTAAAAATCTTTCCACCCAATCTCTCGGAGGGATTTCAAGTTCTCGGATCAAGTCATGGTAAATGTCTTGTCTTCGATCATTGGTAGATTTCCAGTTTAAAGGTCGTCTAAGCGGTCCGACATAAGGATGAAATCCCTTACTCTCCAAAAAGTCGATGTCCAAGTCCGGAAGCAAGTACCTTCCTTGATAATATCTTGGCTTTCTCTTTTTAGTTAGCATCTTCTTTATGCTCACTATTTTATCAAACATTGATTGCCAGTGTTTATTATTTGTTTTAGATATTGACTTGGACTTTTCTTTATATTCCCCCTTCTTGACATCAGCAAAGTATGTCTTCAAGTCAGCGATATCTCGGCGCATAAGCCTGACTTCAACCAAAAGGGCAACTTGGGCAGCAATACTTTGAGAAGCTTGATCGGAAGTAATATGTCGCTCAGTATCAGCTGAAGCATTCTGTGCAAGCGTTCAGTTGAATTCTTCGGAAAGCGAAGTGATCAGCGGTGATATGGTATCCATAGCTACGATTGTGCTCCTTGAAGCAGCGTTGGAAATATCACGTCTTCGAGTGTCAAAAATAATTCGGACTTGTCTATCAGCTGTATCAAAAATCTTTGAGCAAGAACCCTCGGTGTTGTTAAGTGAGTTCCGTACTGCTTTTCTGAAATCTCGAGCGTCTGGATCACTATCTAAGTCCGAGTCCGAGGAGGAGATCTTAGGAGAAGGATTGAGTCCATAAGAGCTAGAAACTGCAGCCTTTCCTTTGGTTTTATCGCGAATAAAAGGCTCTTCAGCAATTTTAGCTGAACTTCGTCCATCGCTAAGACAAGCGATTGAGTAGCTGCCTCAATCTGAACTCTTTGTTCAACAAGAGGAACCTCGACTACTGGATCGCTGGGGGCAACTTCTATTTGCATTTCAGCGTCCGAGGGATGAGCGATTTCCACAGCAGGAGTTTGATCCTCTTCTATTTCAACAATCCTGGTGGAAGGAGAAGGATTTTCAATAGCAATGACCCAGAGTGGGCCAATCGCTTCAATCACATGCCTTGGACTTATCAGGTTGGTCTACGGAATAAAGAATATAGTGTCTTCGCGCTCTTCATTGCTTAGTGCAAGTTGCACTCCTTCTGGAAGATCAACTCCTGAAGTATAAGAGTTGTAGAAGTCCAAAAGAAAAGGCATTAGGGCTTGAGCTGCTTCTTGGTCCACTGGCCTGATTAGCGAAATCATCTTGGCCACTTGAATGTTCTGTTCACAAAAGAGCACAGGGTGAAAATTGTATCCTCGAAAGTTGCTTAGCCCTGAATAGTGGTTGAAAGTGATATCCAACGCTTGTGCATTTTCTATCACTGCTCTTTTGTCTCGGTAGAATTCAGCAAACTCAGCGTGTTCATCAGCAACAGTGACACAGATTTCAGTTTGTCCTGGAAGAAGCGGCTGTTTACTTGAGGAGCTTTCTTCATTCAAATCTGGAAAGATGCGCTGAACAAACGCTTGATGGGGGTCAAACACATAGCGTCCGCCTTAACTGAATAAGGCTAGCTGTTGGTGGATGTAGCTCTCGATAGGTTGCCTGTAAACTGCTAGATCACTAACATTTCCGGCAATATGCTGACGCTGATGAAGTAAAATGTAGCAAACCCTCGTCGTCTGTATTCTATTCCAAATTCAAATAAGAATGGATATCTCACAAGTTCGTCATGAGTATAGAAGTGTAAAACGAACTCTTCAGCCCATCTGGCTGTATACATCATCCATCGCTTGCCAAGCTTGTTAGCTTTCTTCTGATATTTTCTGGCAGCAAGGAATTTATCAAAGCGTTCTAATTCATCATCGTAATCCTCAACCCATAATCTTGCAAGGTATTCTCTGGCTTCATCTTCTATCCACGAGTTAACTGGATTTGGACGCTCAGCAACAATCGGTCCTTTTCCTTTCCAAAGCTTAAGTAGATTAGGAGAGAGAGCATTCTGAGGAGATTTGACGACTAATGGAAGAGTTGAGTATCGAATCCTGTTGAGATCCTCTTCATTGTGTTTTTTAAGCCAATCGCCCATGTGGGGATTTTTGAAAACAATTTTGTTTGATTGAAGAGGGTAAAAGGACTCATCAGAGCTACCGGTGAAATTACAACGTGCTTGGTCAAAATCTGTTATGTTGATCGCTGGTCCTCGAATACACTCAATGCGGATTGAAGACGCTCCAGATTGTAAAGACCCAGGTCGGCGAATCGCTCGAAGAATTTAAACTTGTCAGTATTGGAAACATCAGGCTTATGAAGAGTATTTTGAAAGTTGATTTCTAATTCAGCAAGCGTCTGAGTGTCTCGTTCTCTAGAGGCGTAATAAAATTCAACTTCGGTAGAATATCCTCAATGAAAGAAATCGATGACACGAGGAGGAGATTCAGTTGGAGTAGGAGCAAAGGCAATTTCTTTTGTTGGAATAGGAGCCACTTCTATCGACCGCTCAGCATGTAGAGTCGCTTCACTGACTGGAGATGTTTCAGCGTCAGGAAGAACTTGAGCTACTTCTTTAGCTATATCCACAACAGATGCCAGATCAACATCTACTTCAATGGGAACCTCTGAAGATGGGGGTGCATCAGCGTTTGGTGCATCTTGAGCTGATATAAGTGAGCGTTTGAGAAAAGCAAGAAAAATTTCTACTTAGTAGAAATTACAAATAAGATACTACAATGCTTACCCTGAGGACTATCATCGACTTTGTCAGTCGCTTGATATGTTTTCCTCAGGCTCCTGAACAACTTCTTATGGATCTAAATCTAGAAAAGAAGTGATAGGATCAGCACGGATGGGAATATTTGCTTCACACTCAGCTAAAAAAGGTTTTATCCTAGCGTTAGATACTTAGAAACTAACGAGGAAAGGATAAACTACTTTGCTTTGCACAAGTACTTACCCCAAACACTAAAAAGCCTCTCAGATTGAGCATAGGCTTTAGGATCTGAGCTGATTACTGGAACAGCGTCAGACGGAGATGGAACACTCGTTGGTTCTTCAAGCGCTGGCTCTGCTGGAGTACGCCTTCGGGTAAGCGGTTCTTCTTCTACCTCAGCTTCTTCTTCTTCTAGTGAGAAGTGAAACACTATAGGGGGAGATGGTGATTTGGGAGAAGGAGAAGGAGACTTCTGTTTCTTCTTGGGCTCCGGCTTCGGCTTCTACTTCTTTGATGGCTCAGGGACTTTCAAGACTAGCTTTTTTTTTAGGTCGCTTGACCACCACTGCCTCTTCTGATGAAGATGATGAAGACGATGAAGACGATGTAGCTTGCTCTTCATCATCGCTACGAACAGTTTCGTTGGTACGAAGTCGCTCGGGCTCTTTTTTGGGAACCGCTGCACCACCCCGACGCTTGGGTTTTAGCTACTCGCCAATCATCTTCTTGCCATAGAACTTAAGCGTAGGGATTCTCTTTCCAGCGGTGTTAACAAACCCGCCAGCGATTAAAATATGACTCAACACAATACCGTAAGGTTGGGATTAACGGATGTGGCCATCGCTGCCTTGAAGTGATTAAAAATATAAAGCGACCAGTTGACTTGTAACTTGGTCAAAATAGCAAGCATCATTTTATACTGAATATTAGTAATTTTATCGAAAGTGCCTTTCCTGCACTCTACCATCTTCGCACAGATGTCAGCAAGAATTACGTATTCACCCTTCAAATCATTTTCCTTGAAGTTGGGTTCATATGTGGCTTCAATTTCGTCCTTTTTGATCAGTGCCCATACTTTGGTGGCGTCTCCAAGATTGATGTCTTCAACTTCTCCTTCTTCGTTTGGTAACTGTAGTAAAGATGAGATCGGTTGGGGAGTGAGAATGAAGGTTTCTCTGGCAGAAGGGAAAGTGCAAGAAATGGAGTTTCCATCTTCTGAGACTTTGGCGTTCTGGAAAAAGAAAAGAGTTTCTTCCTCATAGATGTTTGAAAAAGAGGTAATCACTTCACGCAAACCAGATTCCTGGACCAGTGGAAGAACAGTCCTTAAAAGAAAATTCTGGTTATCAAAGAGATAGTCCCAGTTGATAAGAAATCGGGCATTGACAGTGACTGGTTTTGGGGTTTTGGAAGATTTTTCGGTAGCAGACTTGGATGATTTGGGTGCCATTGATGAAAGGTTAAAGATTTTGTGAGAGAGAAAAAGTTTTTGCCTTGAGAGAGAATGAGATTTTACAGCAAAGAGAATTTGGGAGTGATAAAGTTTGGCTGTAAAAACTTTGAACGATTTATATAGAGGCAAAAATAACTTCTCAGTTGCTAGGATTAATTCCACGTGTTAAGTTATTAATTTTGAAAATTAAAATATTCAAATCTGAGCCGTTTACTCATAAATACGGATGTTAAAAAGTGCGGTAAAATAGGTTAACTACTGTAAAATATAAAGTTTTGGGATCCGCAGTTACTTTTTGAAAACGTTGGAAAATTTTGAAATTTTCAGCGTGAGTTACATGTGCCTGATAGTACACTGACACGTACTCAGACATGTGCAGTCACTGACCGCCTAGGTTTTAGATAGGAATTATTAACCGTCAGTTTGATTTGATAGGCACGTGTGGGCAGTTGTCAAATCTGATCTTTTGGACTTATCCACACGACATCTTTAACGATGAAAATTATGCATGAATTTAAAAAAAATACTTAATGTTAAGTGGAAATATTCTTAAACGCTAAAGTCTCTTTGATACAAATCAATCACTTGAGTTTTTGAAGAATATTTTCATTTTAATTTTATTAGAGATTGATTTTGTTATGCACAAAGTATAAACGCTAGTGATCAATGCAAAAATTTTCAAAGTCAATTTTAGACCACAGTCACTTATAAATCTGACAAGTACAATTTTAAAGTTCCCCCTAAAATTGATAACTTATTCAATTTTGAAAGACATGCTTTAGACATAAACATAAAGTGGATTCCCCCTAAATTGTATGCCTATAAGTGAGGGTCTAGAAGGGGGGGGGGGGTTGAATAGACCCTGAAAAATAGTCGCTTAGCAGATTTACTTGTCTTTTTCAAAATAAGTAAGGAAATATAAAGTAAGACAATAATGAAAGTAAATGACACAAGATATATAGGGTTCACTGGGTGATGTAATCACAGCTACACCCTTCTTATCCTTTTTCACTTGGAGGGAATTTACTAAGTTGATTTTCAAAGAATCACACAGAATCTTCTACAAGATAGTAAATAGGTGAAAATGATCTTGGGCTCCTTGATCATACAGATTTCAGCACCAATGAAGATCTTCTTCTACAAGCTTCTCTCACTCAGAAATAATGCATGTAAGGGGTTTCAACAGCTTTCTTACTCAGATGAAAGGTTGAAGCTTTTGTCACAAGGGTTTGTTTATTTTTGGAAAGATCAAACAACTTGGAATATTTCAGTTGGAGTTTAGGTTTCTTCTTTGGAAGATGTTTGAGATATTTGTGACTGTCTGGAATGTATGTAAAAAGCTTGAAGAATTTTGGCTATGGAGTTTCTAAGCTTTTTCTTTGAAAGAGAATTTTAGCAAAATTTTCTTGTGCATGTACGTATGTCTCTATTGTTATTTTTTATAGGGTTTGCTGGAAGTAAGGTATTTATGGGCTTTTCTTGGAAATTGTCCGTTGGACATATGTAGGAGCGTGCCTTTCACGTGGCGCATGATTCTACCTTTTCTCTGACATTCCTGAAATCTTGCTGGTTCCGATTGGACGGGAACAGCTAAAACTCTGAATTTCTGACAGTCTAATCAAATGGTGGCTGGTCCACAAGTCAAATAGCGTATCACATTTAATGCACTTATCAAGCATTTAAGGCATTTGAATTTATTTCCAGTTGGAAATAAATGTCCGTTGAATGATTGCATTTAAGTCCTTCATGACGTGAGAATTTATTTCGGGTGAATCTGATACTGATCACTAGAGTGCTTTGAGCGCTTGATCCATAAATCCAGAAATAGTCCTTTAGCGTTTGACAGTCGCTAAGAACAAATCTTCATCTTCTTTTGACTTGAAACGCTGATCTTCAACTTCTTCTCTAATAGACTCACCTGGAATTCTATTAGCGATTCGGTATCTAATACTTAGTCTAAAATCTATAAAGATAAAAATTACAAGCCTAATCAAAATTACAAACTTTCAAACGCTTATACAATTGATCTATGAAACATAAACTTACATTATATTTTGGTGTCTAACATAAAATCCCATCTTGTCATCATCAAAGCATCTAACAAGAAATTCCTAACAACAATAATTAAATATATTTATTATAATCAATACTTATCCCTTTTGATAATTTCCACTCCAAGTGAAATTACCAAAATACCCTTCAAAAAATAGAACTCCTTTACTCTATCATCTTTATGTAGCGTGACTCTGTAGCCTCGTCTTGATTGGCATTGGGAGGATTCCAAGGATATAGTTATCACTAAGTCATCCCGTGAAGCTATACCGAAACCCAATCAAGTACGAGATGAATTTTTCATCACAAACCTTTATGTTATAAATACCATATGAGTATAAACTCTTCACTGACGCACCCCGATCAAGTAACAGTCATGGAATGTCAAACTCATAAAACTTGATATTGTACTTGATAATCATACTGTGTAAAATTAACAAACTGCCCTTCATATCCAATATAAGTAGTCATTAATGCTTTGGCAAAAGACATTAATTTCACAACACCTATGACGTACAGGTTGCTTCTCATTTACTTTCGAGACAGTGAATCCCCTATTGGCAGTCCATTTCCCAATGTCAAACACACAAATTGAATCGTACTTTGAGGTCGACCCTACCAACTGATGATTGGGCCTAACTACTCTAATAACTTATTCAATGGTATGAGCACAATGTGAATCACTTCTCAGGTCTAAAGTTCACTCATACTATCGTAACGGTAATCCTCATCTTTGACTGTCACTGAGTAAAAACCCATGTGATAGGATTACAACGAGTTGTGTTCGAATATGTTAACTCTGTTAACAATATTCATGACACCTGCTCCCACTATCCAATCAGTGTGAGACTTAGCACTTTCCTTGTCAAAGTAAGTGTCATATGAGTCGAATCTAAACGCCCAATTTAGATTCTTTGACTTGCGAACCGTCTTTATAAGATCAAGCACTTAACTAAACCAGTGCTCCTACTTATCAAATAATTAGTTATGAATACAGCTCGATCGTAAGGACCTATTTGTTCAATACATTGAATGCCATGATTAGATTTATAGGAACAAACTCAATGCCTTTTATTAACCAATAATAATGTTCATAAAATATAAATAAAACAAATCCAAACAATGGTGTGACAACAATGGTGCCATCGCGCAAGCTAGGGAACCAAGGTCTCAAAACAAATCCAAACAAATAAAGAAGAGATATCACATAATTCAAGAAATCGCTGGAAGATGTGACATTTTCATACAGAAAATAGACTCAGCGGACAACGTGGTTGACCCACTCACTAAGCCATTAGCGCAGGCGGTGCTAGAGCGACATCTTGAGAAGATGGGTATTAGATATCATGTAAATTAGCATTAAGTGCAAGTGGGAGATCGTTAGGTACATGCCCTAGATGCCAATGAGGACAAATAGATTTTATAGTGTATGCAATTATCTTGTACGAATCTATCTTTAATAAAGGCATTTATTCTTTTGTACATATAAAAGCTTCATGGTATTAATAAGTATTGAACAAGTAGTCCATGTGTATCAAGGTTGACTCTTCGCCCTTTATGGAATAAAGAAGTGGCACGGGGAGAGTCTGACACCTGATCACTTAAGAGGGTTCACAAGTCAAGGAATCTTAATTGGGCATTAAGATTCGACTTGTATGACACATGCTCTGACAAAGAGTGTTAATCGAACACTATGGGATAGTGAGAAAACGTGTCATAGATGTACCAATGAAATTGGTATATTCGAACACAGCTCGCAGTAATCCGATCACATGGGTGTTTACTCAGTGACTTTCAATGATTGAATTACTGATCATAATAGTATGCGTGAGCCTTCGAACTGAGGGGTCATGATCAATGTACTTGTACTAATGAATCTGTTACTAGAGTAGTTAGGCCCAAATCGCCCTTAGGTGGGGCCGACCTCGAGGTACGATCTCAATGAGTCAAGTAGCACTTGTGAAGTGATCGCCAAGATGGGCATGGAGGGTAGTTTGGTAATTTCATTATGCTATGATTTAATGCATAGTATCAAGTTTGTGAATTTGACATATACCAAAACTCTCACTTGATCAGGATACGTCAGTGAAGGGCTTATACACATACGGTATTTATGGTCTAGAGGTTCGTAAATGATTCGTTCATTTAGTACTAAATTGGATTACAATGTGAGTTCACGGGATTGGCTAGGTGACACTCACATCCTTTGGTAATTCCTCCCATTGCCAATTGAGACGAACATAAAGAGTCGCGCTACAAGAAACAAACAAGATGTTTTTTTGTGTTAATCTTTTAGAAAGATAAAATTAATTGGACGGATTGATGTAATGGTAAATCAATAAATTAAATATTTAATTAAATTAAATTAAATTAAACGATATTTAAGTAAAGAGTTAATCAAATGAAATTAATTAATAATATATATTTTGGATTTAAATTGGATTTAAATCAAATATATATTAAAAGGTGGACTAAGTTGACCGGGCAAACAAAAGCCCACCTTGACCGTCCAATAGAGCCCTAGGGGCAGCCACTAGGAGTACCAAAGTGGTCTCCTACTTGTTGCATAAGTTAAGAGAGTTATTAATATCTCCAACTGTGTAACAAGACTCCTTACCCTAATTGCATAACACAAAAAGAAGAAAATTCCTACCCTAATTTTTCTCTAGCCATCCACCACTACCACAAGGAGAGACTTTCCGGGATCTTTGGAAGGCTTGTTTCGCATGAAGCTTTGGAGACATGAATTCTGAGAGAGTTGCTGTTACGCGAATTCAAAAAAACAAAATCGATAAGGTATTTAATTTCGTTTAATTTTGTAAAACCTCGAAAATCATCAAACTCGCGTTAAAATGATTCGACTCTAGGAATACTCAATTCTCCCGCTGCGTTTTTCGCTCATAGGATTCCTAACACTGAATTGGTTTATCTGAAATGATATTGCACATTTCATCATCACAAGAACAAATATATGTAAATGCCTTGACCTTCCATGAGTCATAATTTGACTCAGTCAACTTAGGCACTTTAGTGAATGCCATGGAAAAATATGAAAGAAACTAGTTTGATAAAATGGATCTAAACAAGCATTTATGCTTGGAAACGTAAATGCTTCAACTTCAATCGCTTTGATACCACTTGTTGGTCCCAAGTAGCATACGAAAGGGCCTAGAAGGGGGGAGGGGGTTTGAATAGAACCTAAAATTCTTTGTGAACTTCAAAATTTTTGTAAAACTTTTCACAAGTGCTGTCTGGAACAAACAGTGACACATAATCAGTGTTTGTAGGTTTTGATTTTCAAGACTTGTTTTAGAAAGTTAACTTAGATAACGGTTTTGAGTACTTGATCAAGAGAGGATCAGATGCTCATCACTTATATCAGGGTTAGCACAGTGGAAGATTTTACAAGTCTCTTAATGAGATAGATCAGGCGCTTATAGAAATACTTAGCTGCTTTGATTTTGGTTTGCAAAGGTATGCTTTATGACAATATGATAATATGGTGAAAGATAAAGCAATAAAACAGTAGAGAATAAAAGACACGAGAATTGAAAGGTTCACTAGGTGTGAGTAATCCCAACTACGTCCTTCTAATGCTCTCCACACAGGAGGAATTTACAATAATGAATCACAAAGCTTCACAAGGATAGCTTTAACACAATAGGAAATAGTGAAGACTTGATCTTGAGTTCCCTGGTCACATAAATTTCAACTCAGCTAAGATCTTCTTCTGACAAGCTTCTCTCACTCAGAAATAAGGCTTTGTGTGACGAAGAGAGAAAAATGTTGGTCCTAAGTGGCATACAAAAGGGTCTAGAAGGGGGGGGGGGGTTGAATAGACCCTGAAGTCTTTTTCGACTTCAAAAAATTTGTATTCAATTGTTGTGAATGCTTGAAAATGTAGGCAGTTGGTTGAGCGTTTACTTGAAAACTGTTTTGGTAAAGTTAACTTAGACTTAAGATTTGAATACTATAACTAATTAGGTTTAAGCGTTCAGTTCCTTTAATCAGGGTTAGCACGTCAGAGTGATTTTAAGTCTTCTCTTTGAAAGGTTTTTAGCGTCACAATGCTTTCCTTAGAGCTTTTAAATTTTTTTATCAAAGTGTTTACTTAACCGATTATGTGAAGATATAATAATAAGTAAATCGATAGTATGTAAAGAACACGATATTTATAAGGTTCGTTGGGTGGTGTAATCCCAACTACGTCCTTCTATTCCTTTATCACTCGGAGGCAATCCACTGAAATGATTCTCGAAGAATCACACAGAAACTTCAGCAAAATAAGGGAAAAATGGATTTGAATGGCTTGATCTCTTTGGTCACACAGATTTCTGCTCCAGAACACTTTGATCCTCTTGCTTCTTTCACTCAGAAATAATGCAAGTGTCCAACTTCGACTTCACTTAGATCGCGAGGCTGGACATAGGTTTTGTCTAATGGTTTGTTTGATTTTTGGAAGTTCAAACAACTTGAAATATCTCAATAGTAGTGAAGAATTCGTCAGAAAAGATGTTTGAGATATTGGTTGACTGTCTCAGAGATTGGAGGAAATCAAATAGAATGTTTGATTCGAATATTTGATCTTTTCTGAAAGTGTAAGGATCAACACTTCAATCCAACAGAGTTTTGCTTGTAAGATTGTTGTTATATTTTGCCTTGTTGTTGAAGTCCTCTTTATAGACTTTCTCGGGTAAAGTATCCGTTGGACACATGGTGAAGCGTGTTTCTTTCACTCTCGCGTGTGAACAACTTTCGTCCTTTTTCCCTGAAATTTTGCTGTATAAAATTGGTGCCACAGACTTGTAAAGTTGACAGTTCAATGAGAAGGCTTCTCCGTAAGTCCTAGAGTGCTTATCACATTTAATGCTCTTATCAGGATTTAGTGCATTTGAAATTATGCTCGTTGGACATTAATGCTGTGAGAATATTTTCATTAAACTCCTTTTGGACTTCGGAATAAATTCAAGTAAAATCTTATCTCGATAGACGCTCATTCAACACTGAATGATCCTTAGCTGAATCTTTACATTAAAGCTTGAAAATCTTGACGCTTAGACGCTTGCTAGAAATCTTTATCTTCATTCAGACTTCAGACGCTTGAATCTTCAGACCCAACTACTGATAATCTCACTCAGAATAATATCAGACGCTCAGTCTAAGACTACTTACCCTAACAGTCTAGAATAAAAACCAATGAGGCCTTATACAATCTAACGCTCAAAGCCTATAAATGATTTCTAATAAAATCAAACTTACATATTTTGAGGTCTAACATAAATACTAATTGTCATCATCAAAACATCTAATAAGAAATTTCCTAACAAAGAGGTTGATGGATTTTATCATTGGTTTGTTTGATTTGGAAACTTCAAACACTTCAGGGAATCTCTTTTGGAAGGATAGTTCTTCTATGAAGATGTATGAGATATTGGTTGGATGTAGAGATGTATAAGCTCAAAAACAATTTAGTTGTGGAGGATCTAATCTTTTTGTATCTTTGGATAGATTTCAACAGCGTAAGTGTATATCAAGATTTTGATAATTTTTTCAGTGTTTAGGGCTGAGCAGTGAGGATTTATTCAGACTTGTTTTGGAATTTGTCCGTTGAAGACATGTAGGTGCGTGTTTCGCACATAGCGCGTGAGCTGGTCTTTTTCTGACATCTCTGAAAATTCTGCTACACAGAGTTGGTAGCAAGCTTTCTTTGAGTTGACAGCCAATGGAAAAGGCTTACTCGCACGTCAATAGTCGTTAACACATTTAAGGCTCTTATCAAGCATTTAATGCATTTGAATTTAATTCCCATTGGAATTAAATGTCCATTGAATGTTTGCATTTAAGTCCTTATTGACTTCAGATTTAATTTAGGTGAATTGGGTCCCTTGTGAGTTGTTCACCTTGAATGATTCTCAAGCGCTTGACAGCCGCTTAAATAATCTCTTATCTTTAAAGTCTTCAGACATTGATCTTCGGTTTCACTTTGATAGACTCACCTAGAATTGTATCATAGCTTAAGCACTTAGATACTAGTCTAAAACTATAAAATAAAAGGCCTTAACTAAAAAAATTACAACTTGGTAATTTTGTCAAACGCTTAGACATATTCTAAAAAGAGAAACTTATATAATCTTTGGGGTCTAACATAATACCTATCTTGTCATCATCGAAACATCTAGCATGAAATTTCCTAACACTTTATGCATATTTTTTAGTTGTTTAGATTTTCTAATGAATTATGTGATTTTTATCTTTCCAACATGTAATTTGTGTACGCATTTTTCATATAAAGGTGGCACATGAAGGAGACTGAGAAGAAAAAGGAATGATGCAATGTAAAGAAGTTGTTATATCTTTTGACTTAGTCATCATTGTATTTTGTCTATGGTAGTTATTGCATTTTGTTCAGTTTCTTTTGGATAATATAGTCATGTAAGATGATATTATGTTGAAATATGGTAGACAATGTTGAATCTAGATATCGAGAATCTGATATATGAAGTAAATATTTATGCTATTGATTTTTAAGTGATTTGTGTGGTAAATATATTCTATTTGATCTTAATTAATGAGATTATTATATATTGAGATTAGATCGCAAAATTGTCACGGTAATTCCTTTTTTATTATCAATTTAAAAATACAGGTGTTTTATTATTATGACAATTATAAGTGTAGCAAAGTGGATCATGTAACTGAATATAAGAAGATCTAGGTTTATTACTACACTTTAATTGTAGGGAAGATTGAATTATTTGAATTTTTTAATTGCATTTGAAAGTGTAGTATGTGTTAGAGATGTATAAACCCCGTAGGGAACCTTGTATTATTCCAAGACACAAGTGTCTCGGTGCACGAGAAACCCTATCCCAGAAATATGGAAAGATATAACAATAAGATACATAAAGATAACCTAAAATATACTAACTAACACTCCCCCGCAATCGAAGCAGAAGGCTTCTGTATGCTGAGACTGGATCAAAAATTTAAAACAACTATGACGGAAGGACTTTGGTGAAGATATCGGCAAACTGAGGGGAAAATGGGACGTGTAACACACGAACTTCACCCACGGCAACACATTTACGTACAAAAATGAATATCAATTTAAATATGTTTAGTTCTTTGGTGCTGTACATGATTAGTGGACATAAAAATGGAACTAATGTTGTCACAATCAACAATAGTGGCACGAGAAAGAGGACAACGCAATTCAAACAAAAGATTATGAAGCCCATAAGTTTCATGCAACAACATTGGTCGATATCCAGCTTCAATACTAGACTGAGAGACAACATGCTGATGCTTGGAAGACCAAGAAATAAGATTATCACCTAAAAACACACAATAACCAGAAGTGGAACGACGAGTATCAGGACAGCCCGCCCAGTCGGTCAGAATAGGTGATGAGACTGGAAGAAGGAGAAGGGCGAAGATGAAGAGAATGAGAAAGAAAAGCCTGAAGATATCGAAGAATGCGTTTGACAGCATTCAAATGAGGTGTGTAAGGATCATGCATAGAAAGACAAACTTGTTAAACTGCATAGGTGATATCAGGACGAGTGATAATGGGATATTAAAGGGCACTAGCAAGACTATTGATAGAGAGAGGGATCAGAAATGGGAGGTTCGGAAGATGATAGTTTAGATTTAGTGTCGACAGGGGCGCATGGATTGCATGAAGACATGGTAGCACGTTCAAGAATTTCACGAGCAAATTTTTCTTGAGATAGCTAGAGACCAGAGGAGGAACGAGAGACAGAGATGTCGAGAAAATAATGAAGGGAACCAAGGTCAGTCATAGAGAACTCAGAAGAGAGAAGACGAGTGATGGAAGAAAGAAGAGTGTCGGAAGAAGTTGTTAAGACGATATTTGTTGACATAGAGAAGAAGATAAATAGTGTGAGAAGAGCTATGAAGGATGAAGAGAGATGTGTCATCTTTACTACTTTGAAAACCTAGAGAAGAAATGAAAAATGAAAAACATCGATATCAAGTACGAGAAGCTTTCTTAAGACCAAAAGGGGCTTTCTTGAGATAACAGACGTGATTCGGACAAGATGGATCAGTGTAACCGGGAGGTTGTTCCATTAAGACGACTTCAGAAAGATGACAGTGAAGAAACGCATTTTTGACATCTAATTGATGAATAGACTAGGAACGAGAGACAGTGAGACTGAGGACAGTACGAATAGTAGTTGGTTTGACAATGGGACTGAAATTTTCATCATAGTCAAGGGACTGGGCTGCTGAGAGAAGACTTGAGCAACGAGAGGGCTTGTGCCAGCAGTCACCATAGCGCGATGCCTTCAAGGATGAATGTCTCTGATAGCTTCAAAGCGGTGTCTACATCTGATAGTATTGCATTCCAGACGCTATCAGAATATGCGTCAGCTTCATCTGAGCTTCTGTCCACGCTTCAAACCGCTCACATTGCATGACAACTTTATTCGTCCACAGACGCCCGTGTATGACCGACGCAATATTTGTCATGGCTAGATCCATCTGAGTGGAAATGTGTGTACGCTTCTCTGTTCAAAAGTGACTCGAAAGATTGAGAAAGCTAGTACTTAGAGACTCAGACACACGATGCTGTACTCCCCCTTTAGAGCGAACCGTTGGCTGCTTGCCCATATCCCAGATAGTATTCCAATCCACAATCACATCTAGGAGGCCGACCTCCTTGTTTGTCTTTGGTGCAGAAGTAAGAGAAGAGGTTTGGCGAGGAGATCTTTCCCATTTGAACTTCCAAATAGTACTTTCCGCTCTATCTCTGTTAGAGCAGACATTGAATATGTGGCTTTGATTCGACTATCAAATCAATCATCGGGCAACATCATCTCTGCCAATATATCTCTCTTCATTGTATCCTGCAGGAATGAAATCTTCTTCGAGCGCTGGGGCAGGAAAGTTAATTGAATGATCAATTGTCTTCAGCGGATCGAGTTGGAAAAGTGACGAGGAACTGGACCGTCTTCAGCATCGCTCCGACCTTCTGAGCGTGCCTCTGTTATAGCAGCAGGTCCTCAGCTTCAAATTGCAACAACTTCTGCGGCAACATCTTTAGCGATAGTAACGACTTCGTCAATCAACATCCAAGAGGATAACTGTGGGACGCTTCAGCAGCAGCTGGTAACTATAGCTGAAATACAGAGCTATCCTCTATAAGAGCAGGATCTTCTACAATGTAGGAATAGAAATGCTGTGGGAAGAAATAAACTTACCCTGAGAGCTAGTCTCAACAGCAATTCTTGAGCGCTTGGCTCAACAGCGACTTGAGCGCTTGGCTCCTCAGTCTCAGGCTTCAGGATCAACTCGACGCTTGCGAGTCCTGAACCTTGAAGATTTTCTTTATGTTGACTCCTTCAACGAGTTTAGACGGTGGAGCGGGATCATCAGCTTTTCTGCAAAGTCTATTTGTTTGATGATCCCTTCCAGCTTCCTTCTTTTGAGAGGTAGCTTGTCCTCGGCATCCTCATCGGTTTCCTCACCAACCTTTTGAGAGGAGGCAGCAAATTGAACTTTTGACTTTCTGGGAGCCCTCTTCTTTGTTGCAGCTGGACGCTCCGCTTCTTTATCAGACGCTTGACGTACTTCCAGACGCTCAGATAGTGGTTTAGACGCACCACCAATTTTTGGAGGATTGAACAGATTGTTCAGAATTCTTTTTCCCTACAACTTGGACTTATTCAACGGAAGTCCAGACGAGTATACACATTTCAATTTGTACAATAGGTCGCTTAGAACGAGTTCATAAGGCTTATTCGAAGTGCTTAGACTATCCCGAAACCTTCCAAAGATGTACTCACTCCAGTTGATTTTGATGTTGAGGAGTATAGCAGTCATCATCTGAAATTGTACAAGGTTAACCTTATCAAAGGTTCCCACTCGGCATTCTATGATCTTGCTGCAGAAATCAGCCAATAGCCGGTATTTGGACACCAGGTCCTTCTTTTAGAAGTATTGAGTGTAGGGCACATCGTCGTACGCACTCATGGTTGTCCATGCTTCCTTGATCTATTTCAATGTAACGCAATCCAATGCCTCACCCTCATTTGGAAGATTGAAGTTCTTGGCAATGGTGGAAGCAGATAAGTGAAATTTCTTTGGAGACTCCTTCTTGGATAAAGAGATGAGACAAGAAATAGACTTCTTGTCCTCTGAAAGTGTAGCTGTCTTCCAAAAGGTATCAACTTCAGTTGGAAACATGTAAGAGTATTGGGTCAAGAATGGTTTGAGCCCAGCTTTGACAACCATGTCCGTCAGGTTGATCTGAGGTTGTTCATAGAGAAATTTCCAGTCGACAACAAGGCCTTCAGTCACCATGATGGTAAGTTCAGCAGAAGTAGGCGATGATTTCTTTGGTGCCATTTTTGTGAAAGAGATGAATTGAGATTTTTCTTTTGCTTTAAGAGAGAGACTAAGTTTTGTAGATATGTTTTGAGTAAAAGTGAATTGTCATTCTGCAGAATTTGTGTTTTAAATGATACAGTTAAGAAGTTTTGAAACTTGTGTTTTCTAGTCTCTGTAGGATTTAGACACGTGTATCAATTGTTGAATCTCAGCCATAAATTCATTAACTGCGGACGCAAGTTTTGTGTAATAGAGAGAAGTTACATTTGGTAATTCTCAGATATAAAGATTTGAAATCCGAGTTAAAAAAAAATGTTTTTAAAACGTTTGGCATTTTCAGAGTGTAACGCACGCGCTCGTTTGTACACTGACACGTACACAAACACGTGCTATCTCTGAACTGTCATTTTGAAAAAAAAATTATTACCCGCCAGTTTGATGTGATAGAAGCGTGCGAGTATAGTACAAAATAGACTGTTAAGTCTACCCACTACTTCGAAAGAAGTTTGGAAACTTTATGCATGGCTTGTAAAGAAAATTATATTTTTATATTAAGAGTTGATTGGACTTGATTCAACGCTTAACTGATACCATTGGTTGGTATTCATTATTCATTATAACTGTTGTAATATAGACGCTTAAAGTCAAAGTCCTTTCTATGTTTGAGCGTCCAATATTTTATGCAAAGATAATACTGAGCGTTGATGATCATGCATCTGAAAATTTTGATCATTGACGTTTACAGGTATGTTCAAGTAGAATTTTAAGGTTCCCCCTAAATTTGATAACTTGTACCAATTTTTGTTTTTCAAAGAAGGTTGTTAGACATAAATCAAATGGATTCCCCCTAAGTTATATGTCTAATAAAGTATGATGCTTGATGATTAAGCGTTTAAATCAATCATACCCAGTTCACTTCTCAAAGTGAGAAAACGTTGTTCATTGAGTGTTTTGGTAAAGATATCTGCCAATTGTTTGTCAGTTCCAATGAAGTGCATGGAGATATCTTTCTTTTGAACATGGTCACGAAGAAAATGGTATCTAATGTCAATGTGTTTGGTTCTGGAATGAAGAACAGGGTTCGGAGTCATGGCTAGAGCGCTTTGGTTATCACAATGAATGGGGGTTGGACCTAAGATTATTCCGTAATCTATGAGTTGTTGCCTCATCCATAGAACTTGTCCACAACAACTTCCTGCAGCTACATACTCAGCTTTGGCTGTAGAGGTAACTATGGATTGTTGTTTCTTGCTATGCCATGAAACTAACCTATCACCTAGGAATTGACAAGTACCACTAGTGCTTTTACGATCTATTTTGCAACCTGCAAAATCTGCATCTGAGTAACCGATTAGTTCAAAAGGAGAATCCCTAGGATACCATAAGCCCACATTTTGTGTGCCTTTTAGGTATTTAAGGATCTTCTTGGCAGCAATTAAGTGTGACTCTTTAGATCAGCTTGAAATTGTGCACACAAGCATACCGAAAACATAATATCAGGTCTACTGGCAGTGAGATAAAGAAGTGATCCAATGATACCTCTATAATTAGTGATATCAACTTTCTTTCCACTTTCATCTTTATCTAACTTAAGCGTTTGGCTCATTGGAATTTTTGAATATGATGCATTTTCCATACCAAATTTCTTAATCATATCTCATGTATATTTAGCTTGGTTAATAAATATGCCATTGGGGAGTTGTTTAACTTGTAGTCCTAAGAAGAAAGTTAATTCACCCATCATGCTCATTTCAAATTGTTCTTGCATCATTTTCGAAAATTTCTCACACAGACGCTTGTTAGTAGAACCAAATATAATATCATCAACGTAAATTTGAACTAAGAGAATATCTTCGTTATTGGTAATTTTAAATAATGTTGTGTCAACGCTGCCTTTTGAAAAGCCTTTACCAATAAGAAAGATAGAGAGAGTGTCATACCATGCTCGGGGTGCTTGCTTAAGCCCGTAAAGTGCTTTTTCTAGCTTGTAAACCATACCCTTACCATGATTGTTGATGAATCCTGGTGGTTGCTCCACATATACTCTTCTTGGAGTTTACCATTCAGGAAGGCACTCTTTACGTCCATTTGATATACTGTAAACTTGTTAAACGCTGCATACGCTAGAAACATGCGGATTGCTTCAAGACGAGCGACAGGAGCGTATGTCTCCTCAAAGTCAATACCCTCCTCTTGGCAATATCCTTGAGCTACGAGTCTGGCCTTATTTCTTACAACAATGCCGTTCTCATCCATCTTGTTTCTATATATCCATCTAGTTCCAATAACTCCTTGGTGAGTTGGTCTTGGTACTAGCATCCAAACCTTATTTCGTTCGAACTGATTGAGCTCTTCTTGCATAGCTTCAATCCAACTTGGGTCACTTAGCACTTCATCCACTTTCTTAGGTTCCATTTGAGATAGAAAGCTTGCGAACATGGCCTCATTGAATGTAGCGGTTCTAGTTCTAACTGGTGCTCCAATATCTCCAATAATTTGCTCAGGTGGATGGTCATGCAGCCATAGTCTATCTGGTTGGAAGGGATTAAGAGGTTGAACAGGCGCTTGAGAATCATACGCTTGACCACCGTCTTGCGTAGGCGCTTCAAGTTCACAATTCCTTGTTTGCTCTTGATGATCACTCTCTTCATGATCATCAGCATTTCTTATATGATAATTTAGAGTAATCTCACGAGTATTCTTAGGAGGTGGCACTGAGATCTCATCATCGTCGTCAGTATCTTCATCAATAGTAATCTTAGACGCTTGATGACATAGATCTTCAACTCCTACATCATTTAAATTAACCTTACTCGGCTCTTGGTTAGCATCATCAAAAACAACATGAATAGATTCCTCAACCTTCGATATGATCTTATTGAGAATGCGAAAAGTTTTTCCATTTTTGGCATAGCCTAGAAAGATTCCCTCATCCGCTTTAGGATCAAAAGTCTTTAGGCTTTGGGATCCATTATTATGGATAAAACATTTAGAACCAAAGATGTGAAAGTATGAAGCATTTGGCTTGCGTCCCTTCCACAATTCATATGGAGTTTTTCCATGCTGTTTGTTGATCATGCATCGGTTTTGAGTGTAACAGGCAGTGTTGATCGCTTCGGCCCAAAATCTAGGAGCAAGTTTGGATTCTGCTAACATAGTCTTAGCGGCTTCCTTAAGCGTTCGGTTCCGGCGCTCAGCAACACCATTTTGTTGGGGAGTTTTGGGAGCTGAATACTCATGGTGTATTCTATTTTCTGCACAAAACTTCTCAACAACCTTGTTAGTAAACTCAGTACCGTGATCGCTTCTTATTCTTGCAACCTTAAGATTTTTCAATGTTTGAAGTTGCCGAATAAGTGAACTTGTCACATGTTTCATCTTTGGATGAAAGAAATTTCACCCAAGTAAATCTAGAGAAATCGTCTACTATCACCAAAGTATACTTTTTACCGCTTACACTGATCGTTTGAACAAGTCCAAACAAATCCATGTGAAGTAGTTCAAGTATTCTAGAAGTAGATAGATAAGGTTTTCTCTTGAACGATGACTTAACTTGTTTACCCATTTGACAAGCGTCACAAAGGCGATCCTTGTGAAATGGTCCATTTGGTAATCCCTCTACAAGATTTTGACTTAAAAGCTGAGAGATTGTCTTAAAGTTGAGGTGATTCATTTTTCTATGCCATAACCAACCCATTTTAGATTCATTTTTAGCAACAAAACATGTTGGATTGTTATCAAGTGTTGAACCCCAATCTACTAAATATACATTGTTAGTTTTTTTTCCTTTCAATTTGGTAGACTTAGTTTTAGCATCGTTTATATAGCAATAGTCACTTGAGAATATGACTTCAAAGCCTTTATCACAGAATTGATTTATGCTTAATAAATTATGCTTCAGACCGTCAACAAAATAAACATCACTTATCATGATGTTCCCCCTATGCACAGTACCTATACCTTTGGTTTTACCTTTGGAATTGTCACCAAATACAACCTGAGGACCATTGGCAGCTTGATAGTTGATCAGAAGATCTTTGGAACCTGTCATGTGCCTTGACGATCCACTATCAAAGTACCACACAGATGTATCGGCTTTAGCTCTAGGTGCCTGCAATCAAAAAGGGAAGTTCTATTTCTGTTTAGGTACCCATTGTTGCTTGGGTCCTTCAACATTAGTATCCTTGTTAGTTTGAATTAGAACTTTAGGAACCCATATTTGCCTCGTCTTCATCGTAGGAATACTGGCCTTTTTGGGTTTCACATTGTGTTGTGTGTGCTTTTTGGATGTATAATAATATCCGCGATTATAATAATAGTCATAATCATAGTCATAATCATAATCATCATAGTATTGATAATATGATCTTGACTGTCTTGGATATTGACGCTGGTATTTCCTTGGCACTGGCTTGGGTTGCACTTTTGGTGCTGGACGCTTAGCGCTTGATTCACAGTTGTCAGTCTTATCTTTAGCCTTTTAAGCGTTTGGATAAACCCGTCTTTGTGAATCATTTGCCTTAGCCTTACCCTTGCCTGAGTTAGTTTTGACTTTCTCATTTGGCCTCTTACCATTGTCACTAGGTTCATTTTGTGTTTGACCCTGTGAACCTTTTTCAACAAAGATAACACCCTTTCCTTTGTTGTTTGCCGTAACATCAAATTTATTTGGTTGTTTACCGAGTTTATCGCATCCTAAACCGGTCTTCTCACCAAATAATCTGGTTACTTTAGTCACATTATCCAGCTGTCTAGAAGCTTTTGATAATGATGAGATGAGTTGTTCTAATTTAGCAAGTCTAGCGATCAAATCAGCTTCTCTCTTGACTATTATATCAAGATCACCTTTCAATTGAATGACTTCACTCTCAAGCGATTGATTCTTCTCAATGCACTGTTGCTGAAATCGCAACTCTGCTCTGAGCGTTGCTTTATCTCTTGTGAGTGATGAGATAATAGCGAGATCATTTTGATATATTTTGGCAGCTTCTTGACATTCATTGTAGTATTCTTTGACTTTGTCAAGTAATTCATCGTAAGAAAGAGGAATTGATAATTCATTGATTACCTCAGGAGACGCTTCATCATCTCTGGCCATGAGACATACGAGTGCTGAGTCATCTAATGGCTTATCATCATCACTACTTTCTTCTGATGATTCTAAATCTTCAGGTGCAGATGCTGGTTCTGATTCTGCGAGCAAGCCTTGTTGACGAAGGTTGCTCTTGAATTGGTTTCTATCCAAGTAATCCTGCCTTGAGGGCTTAGATACGTTTTGATAAGGGCAATTTACCTAGTAGTGCCCTGGTTTTCTGCAATTATAACAAAGATTAGTTTTCATCTTTTGTTCATTTGTTAACCTTGCAATGTGTGGTTTTGAGACCACTGGAGCTGGGAGACTTTGAGTAGACGCTTGGTATTGAGCAGGCGCTTGGGGTGAAGGAACAGAATACTGAGGCGCTTGAAACTGTTGTTGCACAGGAGAAGACGCTTGATATGAACTTTGTCCTTGATTATTGAAACCTTTTCCTTTCTTTTCATATCTCAAGAACTTCCTGAATCTATTTAGCAACGCCAACTCTTCTTCCTCATTGATATCTGAATTCTTTCCTTTGTTACCCGATTTACCTTTGATTGATGCAATGAGCGCTCCAGATTCAATCACTGGATTACTCACAATATCACTAGTAGAGTTCAACTCGAACTCAAATGCTTTTAGCTCTGAAAAGGCGTCTTCTGGAGTTAGGAGATCCAGCATATTTGATTCTCTCATAACGGTTGTCTTCATCAAGAATTTACTTGGTAAGCTTCTAAAGATTTTAACCACCATTTCTCGGTTCTGTAAGTCCATTCCCAATGATGTAAGTTCTGTAACTAGAGCTGTAAATCTTATATCCAATTGCTCTAACGTTTCATTGGGTAGCATCTTAAATCCGTTAAACTTTTCCTTGGCAATGGAAAGTTTGTTTTGTTTGATTTGGGCTGAACCACCACAAATCGTAGCCAACTTATCCCATATTTCTTTAGTATTTTTGCAAGATTTGATCTTGTTAAATAAGTTGTCATTATCACCAATAGCCGTATATAGAGCGTTACGACCAACATTGTCCAAATTGGCTCTTCGACGCTCATCTGGAGTCCATTCTTGTTTTGGTTTCTCAACGTAACCATCGGGAGTTTCTTCCGTGGCTCCAGGCGCTCTTGTGATAACTTTGTATATTTTGATTGGTCCATCTGAAATAATATCACACATGTCATCATCACATGAGCAGAGATATGTAAATGCTTTGACCTTCCATGTGTCAAAATTTGATTCAGTCAGTTTGGGAACTTTAGCGAATGCCATATCGAAACTTTTAAAAGCAACTAGATTTTGAAAGAAAAGGATCTAAACAAGCAATTACGCTTGGAAATTTTAAAATTTCAATTTTAACCGCTCTGATACCACTTGTTGGTCCCAAGTGGTATACGAAAGTGTCTAGAAGGGGGGGTTGAATAGACCCTTAAGACTTTTTCAACTTCAAAAGATTTCGTATTAAAAGGCTTTTGGACGCTTGAAAAGATAGACGCTTGAAGTGTCTAACGCTTGACTTAAGCGTTCACTTAAAATATTGGTGCTTTGGCGAAGCGTCTGATGAAGACTATTTTATAAAGTTAACTCAGACTTCAAGAATTGAATACTTTGACCAAGTAGGTTAAGCGTTCAGTTCTTTTAATCAGTGTTAGCACAGCGGAAAGATTTTTGGAGTCTTCTCTTTGAAAGTTTTAGCGGCACAAGAGTTTTCTTAGTTGCTTAGCTTTTGATTGTGTTTTACTTATGCAATGATATGAAAGATGAACGAATTGACTGAAAAGTAAGTGACACAAAGTTTGTAAGGTTCGTTGGGTAATGTAATCCCAACTACGTCCTTCTTCTCCTTTGCACCTGGAGGCAATCCACTAAAATGATTCTCATAGAATCTTCTACAAATTAGGGAGAGATGGATGTCGATGACTTGAGCTCCTTGATCACACAGATTTCTGCTCCAAATCACTTCAATCCCCTTGCTTCTTTCACCCATAAATAATGCAAGTATCCAACTTCGACTTCACACAGATCGCGAGGCTTAGATGGAGTTTTCTAAAACGGTTTGTTTGATTTTGATGAAGTTCAAACAACTTGGGAATATCTCAGTAGGAAAATGGTTTCTTCGAAAAGAATGTTTGAGATATTTGCTGACTGTCTCCGGATTTGAAGAAAAGCAAGTGGAATGTTTTTCTTGAATATTCTGGCTTTTCTGAGAATTTAAGGAATGAGACTTCAATACAACAGCAATTCGACTTGATAATTGTTCTCTCTTTGGCTTGTTGTTGAAGTTATATTTATAGGCATTCTTGGAGAAAGTGTCCGTTTGACACATGCACTGGCGCGTGTCTTTCACTTTCGCGAGTGAACAACTTTTGTCCTTTTTCCTGAAAATCTGCTGCACAAAAGTTGGTGCTGCAATCTGAGATAGTTGACAGTCCAATAGGGTGGCTTCTCCGTACATCTGAAAGTGCTTATCACATTTAATGCTCTTATCAGCATTTAATGCATTTGAATTAAAAACCCGTTGGTACTTAATGTATATATAAGTGATTATATTATCCAGAAAAAGTGGTACATTATTTCCTTTGTATGTGATAGATGAATCGTGGTGGGGGTTCTAGTAGTGGCAAGAACAAGTCTGGTGAGGCCTTTTGGAACACCGATTTGGATTCTGTTTTTATTGAACTCATGTACGAAGAGTTCAAGAAAGGTAATCTAATGGGGACGACATTTACCCCTCAAACTTGGACTGACATTGAGCGTGGTTTGAATATGGCTGCTGCGCCATTTTACATGTATAATATCCCCCAGTTGAAGAGCAAGTTGAATAGGATTAGGGTCATGTGGAGGAGGTTCAATGAATTGGTAAGAAGTGGAAGTGGATTTGGGTGGGATTACGAGAACCACACTGTGACTGCTACCGATGCTGTTTGGGAGGCCCACCTAGCGGCATGTTTGGGTTTAACGATGAATAATATTGTAAGTTTATATTCACGTTTTAAGTATGTGTTTTATTAATTTAAAATAATTATGTGGGACTACTATTTTGTTTATATAAATTCCTTGTTTCAATTTACTATTTGGTTTAAGTATTTAATAAGTATGGCGCATCACGGGGATGATGGACCTAGTGGCACTAACTATGACGAGTATGAGAATAATTACTATGAGGATGGTGACGTGGATCCCGATGTTGATGTCAATTCCAATGACTCGGATGAAGAGGATACATTCATCGTGGCGCATCTTCTTCGTTCATCTGAAAGGATCGAAAAGAGACCGTTTTATGATTCTCGTTTGAAGGGATCCGATTGGTTGGGTGAGTTGTTGCGGGGTCACCCTGAAAGAATTTATAACATGCTAAGAATGAACAAAGAACCGTTCTTAGCTTTGTGTGACCTCATCACGGAGCGAGGTTACATTCGTCAAAATCAGTGATGCCGCGTGTCCATCCAAGAGAGCATGGCCATCTTCATCCAAACGATGGGATTGCACAGGAGGCAGCGTGACAGTTGCGAGCATTTTCAACATTCATTGGAAATGATTAACCGACATGTTCGTAGGGCACTGGATGCCTTACTTTGAATGGCCCCTGAATTCATTACTCCACCTAATTTTTCCGAGAACCCAAATCATATCGTACATAACCCAGAATTCTACCCCTACTTCAAGGTAATTGCATAATTTCGTTCAAGCATTAGTTTGCAATCGTACTTTATAATGCATGTCTTCACATCTATCACATGTGTAGGAGTGCATTGGGGACACTGATGGAGCCATTATCGAAGCACTCGTTCACATTTTCTCCTGACAACACGCACAACTGTCTGCACAGACAACAGATTTTTAGCTAACTTTGAATACAACACTGCTTTGTTCTAAATGTCTCCTAATTATTTGAAATATATGTTTGGATATCCCTATGTGTCTAGTTTCATGGGAAGAAAACGGTTCATGAATCCGAGCTTTCTACAATGAGTTATGAATTTTCTCGTGAAGACGCGCACAGCCAGCCGAGAAGCTCCAAAAAGTTATTGTGTTATTTTACCTGAAAATTTAATTTTTAAACCGAAACTACTATTTCAATTTTTAGATTTTTGTTTATTGTGTTATTTCGCATGAAAAGATTGTAAAATGAGTATTTGAGATGGAAAAAAAATTCTGGTATATATTTTGTGGATATAAAAACTCTATTTGGTGGTGTTGGGGGTTTAGTAATTTTTACTTTAAAATATTTGTTATAACTCATTTTAATTGAAAATTAATTTTCATTAAAATTATTTGTAATTCAGAATTTTCATAAGCTTAATTTTGAATATTCCCCTTAATTTTGAATATTCATAAAAGTAATCGGATAAAAAAATACATATTTAAGAATCTTGTTTTTTTCTCCTTTTCTAGTTTATGAAATAATTTATGCTAATTATTTTGTACTTGGATATTATTATTACTATTTAGTATTTGAACATTTATTATTATTGAATATTATTACTAATTAGTAGGCAATATTTCAATATATATATATTATTTTAGCATAATATTAATTTTTCAATATTTTAGAGAATTATAAAAGGGCATAAAAAGGTTGAAATAAAATAATAAAAGCCCCTCCAAATGAACAATTAAAATAGGGACATATAAATCAATTTCGCTTGCACTTTAGTGTGAAAATTGGAAACAAAAATTGCCAACTCTCACCTCACGCGCGTGTCTCAAACGCGGTTAAGTTTGACGGAATGGAAATTTTGCAGAGTTATTACATTTCACAGGGGTTTTTTAGGCTATTTCCTCATCACAGGGGAGTTTCTTGCAGATTGGGAATAACACAGGGGGGTTTTTTGCAATTAACCCGAGAAAATAACTAGTGAAAGAAAAGCATAACTTAAGTGGCACCTAAACAATGTTTAAACTAATATGTTCGAATAAAGTCATTAACTTTCTTTAAAATGGGTATTGATTACTAATTTTATATATAAAAAAAGAAACAAAAGCTAAATTAATAAATAAGTCAAATTAGATGAAAAAGATGAAATTATATTTACGTCTCAGTAAGTTAGACCTAATTGCGTAATGCTCATGATTATTTACATAATTAAACACAATTTCAGACTTCAAAGCCCTTAAATATGCCATGTAATTGTCGTGATTATATTATCCAGAAAAAGTGGTATATTATCTAGAAGTTGCTAGTTTTAACAATATATATATGTATATATAAGTGATTATATTATCCAGAAAAAGTGGTACATTATTTCCTTTGTATGTGATAGATGAATCGTGGTGGGGGTTCTAGTAGTGGCAAGAGCAAGTCTGGTGAGGCCTTTTGCAACACCGATTTGGATTCTGTTTCTATTGAACTCATGTACGAAGAGTTCAAGAAAGGCAATCTTAGGGGGACGACATTCACCCCTCAAACTTGGACTGACATTGAGCGAGGTTTGAATATGGCTACTGCGCCGTTTTACATGTATAATATCTAGTTGAATAGGATTAGGGTCATGTAGAGGAGGTTCAATGAATTGGTAAGAAGTGGAAGTGGATTTGGGTGGGATTACGAGAACCACACTGTGACTGCTACCGATGCTGTTTGGGAGGCCCACCTAGCGGTATCTTCCTAATACTAACTTATGGGTTATATATACACACAAATATATATTAATAGCTATCTAAAATTGGGTTAGGTTTGCTAATTTCGGTATTCTACATACTTCTTAGGAGTACCCAGGCGATGCAAAATTCCGTAAGAGTGGTCTGCCCAAGTATGACTTGTGCACTGAGATGTTCCTACCCTATATAGCTACGGCAGCTATAGCTAGAGCATTGACCCAAGGTCCATCAGATTTGGAGGGTGACTCGCCGGTCAATAGGCGAGGAAGACGTGGGAGGTTTAATTTGGTGGATGAAGAAGACACAGATGTTGACGCTATGCCTGATAGTGCCTCCCGTGCACCCACACAGTCCATCCAAGAGAGCATGGCCATCTTCATCCAAACGGTGGGATTGCACAGGAGGCAGCGTGACAGTTGCGAGCATTTTCAACATTCATTAGAAATGATTAACCGACATGTTCGTAGGGCACTGGATGCCTTACTTTTAATGGCCCCTGAATTCATTACTCCACCTAATTTTGCCGAGAACCCAAATCATATCGTACATAACCCAGAATTCTACCCCTACTTCAAGGTAATTGCATAATTTCGTTCAAGCATTAGTTTGCAATTGTACTTTATAATGCACGTCTTCACATCTATCACATGTGTAGGAGTGCATTGGGGCCACTGATGGAGCCATTATCGAAGCACTCGTTCCTGAGAACCAGCAAACTGCGTATCGTTCTAGGAAAGGGACGACAAGTCAAAATGTACTTTATAATGCACGTCTTCACATCTAGCACATGTGTAGGAGTGCATTGGGGCCATTGATGGAACCATTATCGAAGCAGTCGTTCATGAGAACCAGCAGACTGCGTATCGTTCTAGAAAAGGGACGACAAGTCAAAATGTCAGTGGAATGTGCGACTTCAACTTGATGTTCACATATGTGTACGCAGGATGGGAAGTGAGTGATAATGATGCACGAGTGTTAAGAAACGCAATTGCAAACGACCCAAATTTCCCCCTGCCACCGCTTGGTACACTATTCCAAATATAGCTATTTTCTAAAATAAAGATCTATCATTTAACATTGATTTTAACATTATAATTATGTGGTGAACTCCTTGTAGGAAAATATTATTTGGTTGATTCTGGATATGCCAACTTCTCTCCTTTCCTTGCGCCTTTTAGAGGGCAACGATATCATCTTCCTGAGTTTAGGGGTCATACTGGACCTCGCGGCCCAAAGGAGTTGTTCAACCATCGTCATTCGAAGCTTCGAAATGTTATAGAACGATATTTTAGTATACTTAAGAAGAGGTTCCCGATTCTGAGGTGTGGAATGCCAAACTATTTGCTAACTCGACAAACTGAACAGGTGATTGCTTGTTGTGTCCTACATAACTTTATAAGGAGATACAAACGAGACGACTTCATTTTTAACTTGCTCGATGTAGAGTTAGAGGAGGAGCTGGTAAATCCATGTCGCCCAATACAACCGACTGTTGCGGATATTGCAGCACAATCAAGGTTCAGGGATCAGATTATGATGATGATGTGGCACAACTATTAGGGGGGCTAGCGTGGCAGTTGGGAATTTGGTGTTATCTCTTTTTGTTCTGTCTTATGCTATTTGATCATGTAGTGTGCACGTGATTATATTATGTATTTCTCTTTGCCGGATTTTAGTCACCGTAGATGGTGACTTGTCATGATGTTTGCCGTTATATTCTATCTCTTTGTTTATCATGTTTCCGTTGATTGAGAATTTATATGACTTAGCTGTTATCTCCATTTGTTGTGTCTTTGTTATTTGATCATTTACTATGTAACTATATATATAGGGAAAATTGCAACTTTTGTATCGTAGGATAAGGCAAGTTCGCAAATGGTACCACGCTTTTCAGTTTTCTCACTTTTGGTACCAAAAATACTTTTTTTTCTCACTTTTGGTACCACCGTTAGTTTTTTGACGGATTTTGACATGTACACGGCACATGTCCGTTAAATTTTTATTTTTGGGGGAAAATATACCGTTTAGGGCTGATTTGGAGGAAATACACAGTCAAATGGGTCAAATTTGACCAATTTAACTTTTTAAGACCATTTTTTGTGATTTTGCTCATTGCGATAAAATTTTCCACAACAATACAAGAGAATTGAAAAACGAACTCCGCAACAATACAAGAGAATTGGAGAATCAAATTATTCCAAATAGGGACACCGAAGACTCCCTTGTCATGCTAAATTTACCCAAGTAATGATCTTTGTGGGAGAAGTGCATGATATTCAAAAAATTTAGCAGAATAATAACAACTTGACCACAGATTTTTAGCTAACTTTGAATATATGTTCGATGTATGTATGGATAGCCCTATGTTTCTAGTTTCATGGGAAGAAAACAGTTCATGAATCCGAGCTTTCTACAATGATTTATGAATTTTCTCGTGAAGACGCGCACAGCTGTCTGCACAGCCGACAGATTTTTAGCTAATTTGAATACAAAACTGCTTTGTTCTAGACGTCTCCTGATTATGTGCAATATATGTGTGGATATCCCTATGTGTCTAGTTTCATGAGAAGAAAACGGTTCAGGAATCCGAGCTTTCTACATGAAGACGCGCACAGCTATATGCACAGCCGAGAAGCTCCAAAAAGTTAACAGACATGTGCGGCACATGCCAAAATCCGTCAAAAAACTAACGGCGGTACCAAAAGTCAGAAGAAAAAGTATTTTTGGTACTAAAAGTGAGAAAAGTGAAAAGCGTGGTACCATTTGCGAACTAGCTTTATCCTACGGTACCAAAATTGAAATTTTTCCATATAGAATATAAATTATATTAAATAATTTGCGTATTAGGATAATTATATTTGCACAAATAAAATATATACATATATATATATAAATATGTTTTTATGTGTGTGTGTGACTTCAAAAACTGACAAAAAATAGTTACTACTTATATTATTAACTACCCAGGCGAAATTTTGCTAATTTCATATAATCAAAACTTATAGCACTTATTATTTTGCATATGAATAAATCGCTTATTCTTGATATTAGAATAATACAAATAGATTTATGTGCCAACTTGTTGCAATTTAGATATCTAATAGGTGTACCATTTAACAAACTTCTCAGATATCATATACTAAAAAATATGAAAAATTGCTTGGAAATCATTTGTTTATATTCTTTTAACTAGTGTTGACTGTAGAAATGGCGTCCAATAGGCAAAATGTCACCGTTGATGAATTATTCGGTAATGCATCATGGGTCACAACAGCTAAAGATTCTTTTGTTAGAAAGTTGAAAATTGCTTCAACATCGACAAACTGGCACAATGTGGTCGATGTCGATCATATCCTTTGTCGCATTGCTCAAGAGATGAGCGTGGAGCTACGGAGGCATGTCAGCTTGAATCTGCTCAAGGAAAAATTCAAGGAGTTGCAGGATAGATATATTACATTTAAGCGACTGACCGTATGGCCCGGTGTGAATTATTGCCCGCGTACAAATATAATGAACGTCCCAGTTGAGTATAGAGATGAGTTGCTTGAGGTTTGTCTTCAATTTATGTTATCATTTCTCTTGTTCTTACTCAACTGTTAACTACAATATTAACATATAAATTAAGATTATCTATCATGATTTATGCAACCATTGATTAGGGGCTAAGTATAATTTTTCAAGCACTCGTTTCAATATAACAGTATGGCAATAGTGTGGAGCGCTACTGGCACACAGGAGAGAGGTGTTGGTCTGACTTGCAAGTGATATTTCGCGGACTAGCAGCTACAAGCCCAATTTATGAGCCCGGGGGACGCTTTCATGACCCTGTAATACTATCAGACAATTATTCCGAAAACAGCCACTCATAACATAGATTGAAGACAAACCTCAAGCAACTCATCTCTATACTCAACTGGGACATTCATTATATTTGTACGTGGGCAATAATTCACACCGGGCCATACGGTCAGTCGCTTCAATGTAATATTTCTATCCTGCAACTCCTTGAATTTTTCCCTGAGCAGATTCAAGCTGACATGCCTCCGTAGCTCCACGCTCATCTCTTGAGCAATGCGACAAAGGATACGATCGACATCGACCACATTGTGTCAGTTTGTCGATGTCGAAGCAATTTTCAACTTTCTAACAAAAGAATCTTCAGCTGTTGTGACCCATGATGCATTACCGAATAATTCATCAACGGTAGCATTTTGCCTATTGGACGCCATTTCTGCAGTCAACACTAGTTAAAAGAATATAAACAAATGATTTCCAAGCAATTTTTCATATTTTTCAGTATATGATATCCGAGAAGATATGTATATATGTCTCCGAGAAGATATGTATATACTAGTTAAATGGTACACCTATTAGATATGTAAATTGCAACAAGTTGGCACATAAATCTATTTGTATTATTCTAATATCAAGAATAAGCGATTTGTTCATATGCAAAATAATAAGTGCTATAAGTTTTGATTATATGAAATTAGCAAAATTTTGCCTGGGTACTTAATAATATAAGTAGTAACTATTTTTTGTAAGTTTTTGAAGTCACACACACACACACATAAATACATATTTATATATATATATATATATATGTATATATTTTATTTGTGCAAATATAATTATCCTAATACGCAAATTATTTAATATAATTTATATTATATATATGGAAAAATTGCAATTTTGGTACTGTAGGATAAGGCTAGTTCGCAAATGGTACCACGCTTTTAACTTTTCTCACTTTTAGTACCAAAAATACTTTTTCTTCTCACTTTTGGTAACGCCGTTAGTTTTTTGACGGATTTTGACATGTGCCGCACATGTCCGTTAACTTTTTGGAGCTTCTCGGCTGTGCATACAGTTGTGTGCGTCTTCATGAGAAAATTTATAACTCACTGTAGAAAGCTCGGATTCATGAACCATTTTCTTCTCATGAAACTAGACACATAGGGCTATCCACACATATATTGCACATAATCAAGAGACGTCTAGAACAAAGCAGTTTTGTATTCAAAGTTAGCTAAAAATCTGTCGGCTGTGCAGACAACTGTGCGCGTCTTCACGAGAAAATTCATAAATCATTGTAGAAAGCTCGGATTCATGAACTGTTTTCTTCCCATGAAACTAGAAACATAGGGCTATCCATACATATATCGAACATAATCAAGAGATGTCTAGAACAAAGCAGTTTTATATTCAAAATTAGCTAAAAATCTGTGGTCAAATTGTTATTATTCTGCTAAAAATTTTGAATATCATGCACTTCTCCTGGGTAAATTTAGCATGACAAGGGAGTCTTCAGTGTCCCTATTTGGAATAATTTGATTCTCCAATTCTCTTGTATTGTTGCGGAGTTCGTTTTTCAATTCTCTTGTATTGTTGCGGAAAATTTTATCTCAATGAGCAAAATCAAAAAAAATGGTCTTAAAAAGTTAAATTGGTCAAATTTGACCCATTTGACCGTGTATTTTCCTCCAAATCAGCCCTAAACGGTATATTTTCCCCCAAAAATCAAAATTTAACGGACATGTGCTGTGCACATGTCAAAATCCGTCAAAAAACTTACGGCGGTACCAAAAGTGAGAAAAAAAAGCATTTTTGGTACCAAAAGTGAGAAAACTGAAAAGCGTGGTACCATTTGCGAACTTGCCTTATCCTACGATACAAAATTTGCAATTTTCCCTATATATATAGTTACATAGTAAATGATCAATTAACAAAGACACAACAAATGGAAATAACAGCAAAGTCATATAAATTCTCAATCAACGGAAACATGACAAACTTACAGATAGAATATAACGGCAAACATCATGACAAGTCACCATCTACGGTGACTAAAATCCAGCAAAGACAAATACATAATATAATCACGTGCACACTACATGATCAAATAGCATAAGACAGAACAAAAAGAGATAACACCAAATTCCCAACTGCCACGCTAGCCCCCGTAATAGTTGTGCCACATCATCATCATGATCTGATCCCTGGACCTTGATTGTGCTGCAATATCCGCAACAGTCGGTTGTATTGGGCGACATGGATTTACCAGCTCCTCCTCTAACTCTTCATCGGGCAAGTTAAAAATGAAGTCGTCTCGTTTGTATCTCCTTATAAAGTTATGTAGGACACAACAAGCAATCACCAGTTCAGTTTGTCGAATTAGCAAAAACTTTGGCATTCCACACCTCAGAATCGGGAACCTCTTCTTAAGTATACCAAAACATCGTTCTATAACATTTCGAAGCTTCGAATGACGATGGTTGAACAACTCCTTTGGGCCGCGAGGTCCAGTACAACCCCTAAACTCAGGAAGATGATATCGTTGCCCTCTAAAAGGCGCATGGAAAGGAGAGAAGTTGGCATATCCAGAATCAACCAAATAATATTTTCCTACAAGGAGTTCACCACATAATTATAATGTTAAAATCAATGTTGAATGATAGATCTTTATTTTAGAAAATAGCTATATTTGGAATAGTGTACCAAGCGGTGGCAGGGGAAATTTGGGTCTTTTGCAATTGCGTTGCTCAACACTCGTGCATCATTAGCACTCCCTTCCCATCCTGCGTACACATATGTGAACATCAAGTTGAAGTCGCACATTCCATGGACATTTTGACTTGTCGTCCATTTTCTAGAACGATACGCAGTCTGCTGGTTCTCAGGAACGAGTGCTTCGATAATGGTTCCATCAATGGCCCCAATGCACTCCTACACATGTGATAGATGTGAAGACGTGCATTATAAAGTACATTTTGACTTGTCGTCCCTTTTCTAGAACGATACACAGTCTGCTGGTTCTCAGGAACGAGTGCTTCGATAATGGTTCCATCAATGGCCCCAATGCACTCCTACACATGTGATAGATGTGAAGACGTGCATTATAAAGTACGATTGCAAACTAATGCTTGAACGAAATTATGCAATTACCTTGAAGTAAGGGTAGAATTCTGGGTTATGTACGATATGATTTAGGGTCTCGGCAAAATTAGGTGGAGTAATGAATTCAGGGGCCATTAAAAGTAAGGCATCCAGTGCCCTACAAACATGTCGGTTAATCGTTTCTAGTGAATATTGGAAACACTCGCAACTGTCACGCTGCCTCCTGTGCAATCCCACCGTTTGGATGAAGATGGCCATGCTCTCTTGGATGGACACGCGTCATCGCTGATTTTGACGAATTTAATCTCGCTCTGTGATGAGATCACACGAAGCTAAGAACGGTTTTTTGTTCATTCTTAGCATGTTATAAATTCTTTCAGGGTGACCCCGCAATAACTCACCCAACCAATCGGATCCCTTCAAACGAGAATCATAAAACGGTCTCTTTTCGATCCTTTCAGATGAACGAAGAAGATGCGCCACGATGAATGCATCATCTTCATCCGAGTCATTGGAATTGACATCAACATCGGGATCCACGTCACCATCCTCATAGTAATTATTCTCATACTCGTCATAGTTAGTGCCACTAGGTCCATCATCCCCGTGATGCGCCATACTTATTAAATACTTAAACCAAATAGTAAATTGAAACAAGCAATTTATATAAACAAAATATTAGTCCCACATAATTATTTTACACTAATAAAACACATACTTAAAACGTGAATATAAACTTACAATATTATTCATCGTTAAACCCAAACACGCCGACTTGATAATTTTTTAAAAACGTAAAATTGTTTGTCATCCAACACATAATACTTGAAGAAAAGATAAAAAAGAGATAGTACACCCAACAGATAATCAAACACACAGATAATTAGACAAATAGGCAGACAACTTAAACAAATCCCATCCCACCATATCACATCGCATCTAAAGGCAGTCCACCCAAACCCGTTGTTGCTCAGAAGTCATGAGGAGGAACGAACATCGCCAATTTTGGGCAGTGAGTCGTTCCATTGCCTTGTGGAACTTCTCCGAACTAAGACCCTCCATGGCTTGGAGGTAAGTCATGCATCTCTCTATGCCTTCCTGCAATGCTACACTAGAACGGGAAGCGCTGTCGGACTTAAATTCCTCCCAAGACTGTAAGGCTGACTCCAGGTCACCACTCCTCGAGCTCTTTCGAGATCTACTCGCTGTCGCAGAGGTGGCCATGGACTATGTGGGTGCACGGGAGGCACTATCAGGCATAGCGTCAACATCTGTGTCTTCTTCATCCACCAAATTAAACCTCCCACGTCTTCCTCGCCTATTGATCTGCGAGTCACCCTCCAAATCTGATGGACCTTGGGTCGATGCTCTAGCTATAGCTGCCATAGCTATATGGGGTAGGAACATCTCAGTGCACAAGTCATACTTGGGCAAACCACTCTTACGCAATTTTGCATCGCCTGGGTACTCCTAAGAAGTATGTAGAATACCGAAACAAGCAAACCTAACCCAATTTTAGATAGCTATTAATATATATTTGTGTGTATATATAACCCATAAGTTAGTATTAGGAAGATACCGCTAGGTGGGCCTCCCAAACAGCATCGGTAGCAGTCATAGTGTGGTTCTCGTAATCCCACCCAAATCCACTTCCACTTCTTACCAATTCATTGAACCTCCTCTACATGACCCTAATCCTATTCAACTAGCTCTTCAACTGGGGGATATTATACATGTAAAACGGCGCAGCAGCCATATTCAAACCTCGCTCAATGTCAGTCCAAGTTTGAGGGGTAAATGTCGTCCCCCTAAGATTGCCTTTCTTGAACTCTTCGTACATGAGTTCAATAGAAACAGAATCCAAATCGGTGTTGCAAAAGGCCTCACCAGACTTGTTCTTGCCACTACTAGAACCCCCACCACGATTCATCTATCACATACAAAGGAAATAATGTACCACTTTTTCTAGATAATATAATCACTTATATATACATATATATATATATATTGTTAAAACTAGCAATTTCTGGATAATATACCACTTTTTCTGGATAATATAATCACGACAATTACATGGCATATTTAAGGGCTTTGAAGTCTGAAATTGTGTTTAATTATGTAAATAATCATGAGCATTACGCAATTAGGTCTAACTTACTGAGACGTAAATATAATTTCATCTTTTTCATCTAATTTGACTTATTTATTAATTTAGCTTTTGTTTCTTTTTTTATATATAAAATTAGTAATCAATACCCATTTTAAAGAAAGTTAATGACTTTATTCGAACATATTAGTTTAAACATTGTTTAGGTGCCACTTAAGTTATGCTTTTCTTTCATTAGTTATTTTCTCAGGTTAATTGCAAAAAACCCCCCTGTGTTATTCCCAATCTGCAAGAAACCCCCCTGTGATAAGGAAATAGCCTAAAAAACCCCTGTAAAATGTAATAACTCTGCAAAAAAACCCCATTCCGTCAAACTTAACCGCGTTTGAGACACGCGTGTGAGGTGAGAGTTGGCAATTTTTGTTTCCAATTTTCACACTAAAGTGCAAGCGAAATTGACTTATATGCCCCTATTTTAATTGTTCATTTGGAGGGGCTTTTATTATTTTATTTCAACCTTTTTATGCCCTTTTATAATTCTCTAAAATATTAAAAAATTAATATTATGCTAAAATAATATATATATATATATATATATATATATATTGAAATATTGCCTACTAATTAGAAATAATATTCATTAATAATAAATGTTCAAATACTAAATAGTAATAATAATATCCAAGTACAAAATAATTAGCATAAATTATTTCATAAACTAGAAAAGGAGAAAAAAACAAGATTCTTAAATATGTATTTTTTTTATCCGATTACTTTTATGAATATTCAAAATTAAGGGGAATATTCAAAATTAAGCTTATGAAAATTCTGAATTACAAATAATTTTAATGAAAATTAATTTTCAATTAAAATGAGTTATAACAAATATTTTAAAGTAAAAATTACTAAACCCCCAACACCACCAAATAGAGTTTTTATATCCACAAAATATATACCAGAATTTTTTTTCCATCTCAAATACTCATTTTACAATCTTTTCATGCGAAATAACACAATAAACAAAAATCTAAAAATTGAAATAGTAGTTTCGGTTTAAAAATTGAATTTTCAGGTAAAATAACACAATAACTTTTTGGAGCTTCTCGGCTGGCTGTGCGCGTCTTCACGAGAAAATTCATAACTCATTGTAGAAAGCTCGGATTCATGAACCGTTTTCTTCCCATGAAACTAGACACATAGGGATATCCAAACATATATTTCAAATAATTAGGAGACATTTAGAACAAAACAGTGTTGTATTCAAAGTTAGCTAAAAATCTGTCGTCTGTGCAGACAGTTGTGCGTGTTGTCAGGAGAAAATTCATAAATCATTGTAGAAAGCTCGGATTCATGAACCGTTTTCTTCCCATGAAACAAGACACATAGGGCTATCCACCCATACATCACAAATAATCAGGAGATGTCTAGACCAAAGCAGTTTTGTATTCAAAGTTAGCTACAAATCTGTCGGCTGTGCAGACAGTTGTGCGCGTCGTCACGAGAAAATTCATAAATCATTGTAGAAAGCTCGGATTCATGAACTGTTTTCTTCCCATGAAACTAGACACATATTTCTATCCACACATATATTGCGCATAATCCGGATACGTCTAGAACAAAGCAGTTTTGTATTCAAATTTAGCTAAAAATTTGTCCAAAGATAGCTAAAATCACAAAAAATGGCCTTAAAAAGTTAAATTGGTCAAATTTAACCTATTTGACCGTGTATTTTCCTCCGAATCAGCCCCAAATGGTATATTTTCCCCCAAAAATCAAAATTTAACGGACATGTGCCATGCACATGTCAAAATCAGTCAAAAAACTAACGGCGGTACCAAAAGTGAGAAAAATAAGCATTTTTGGTACCAAAAGTGAGAAAACTGAAAAGCGTGGTACCATTTGCGAACTTGTCTTATACTACAGTACCAAATTTGCAATTTTTCCTTTTTTTTTATATATTTATTCTACTTCTTATTAGTCTTATTCCTACTTTGTACAAAAAAGAAGAAAAATACAAATTGAAAAAGAAGAAGAAAAATCTATATATAAGCTTTTTATTTTTTATAAAATAAATAAAGTATTACTGGTTTATTAAAGGTTTTTTGAAACATTAAAAATATAATTCAAGAAACACACAAAGGGGATTGGAAAAATACATACCAGTTTTATTTAAAATAAGTTTGATATATTATTTGCAATACATGTTTTTAGATAAAAGTAACTATTCATTAGAATTAATGAAAAACTATCATGAGGGTAATTTCTATTTTTTATTTTTTCTATTTAATAAGAAAAAAGAATGAAATGAAAAATACAAAATAGGAAATAAAAATATAAACTAAGGGCAAAAAGGGTAGTTTATAAAAATTCTTACACATAGGAGGAATAGTCTAAAGGGGAGGGGAAAATATTTTTTTTTTCAAATTATATATTATTAAATAATAATAATAATAATAAAATATGAAAAAGAAAGAAAGAAAGATAATGAGTTGGATAGTAAGATAGTGTAATTAATGATAAAAGATTATGAAAAGATTGAAATGATTGGTTGGTATATAGAAGAATGTGTAGTGTATTTAAAATTTGACCATTTTCTGTTGAATTTGACTTTAACTGTGTATTTTTATTTTTTGGTAATTCAAAAAATAAAAATATTTTCTAAATACACAACCATAGCCTAAATTTTCTCTGCTATTCATAGTTGTCAAAATTGGAGATCTTGTAATTGTTCTTATATCGGGTATTGGACCCAAGGTCGATTATAGATTTTATATTATTTTTGACTTGTTTGCTCGGGATTAGTGATTTAACGCTTAATATAACTAATATAATATTTGTCCATTATTATATTCGAGTTTAAAAACATCAACCTTATATAGTGATCTGTGGTGTATACTACTGCGAAGGTGTTCAAGGCCATTTACTCTAGATTTAAATGCGCCACATTTAAGGCACAATCTCTAAATTAAGACCCAAAATGATGGAGGTTTCGACTCACGTGAAGATCACAATCTGAATAGATTTGCTTTTAATCACTAATGTCTAGTAATATTCCGATGGGTTTGAGCTTCAATTACTCCATCAAATTCCACGATTCATGGCCAATGTTAATTAAATTATGACCAATCAAACAGTGGCTTGGCAAAAAGTGGTCATTTTTGCATGATTGAGATTTTAGAGCATTCAATTATCGTTGTTCACACTCTTTTGGAGCAGGATCTAGTCGTTCAGAAGCGGTTTCAAGCACTACAAGAAAAATGATTTTTGACAATGGCTAAAATTGATTGCCTTTAATTAATTAGCATTGCTAATAGTCATTCGCAACCACTTTGCAACGCCTTATTAGCAGTTGTACCTACTAAGGTTGCTAATACTTCCGCAATAGCTAAAAGCCATTGCGGAAGTATTTGCAACTCCTATACCAACGGCTTTAATGTCATTGTGTAAAAAAGGCCAAAGCACAATTTTGACCCCTCTATATAACGGATAAACATCCGTGGTGGATAAGTGGCTGTTTAGCCATTGCCAAAGTAAAATGATATCACTCATTCATTTTCACAAACAGTAGAAAATTAGGGGCAAAGAAATAACTATTTTTTATTTAACCAATAGAAAGTCATAAAAATTACAATCTATCACAAAGTTGGCTGAAATATCTAATAGGAAACCATAGAAAATACAATTTATCATAAAACAGGTTGAAATATCTAGGGAAAACAAAAAAAGAACACAATATGATTTATTGATGGCAAAGTCCCGACGTGCAAAAACTTGAGTTAACAAAACCCAATCATTTGAAGCACCTTATTTCCAACAACGAAATCCCAACCTGCAAATGAAACCTAGGAATTAGGAACTAGCATGCACATATGTTTCTCAGAGCTTGTAGCCCACTCACTGCATATATAACATATAACAGATTAAACATAGCAAAATTTCCTACTTTAGAACCAAATGAAAACATTAATACACCTTATAAAAGAAAAAAAACATAAGAAAACTGCAGGTTATCATTAAGGGACTACACAAAGAAGAAAAAGGACTGCGTATTTTATATATTTTCGCCAGGAAAAACAGCAGGGTTAATTTTTTCTAGCAGGTTTAATTTATGTGTGTGTGTGTGAGAGAGAGAGAGAGAGGTTTCTACTTCCTTCTTACGCAGCCTACTCATCTTGTTGGGCCTATTAATGACACATGTAACTTGTTTTACCTTATTGCCATTCAAAGGAACATGTATTGTCCTTTAAACAACAATATCAAACCCAAACAAGTCTCAAGATCGATACCATGACATCTCAAAAGTTTAATGTTATAAGATTATGAGAATGACCATAACATTTGAAAGCTGCGAACGAAAAAATATTTATACTGCCAGTCAGAAAAAAATACGATAACTAATTACTGATAGTACAGGACTCACTTGTATGTAATTCATCAGAGGAGTTGTCTTCCACAGCAGAAGGCATACAACAACCTGGTCTTTTCAAACTTCCATATCTATCCAGCAGGAGCCAAAACGATCAATGGACAAAGCAAGAGTTACTTACACTGAGACATGCATTTGATCTTTTACCACAAACACAACTTGTAACTCACGTAAATAAAATATACCTGATATAATATCATCTGCATATCGCTGATTAACTTCCTCGATGGTTGATATTCCTACCTAGATACAGGTAGCAACTGTTGTATCAAAATATACCATGTATGGATTGCCATCTCAAATGCTCGAACAGTGTTTGAAAAACAACGTACGGCAAAAACCAGTTGAAGATCGTCACTTGTAGCATTAACATAGTCTGCTACATCTACCAACCTTTGAGAACTCTTTGAAATGCCTACAATCACAATTTACATTAAACTTTAGTCATAGGGTTCTACCTATCATAAATTGCACGCAAAGGAAATGAACATTACAAATCCTTCAAAAGCACAACCTATTATTCGAGAATTGGCTGGCAAATGTCGAGTAACTGGGTCCTCAACAACACGCATTAATATTTCATTGGCGTCTTTCGTATGTATACGAAACTTCTCCAGTAACTCCATTACATCAATTCCACAAATAAGTAAAGAAAATCGATGATACGGATATATAAAATAAACTTACACACGAGCCCACTGAAGCGAAGCAAAGTTCTTGGAATTCGAGCATGTGGTTTAACTTCAAATAGCACCCCATTTAAAATTTTCACAAAAACAGCCCCTACCAAACCGTACTTGTTAGCGCCTGTATATTATGTTTGAAACCAATCACACATATAAAGGATGTAAGAGGAGCTATTAACATAATCTTGAATACAGTTAAAGCAAGCACATTGCCTCTTGTTTTCTACTTGACTGGGCGTCGATAAATGTACATGAGTTAAGACCATACACATTAGGAAAATATTATAGTTTCAACTGCAACATTGTGGCAAAGAGATATATGAAGATCTCTAGACATGGAAAGTGTTGTAGCTATGATGCACAAATTACAAGTTTGACAACAACAATTGATGATACTGATATACAAAATTCTTTGTCCATAGCAGTAAGTGTGTTGAGAACGTACAAACTGTAATGAAAAGGCTGCAAGTAGAAGTGTCTTTCTATTGCCAAGCTAATTTCACTTTACCTTTGTTTTGCTGTCTCCAGAAAGACACTTTTGTTCTGGTCTTGAATCACCGTTTTATTCGACAAAGTTCACGATTATCCATCTTTGCAAAATAACATCAAAATGCATGACAACACAATCATGTTAAATTGTAAAAACAATATTACACAGCAAATCGCTAGAAAGGAGAAAAACCTAAAAAGAACTCGTATAAATTCACAAATATCAAACTCGTATAATCATGCTCAATTTCAGTTTATCTAAACAACAGATGCTTATCAAGTGCTCGTATAATCACACAGCATTCCAATCGAACAACATTTCACCATAACCCTATTTTTCACATATAAAAACAATATTACAAGCAAATCTATAGAAAGGAGAAAAACCTAAAAAGAACTCGTATAAATTCACAGATATCAAACTCGTATAATCATGCTAAATTTTAGTTTATCTAACAACATATGCTTATCGCGTGCTCATATAATCTTACAGCATTCCAATCGAACAACATTTCACCATAATCCAATTTTTCACATATAAAAATAATATTATAAAAGCAACTCGTATCGACTCACAGATATCAATTAGGCTTCGGTAACTATCCGGCGGCGCCAACGGTAACTGGAAAGGCGACGATGCTGATATTAATTAGGCTTGAACACAAGAAAAACACCTTCTACCTCCGTATAATCAGCTTTGCGTGAGCTGTGGAAGGTTTGAACAGCCCCAATCTGCCATGAAAGAAAACCTTCAGTATTATACCCAAAAATATCTAAGAAACAGAAACGCAGCCGAAAAACCTATATAAGAACATCAAAAGCAAAAATAAAAGCCTAATAACAAGTAGACATCTCAAACACTAGTCGAAACCCTAGAATTCAACTCAAAATCAAATTGAACTCGAATTAGCTACAATTACGTCTACATCTCGATCCGTAATCAAATACAACACAAGAAATTCAACACCGATAGCTACACACACATACATAGTATATGTATATATAGGATGTATGTATATTTAGACAGAGAAACTACCTGAGGAAGAGAGAGGCTTGAGCGAGATGCGAATGCAAAAATAGAAATCTAAAATCGACCTACAATTTGGAAATTGGAAATCGGAAATCGGAAATCAACTCGCGTACGTTCACAATTCGGAAATCGAAAATCAAATATTCTCCAACTCTGCAGTGGCAGTCGATTCTCAAGCCCTAGAATTGGAGAAGATATTCTCAATCGGCATTCTATTCGGGAGGGGATTTCATGACTAATTTCAAGCCCTAGAATTTCATTACTAATTTCATCTTTGAGGAGCCGAACATTTCAGATTTGAGGAACTCGGAGTGGTGTGAGTTTCGACCTCCATTGGAGACTCAATCAATCAGCAGTTTTGTTTTGATAAGAATTTCATGGTAGACGTTTTGATCGTGACAAGATAGGATTTTATGTTAAGTCCAAAAGAATGTAAGTTTACACTTTCATAAAATATATGTATAAGCGTTTGAAAGTTTGTTAGTTTGTTTGGCTTGTAATTTTTATCTTTATAGATTTTAGACTAAGTGATAGATACTATGTCGCTAATAGAATTCTAGGTGAGTCTATTAGAGATGAAGTGGATGATCAGCGACTGAAGTCAAAAGAAGATGAAGATTTGTCTTAAGCATTCGTCAAGCGCTTAAGAGTCTATTTCAAGAGTTATGAATCAAGCGTTCAAGAGAATGTTCTTAGCACCCAACTAACGCTAAAGGACTATCCAATGAGTGTTGATTCAAGCACTTAGCAATTGATCTCAGTGACTGATATCAGCGACTGATCTCAGCGACTGATCTCAGCAACTGATCTCAGTGACTGATCGCAGCGACTCAAGCGATCAGCGACTCAAGCGCTCAGCGACTTAAGTCAGCGACTCAAGCGTCCAGCTTTCAGATTCACCTTAAATATATCGTCAAGTTGTCATATGTCATTTATTTCCAACGAAAATAAATTCAAAGTGCATTAAATGCAAAGAAGACAGTATGACTTGTGGACAAGCCACCTTTGTTGACTAAACTGTCAGCTTTTCAACCTGCTCCTGTCCAATAGGAATCAGCAGAAACTAAGGAATGTCAGAAAAGGGACTATTTGAAGCTCCGCGTGAGGTACACGCGCCTGACTTGTGTCCAACGGACAATTTCCAAGAAACTCTATAAATAGTTTCCCTCAGCAAAATTCAAAGAGAGAGAAGGTGCGAAGAGCCAAAACTTTGCTGAAACAATTTGAGAGAAAAAGCTTCCAAACTTCATAGCCAATTGGAATTCAAGAAAGTTAATTCTTTCAACAAGCAGTATTTTTGTGTAAGAGAAGCTTGTTGAAGAAGATCTTTCTTGAAGCTCCAATATCCTTTAAAGCTTCTCAAATACATTCTAGACAGTCACCCGATATCTCAAACATCTTCCAAGAAGAACCCTAAACTATTATTGAGATATCTCAAGTTGTTTAAACTTCCCAACATCAAACAAACCTGTTACAATAAACCCTCAACACCTTTCATCTGAGTGAGAAAGATTGCTGACTTCCACAAGCAGTATTTTTTAGTAAGAGAAACTTGTTGAAGAAGGTCTTTATTGGAGCTGAAGTCTGTGTGATCAAGGAGCTCAAGGCCATCTTGGAGAAGCTCTTTATTGGAGCTGAAATCTGTGTGATCAAGGAGCTCGAGATCGTCTTTCCAGAAGTAGAGGATTGAAGTGGCTTGTAGCAGAAATCTGTGTGACCAAGGAGCTCAAGTCATCCACATTCATCTCTTCCTGTTTCCCTATTTTGTAGAAGTCTCTGTATGACTCTTCGAGAATCAATTTAGTGGATTGCCTCCGAGTGCAAAGGAGAAGAAGGACGTAGCGAGATTACACCACCCAGTGAACCTTACAAATATCTTGTGTCACTTTACTGTTTTAATACTTTGCTCTACATTTGCATATTATCTTGAAAAAGGCTTTAAAACAGTTAAGCGACTATCTTGGTGAAAAAGAGAACGCTAAGCTTCCAAAATAAGCTTCAGCGTTTGACAAAGCGCTGAGCACTTCTAAGCGTTCAAATAGAGTTAAAAGGAAAACAACTAAAGAAAAACTTTTGTAACGCTAAAACATTTTCAAGAGAAGACTTTAAAATACTTCCGCTGTGCTAACCCTGATTAAGCGACTGAGACATTACCCTACTTTGGTAATAGTTGAAATCACTAAGTCTAAGTTAACTTTATCAAACCAGTCTTCAAGTAAGCGACTAGTCAAGCGCTTACACTTGTAAGCGATCAGTCAAGCGTTTTCTATTCTTAAGCGTTCAAAAGAGATTTTAATACGAAACTTTTTGAAGTCGAAAAAGATTTCAGGGTCTATTCAACCCCCCCCCCCCTTTTAGACCCTTTCTTATGCCATTGTGGGACCAACACTTGGTATCAGAGCGGTTGAATTTGAAATTTTCAAATTTCCGAGCGTAACTGCTTGTTCAGATCCCTTTTAAAACTTAGTTGCTTTATTTTATTTTTTTTAAAAAAAATGGCATTTTCAAGAGTCCAAAGTTGACTAAGTCAAATTATGACTCATGGAAGGTCAAAGCTTTTGCTTATCTTTGTGCCTGTGATGAAGAAATGTGTGATATCATTTTAGATGGACCAATCAGAATATTCAAAGAAATCACAAGAGCGCCTGGAGCGACTGAACCGACTCCAGATGGTTATGTTGAGAAGCCTAAGCATGAGTGGTTAGCTGAAGAGCGTCGAAGAGCAAATTTGGATAATGTAGGACGAAACGCTCTCTATACAGCTATTGAAGACAATGATAACTTATTCAATAAGGTCAAATCATGCAAGACGACTAAGGAAATTTGGGATAAGTTAGCTACAATATGTGAAGGTTCAACAAAGATGAGAGAAAACAATCTCTCCATAGCCATGCAAAGATTTGAGCAGTTTAAGATGATGCCAAATGAAACGCTAGATCAATTGGATGCGAGATTTTCGTCGCTTATTACAGAGTTAGCATCATTGGATAAGGAGTTGACCAATAAGGAAATGGTCAAGAAGATTTTTAGAAGTCTCCGAGCAAATATTTGATAAAGACCGTAGCAATGAGAGAATCACAAATGTTGGACATCATTACGCCAGAACATGTGTTCTCGGAGCTAAGGGCTTTTGAATTCGAATTAGGAGAAGTCAGCGACACCTCGTCTTCAGCGACTGTACCCGGAGCTTTAATCGCTACAACAAATAGCAAGGGAAAATCAGTCAGTGAGGTGAAAGCGACAGAATCAGATTCAGATGAGGATCAGGAAATGGATTTATTGGTTAAGAAATTTGAAAAATTTCTAAGACATGAAAAGAGAAATCCTGCTTCTCATTTCTGAAGGTACAATTTATTTAAACGCTTAATCATTATGCATCATATTTTATTAGACATATAATGTAGGGGGAATTCACTTTATTATATTGTCTAAAAGCGTTTTTCAAAACTGTTACAAGCTATTAAATTTAGGGAGAACCTTAAAATTGTACTTGAACATATCTTTAAGCGTCAATGATCAAAAACCGTTTTCACTTGCATAGATCATCAACGCTTATCATTATTTGTGCATGATGTGTTGGACGCTCAAATACAAAAGGAATTTATTTTCAAGCGTCAACATTAATCTTTAAACTCTTGGTATCATATTTCAAATTGGTATATTAAGCGTTGAACATTCCCTTCAACACTTAATAAAATATTTACAAAATCATGCATAATTTTTTTTTTATTTTCTTTAAAAAAAAAGTAAACTAAAGGCAGAATCAGTTGGGATGTTGATTTATCAACGAGTGATATCAACAAAGGATATCTACTAGTTGTATCAACTGTGGTGGAAATCAATAGAGATTTGTCACTGTTCTTCCAGACGTGGAAGCAACTGTGTAAATCGCTAGGAGATTCCTTTATCACACTGTCAGTCCAGACGTGGATGAGATTGTGGATGCTGAGTGGTCGATAGAAGTGGCCGAAAGATTATCCCCACACCAACTTGTCCTAAGCGCTCAAGAGAAAAACTCCCTGAGTCGCTTGCCAGTAGTACTTTCCTACACCCAAATGCTTAGAGCAAATTCTGCAGCCTTTCCTCTGATGTTGATGATGCCAAGAAGGGGGAAAAGGTAAGAAAAGCAGTTTAAAAGGGAAGTCAGTTTAAGGGGGAAGTAAAGAAAGGAAACAAGGTTTGAATTTTCAGTATAAATCATTACGCTTTCAATTCCATATATATATGAATGATTTATCACTGAAACACCTTGTTGAAGCTAATCTAATATTAGCTAACTAATCTAACTTTCTAAACTCTAACTTATTTTATTTTGGGCTTTTCTTTGAACTCTTAAACTATATAAGAGTTAAGGTCTTGACATCATCAAAAAGGGGAAAATTGTTAGGAATTTCACGTTAGATATTTTGATGATGACAAGATAGGATTTCATGTTAGACCCCAAAAGAATGTAAGTTTACACTTTCATAGAATATATGTATAAGTGTTTGAAAGTTTGTTAGTTTGTTTGGCTTGTAATTTTTATCTTTGTAGATTTTATACTAAGTGATAGATACTATGTCGCTAATAGAATTCTAGGTGAGTCTATTAGAGATGAAGTTGAAGATCAGCGTCTGAAGTCAAAAGAAGATGAAGATTTGTCTTAAGCGTTCGTCAAGCGCTTAAGAGTCTATTTCAAGAGTTATGAATCAAGCGTTCAAGAGAATGTTCTTAGCACCCAACTAACGCTAAAGGACTATCCAAGGAGTGTTGATTCAAGCGCTCAACGACTGATCTCAGCGACTGATATCAGCGACTGATCTCAGCAACTGATCTCAGCGACTGATCTCAGTGACTGATATCAGCGACTGATCTCAGCAACTGATCGCAGCGACTCAAGCGTCCAGCTTTCAGATTCACCTGAAATATATCCTCAAGTTGTCAACGGTCATTTATTTCCAACGGAAATAAATTCAAAGTGCATTAAATGCAAACAAGACAGTATGACTTGTGGACAAGCGACCTTTGTTGACTAGAAAAAGGCTTTAAAACAGTTAAGCGACTATCTTGGTGAAAAAGAGAACGCTAAGCTTCCAAAATAAGCTTCAGCGTTTGACAAAGCGCTGAGCACTTCTAAGCGTTCAAATCTAGTTAAAAGAAAGCAACTAAAGAAAAACTTTTGTAACGCTAAAACATTTTCAAGAGAAGACTTTAAAATACTTCCGCTGTGCTAACCCTGATTAAGCGACTGAGACATTACCCTACTTTGGTAATAGTTGAAATCACTAAGTCTAAGTTAACTTTATCAAACCAGTCTTCAAGTAAGCGACTAGTCAAGCGCTTACACTTGTAAGCGACCTGTCAAGCGTTTACTATCCTTAAGCGTTCAAAAGAGATTTTAATACGAAACTTTTTGAAGTCGAAAAAGACTTCAGGGTCTATTCAACCCCCCCTCCTTTCTAGACCCTTTCGTATGCCATTGTGGGACCAACAAGTTTCGAGATGTGGGAATGAGTTTTAGAGAGAGAGAGAGAACGGAATTTTGGAGCTCTGTTCGGGAGGGGATATTTTTTCTCACAAATTTAAAAGAAAAAAAAAGAAAAAGGTATTCTAGACGGCTTAAGCTATTGAGGAAGAGTGAAATATTTTAAAAAATATATAAAATGAAATTCTCGATCAAAATAAAAAAAAAGAAAAGAAAAAACCTATAATGTGGATACTCACCAAATAAAAAAGAAAAAGAAAAGAAAAAGGTAGCCTAGACGTCTTGAGCCGTTGCGGAAGAGTGATAAGTTTTAAGAATATATAAAGTGAAAATATATCCACAACGACTTTCACGTGCTGATGTGGATATATCAGATAAGTAAACGATAATAGCAAGCCGTTGTCAAAAGTTAGACCTGCTAAAACGGCTCAATTAGCCGTTCACTTTAGCACTTTCAGCAATGGCTATATAGCCGATTGTGATAATGAAGTGATAAATATCCATATTTCTTGTAGTGAAGATTGTAATTACTAATACAATTTGTCGAGATAGGTCCCTTAAAGTATGTAGCCCATTTTCTTGATTATTAAGAGAGAGAAAATTTTGGTCAATCCGTAAAACTAACACCACACAAGACTGATCTAATTTAAATTAAATATTTAAGTTCATGTCCCACTTGAATAAGTCTATTTCTATAATATCTTTTTCTCTTTAGATGTTAGCTTCGATATAAATTTTATTTTGCTTAATCTTAATAACTTATCACAACTAATGATAAAAGAAAATTTCAGGCAATTTTATTTATTTTTGGATTCCCAAGGTGCCTTCAAACTCGGAGACTCAATACTAATCCCTTGAGATATTGTCAGGCATAATTGTGGCAACTTTTCCTAAGATAGTTTTTTGCATTCACAAAAGTTTAAACACAAGAGCTCTTATTTAACCGAACAGAAGATTTCACAATGAGTACCTAGAAAAGTTATTTCTTTCATTTGTAAGGGTGCAAACTAAAAGCCTCGTCTCAAATCACAAATGAATTATACAATAAGTGAGGGGGAGTTTTAGTAATTATACAAAAAGTGAGGGGGTCTGTGTGTAATTTTCCCATTAATTTATTCCTTTTTCCAATTAATCAATTCGTATTTAATTCACAATGAATTAGTTCTGTCAATGTACTACTTTAAGTTAAGTGTATGACCCCTTAGACTAATTAACTAGTTAGAAGTAGGTCTTTAAACTCAAAGGCTAGACAATCACCACATTGTCCTAATTAATTATTTAGCCAAATAATCAATTAGGCCTTGAATTAACTTAACTATATTTATTGAATGTACCTATCGGTCATGGATCGATTTCTAGCAACGTCACCGTGGCTTCCTAGATATTAATGATGAATATCAAACCTCTCCAGGTTGTGATCTTCATGTGAGTCAAATACCTCCATCTTTTTGTCAGGAATATGCCCTCCATGTCATAGAGGAATTAGATTGTTTAGGGCATTTAGTTTTACGTTGTACAAACTTTCTTTAAATAATAAAAGACATTTGTTCTGTTCATATCAATCTTAATGGCCTTAGTAAGTATTGAACAAATAAGTCCCGAGTAATCAAGAGGGGGCGTCTACTCCCCATGGTTCGAGAAGACCGACACTAGAAATGTCAGTTCCTTGATTAATTAAATAAGAGTTCGCAAATCGAAGAGTCTTAATTGGGCAATATGACCACACTTGTATGACACAAGTTTTGACAAGGAGTGTCAGTCAACCACTTTGGAATAGTGGGAGCTTGTGCCATAGATATGTCAATGCAATTGATATATTCGAACATGATTTGCTGTAATTCAATCACATAGGTAATTACTCGGTGACTGTCAATGATTGAGTTACTGGTCACGGTAGTGTGTGTGAGCCTTAGACATGAGGATTCACGAAGATTGTACATGTGACACTGATCGGGTTATTAGAGTAGTTAGATTTATTTCACCCTTAGGCGGGATCAACCTCGAAGTGCGGTTCAGATGGACAAGAAGCAATTGTTCGGTGATTGCCAATATGGAATTTATTATCTCGAGTAGTAAAAGAGTTAACGTCCTGTGCGATCATAGGTAAATAAAATTATTAGTTGTTGTCCAAACCAGGAAAATTAACTTGTGTATAGAACACAAGGGTAGTTTAGTAATTTCATCTTACTATGATTTATTGAGCACATCGTTGAGTCCTGTGAGTTTGACACAAACCACGACTCTCATTCGATCGGGATGTTACAGTGAAGGACTTATATTCACAGGGTGTCTATGAACTAAAGGTTCGTATATGATCTATTAGATTTTATCTCAATTGGGTTTCGGTGTGAGTCCACGAGACTGGCTAGGTGACACTTACATCTTTGGTTTCCTCCCAATGCCAATTGAGACAAACCTAGAGAGTCGCGCTTTCAAGGAATTGAGCGAAGAAAATTCTTTCGTTGTCAAAATATATAAATTAGGTAATTTGTCATTTGATGGACAAATTAATTTATTTGATTAATTGAAATAAATTAATAATAAGTAATTAGATGTATTTATTATAATCATCATATCCTAAATTTATTGGATTAGTAATTAAAATCATATTTTAATTAGATTAAAATATGTTGGACTTAATTAATAATTAGACTAAGTTGAAAGTCAACTTAGCCTATGTAGGATGGTAATAGGCTTGTACATAAGGAGTTTGATGGGCTCATGGAATCAATTAATTCAACGCCCATCACTCTTTATAAATACATAATACCTAGTTCAAAACCCTAAGACTCATACGTGTCTTGACAGCAAAGAAAGAAGAGAAAAATTATCTGCCCCCCAGTAGCCGTCGGCCTCTAGGAGTGCAAAGGTGGTGGATTTTTCTTTAAACTTCTTCTGGCGTGATATCTAGAGGCAAGATTTTTTAATTGCTGCTTCCCGGTACTTCAAGAATCTGATTCTTCATAAAGGTTAGTAAATCGATGAAATTAGATTTAATCTTTTTAGTTCATAAAAATCATTAAAACAAAAGTTGATCCGTTTGTGAATCCGGATATATTTTTTTTTTCGCTGCGCATGAACCAGGATTCACAACACTTTTTCCTGTCTGTAGTCTAGGGTTTGAGCGTCGTTTAAACCCCTAATAACTCAAAAGTTATGACTATGTTAGAGCTCTAATGACCTTTTCTTCTAATTTGAGACCACCACTTCCTTTTTTAAGACTTTGTCAATCATTTAGGTTAGGCAACAACAAAGAAGTACTAGGCAGCCTTCCATGGATGGATCCCAAGTCCAATGCCTTTTGTTCCTTCATATTACTAGACTACACCTAAATACCACATTTAGTGATTCTCATGGAATCATAAAATGTATCAAAGTACAGTGGGTAGCACACATCACAACCATGACACCTCAGGTCAAATGACTAATCTTACACCTACGCAATATATAGTAGGATTCCAAGTTCGACACGGGACCAACAAAAAATTCTAGTGGGGTCATTTAATCTCATACTCACCCAAGTATGGTTCTTTATGTATGCACTAACCCCAAAATCAATGCCCATAGAATAAGGCACTTTTCTATGAGAAGGACACATAAAAATAAGTCTTGATGAGACTTTGATATCCATTATCTCATATTCTCTATGACTTAGAACTGAGTTTTAGGATCACAATCATCAAGAGTATTCCACAGTCATAACTCCCTTCATGCGCGACAACTCTCCTAGACAAATGTGATTCTAGGATATTCATCTAAACTAATGACCATACAAAAGATAAAGAAAGTGATTGCCAAAACCAGTTTGATATATATAAAGACAATACTGTCATAATGTTTACAAACTAAGGCCAACCCAACAAATGGCTCACCAGGCACCTAACTCTATCGATCTCCCACTTGTCCTAAATCCATTTACTTATGTACCTAATGCCGATTCTCTCCAGGTGTGCTTGGAATTCAACTTGGCTCAGGGTCGATTTTCCATACACTTTTCTCAATTCAGAGACAATATCCCGAGCATGTTATATTGAATCAATCCCAGTCCTCATTTCTTAAGCCATAATGGCTGATGTGAGACATCACACCCATGCATGGTCTCTTCTCCATTTCATGTATTTATCGCGTACCTCAGGATGGCTTTATCTCCATGTGTCCTTGGAATTCAATTTAGCTCAGGGTCTATTTTCCATACACTTTTTTCAATTCAGAGACAATATCCTTGGCATGTTCTATGGAATCAATCTCCGTCCTCATTTCTTAAGCCATAATGGCTGATATGAGACATCGCACCCACACCTCATCAGTGGCTGATAGAATATGAGAGGATTCGACACATGTCAACACGTAGTCGAATCCTTCAGATCTAAGGTAAGTTTTTAGATTGAGGTACCCTTTAGAGAAGTTCGGGTCACGTAACTTATTAGATTCAATTATTCTAGTGAGTGGAGATATAGCCATAATATCTCTGTGTTGTGTAAACGAAATACGATTAGCATTTAGTCTTAATTATATCTACATGCAATTCGATCTTTTAATTACACGTGTTCTCCCACTACTTATCGAGCCCCATTACCCTTTAGATGAAAAAAAAGGGAAGATACCAATTTCTGATGGGCTTAAGGTTCAAATACCCCATCATATATCTAGACTCAAGGATGATAGACAGTATTACTTGATGGGCACGTGGTCCCCTTCCACTCTCAGTGGTTCTCAAGATATGTTCGCCTCATATTCCGTCCATGACCTAAGAAGATGAGCCCATATAATACTATGTGTTAAGTCTAACCCATGGCAAACATAGTAGTCTAGATAGTCCCACGACTCATGGATGACATCTAAACGAAGTTGGTTCCAATTGTGCTCTTCTATTTGACTTTCAGTCTTATAGATAGCATAGTTGTGAAATTACTAACTGGAAGTGATACTCATCCCACGACTCACGAACGATATTGCCAAGTCTGGCTATCCCATTTCACAACTAATGATGGAAGGCCCAAATCTAATTGGAATCAACCAAGTTCTCAATTAATCCTTTAAAAGACTTGAAGTAATTTTTAGTGGGATTTTCACAAATAGGGTCTCACCATTTTAACTTATTTATTTTTCTAGGTGACCACAACTAAACATATGATGAACATAAGAATAAATAACCAACTATAAAACATGCCATATTAAACCAGCAAATGTGATCTTTGTCGAGCCACCTGAAAACACCCCGAGCTATCAAGGTGTAAGACTATTCTAATCTAAGGACCCGGACCCTACATAAGGTCTTCAAAACTTTCAAGGTTGAATGCCTCCATCTTCGTCTTCAATTAAACAAAATATATTACAAAAAATGAAAGCTCACTCTCTCATGTACATATATTAAAAACATAGAGCGCATGCTTAAAACAAAAGAACTAGTCAAAGGCTCGACTCAGATCACCACATATGACACATAATCATGCTCAAATTATGAAATTAGAAACCATAAATTTACCGTCTTTAATTAAAAATAATCTAATTACATTAACTAGCAACGACGCACACTCGATGTGTGTGGATAGAAATTAAGAGAATTCTAACAAAAATATTCATGCAAAATGATTGAACATGTGAAAATACATTCCTATGCAAATGGATAAGATTAAATTCACATTTAAGCTATGATGCACCGACACAGATACGGAGAACGGGGAACGGCACGACACGGACAACGGGAACGACATTTTTTTAAAAAAAAACATAGGTTTCGACACGGCTGTCCAATTTATTTTTTTATATAAATATTATATATAAATTTGTATTTTACTTGTTTCTTCGTAAAGCTATGTATATTGCAAATAATTCAACTCACTACAAGAAAATGAGCTTTTTCCTACGCCGCTTTTTTCTACGCGAAGGAAAACGTAGGGATTAACTTATTACGTACGTTTTGGCAACCGGAGGCATTATAACTTGTAAAGCCTACACAAATTTGCTAAACTGTAGGCAACAGTTACTAAAGCCTTTGCTTTGAGCCCACGTAGGTATTAATTTTTTGAAAACATAACTTATTACCTACGTTTTGTCAACCGGAGGCATTATAACTTGTAAAGCCTACACAAATTTGCTAAACCGCAGGCAACAGTTACTAAAGCCTCCGCTTTGAGCCCACGTAGGTATTAATTTTTTGAAAACATAGGTATTGCCTACTCTTTGGACTTTAATGTAGGGATCCCACTGATATTACCTACTCTTTGGACTTGTGTAAGTATTAGTAGTTTAAAAACCATGCTAAAATTCAGAATGAGCAGGCTCTAAAAAATTTGGCGGGTTTTATTAAAAAAAATAGCGGGACTTTAAATCCGTTTGAAATTAAAATAAAAAAATATTTCACCCACAATTACACTATTTTCGTAGCTTTCGATCTCTATTTGTTCTTGAATTGTTTTTTTATTTTAGTAGATTCTTCCCTATCTTCTCTCTCATTTTCCTCCCAAATCTCCCAAAAACCTCTTCAATCTCTCTCTTTTTCTCAATCGAAGCCTCTCTCTCTAAAATCCTCCGCCCCAAAGTTCCCCGCACTCATCGTCGCCGCCTCCGCCGCCGCCCGCCGTCGCTGACTCAGACGTGGATATGGCGGACTTGAAGAAGCTGGTGAAGTCTAGGCTTCCCAGTGGATTCGCCGCGCAGAGCATAATCGGCACTGGCCGCAGGAAATTAGCATTGCTAGGGTTGTTCTTCAGGAAGGCACCGGAAAAGTTATCGTTAACTACCGTGATGCGAAGGTATTCTAATTAACCTAATTTTTGAGCAGTTATTGTGTAATCTGCTTGTAATTTTGTGATTTAATGAAATAAAATTTGTTGCTGCATATATACTACTGAGTACAATTCGAGAAAAATTAGTTTACAAGACATTAATGGAGAACATGTATTTCATGAGAGAATTAAGAAATTTGTAGATTTAATTATATTGATAATGTACTGAATATATTGTGAAATATATAAACATATGCAAATTATTGGGAACTATTGACAGATTATGTACTCTGAGATGTGAATTTTTAGGGGCCAATTAATGTCCAAGGGAAACAACGGCAGCGCGATGAATGGAACAAAACCTTTTCGCAACCGGTTTAAGTTCAAGTTTCTGTGATAATCTGCAGAATAGATATGATCTCTTAGGGCCGTGTCGTTGGGAACAATCATGAAGAGTTATTAAAATATGAACACAGTTAGGGAAGTGGATTAAGACTGGGGAACAAAATGTTAACATTGGTGCTTCTATGAGCAGTCCAGTTGATGACACAAAAAATTCGAATAATAGTATGTATTTGATTTCCGTTTTTATATATTTGGAAAATCCCTCGTGAAAGGATACTCGAAACTTTTGGTTAAGAAATCCCCCTCATTCATTTGTGAATGGGGTTTATTATTTAAGTGGATTCAACTCGTTTTCGATTAGTGTAAACGCTAACCGTTAATTACACAATAAGTAACCTCCGATTAAAGAATCAAATGAGTAACATGAAATGAATATTTATATACATAGAAAATATAAACTTGCAACATCAACTTTATGACAATCGAAACAGACTATTACTCATAAGAAAAGCCAGAAAAGGAGACTCACTATCACAAAGATTGAAGACAGAATTCATCTCATTCATTTATATAAAACTAAAGTATATTTTATACATAAAAATGAAAGAGAAATGATCCTACTACCATGAATTACCTATCTTGTTTATCCATTTGAATAGAAGGGAGTCACAGCAGTATCTTGTCTTCTTTATCCCGTCGCTTGATGAGCTTGATGGATTTATGAACAGCCACTTCAAGATAACTGGATGGAAAAGTTTGTCTTCTTTTTGCTTGTGCAGAAGCCCCCTCTTCCTTGGCTTTTCTTCTTCTTTTTCTTTTTACTCTTTTTTTCTATTTCTCTCTCTTTTTTTTTACACTCTTGCCGTGTGTTTTCTCTGCCTTCTTCCTTCTCTTCTTCATTCTAGTGTGCCCTTTATATAGGCCTTGGCTGAGAATCTAAAAGCAATCTTGGGAGTTTAGAAAATTAGCAAATGATATACATAATATCACTTCATCATTATCTCAAACAAAGAGATAATCCTTCTAGAAATAGCCGAGAGTATCTTCTGCGAAATCATAATTGATTCTCTTCTAATGGAAAAGGGAAATATTTGGTATAATATTCATTACTATCAATTATACAGCCGTAAGAATTCTCATGGATTCAAATTCTTGAGAATGAACTCCCATGTACTCTTGGTAAGATTTGATTTCATCAGTAGATTGCAACCAAGTCTTCTTCCAGTTCCACATGTGGCTATGCAAAGATATTTCATTTTTTAGACTTTCAAGAATTTGTTTCTTCCCCAACTTAATATGGATAATCACAAGGATTTTTTTACCATGATTTTATCACAAAAAAGAATAATATCTTGTGTGATATAATTTAAGAGTTATCCGAGTGTCCTTCGAGGAAAACGGTTTGCTCGGGATAATAATTTTATTTCACAAAATAGACTTTATTAGTGAAATATCAAATATTTTCAAATTTATTTAATCATAATATTTCATGACTTTAGGAATTTAATATGATTTAGAAACTTTTCATTTCACTAATTATTTTTAGTGAAATATTAAGTATTTTGGTTCTAGAACCACGACATATTATAATTTTATTAATGTCAAGAGATTAAATATAATGACAAAAATATATAATTCATGTCAACACCCGTCTTTGTTGTAATTCTGCAGCTTTCGTTAACATTTTCACATTTACTTGATGATAATTAGTGGAGGAATATCTCCAATAGAATGAGAGAGCGTGTGATCAAGGAAAAAACGATACTAATTTTAAAATTTCAAATTCAAGTGAGCTCGGGCTCTATTTGTTCTTGAATTTCACGATAATGCTTATAAATGCATGACATTATTGCTGGGTCTCAGGCACAATGCGATGATATCTAAGGTATTGGCGACTCTAAAAGAGCCAAATGGTTCAGATTCTGGTGTAATTGCTAAACATATAGAGGTATGGTAATTTTTGATAATCTTTGTGATTTCTGTAATGCATGTGGATAAATCTAGTTAAAAGCTACAAATTAGTTTTAAATGAACTCCTCGTGGACTAGCACTTTTGAAGTGGAATATGTTGTGTCCTTGAGAAGTGTAATTGTCCTAGAGATTCACAATTGACTTTCATCATTGATTTGAAGCTAACCATTTTCGAATAGCAAGTCCTTGAACTCATGCAGAACACTTAAATCAGGTAACTTGATTTGAATTGGTGACTGTCTTCTGTGGTAGTATCTCCAATAGTTTCATTCATTAACCATTTTTAGTAGCCTAAGCTGCACAACAACCACAATGGATCAAAACTGCCCCATTTTCATGCACAATCCCAACACAACCAGGGACGGGGCCAGTGGGGGGTTGATGGGGGCACCCGCCCCCTCAAATATGTGTACCTCTATTGATGGGGTTGACTCGCTTGGTAGATTAGTATTAGTTTTTGAAAATTATTGTACTTTTCGTCCACTGCTCTTTGCGAGGGTGCCTTTACAGGACAAAAATATAATCTATTGTTGTGTCAAAGACTTCTAAAAAAAACTCCTTTCCTAAAAACTTGACACGAAAAATCCTTACGTGTATTAAACAGCAAGTGGACTGGTCGTGTGTAGTAATAAAGTGGACAATAAAGTCCAGGTTGCCGAACCTCAAGAACTTGTATTTTAGTTTATGATTTTAAAGCAATTGAAGAACTTAAACTAAAACAAGAATTAACTAAAATATTATGGAAGTAAGATATAAGAAACAAGATGTCGAAATCAAGATAGCTATGGAAGAGAGCAACTAAGACACATGTGTTGGCATAAATTAATCAATTTTCATTATAAACATGTTCTCATATTATTAGACTAATGTTGCTTTGGTGGAAAAAACCTTAAATAATTACTACCCGATATCTCGGCTGTAATAATCCTATGATTAATTGATGGTTCTCTAGATATGTCTATCCGAGAATCTAACCAACAATCATGCATTCAAGTTCTAGAATTTCCCCGGATTAATCCGGCTAACTGCATCCCGGAATCTCTACTTATCTCTAGGGGCAATTCCCTATTTTTTACGGATTATGTGATGATCATCTTTGCACCTTAAATTACCTTCTCTCGAACGAATAATTTAAGCAATAAATCATGCATATGGTAGCTAAGCATATGATGCATTCAAACAAGATCAAGACACAAAGTAACAATAGAATTAATATGAAAAACACAATTTATAACTCAATTATCATAATTTAGCCTCAACATGGCCTTAGTTCGAAGAATCTATTTCATCATAAAAGATAAAAGATAGGAACTTAAATTAAGATTCATATTCATAAACAAAAATAAATCTAAATCTAAGAAACTCCCTCATATTTTTGATGGTTGAACTTCGATCTTCATCTCTTCCATGCTTCTTGATTTCTTCACCTTCAGAGGTTTTTGATAATCTTCATAACTAATCTAAGGATGATGAAGATGATGATAGGATGTGTTTAGGCTCCCCCAATGGGGAATATGTTTTCAAGTGTGCTCCCTACTCCCCTTTAAATACCCAAAAATCCACCTACCAAGAATTTGAGCTACCCTTCTCTTTCTTTCCTCCTACCAAGAATTTCCACCTACCAAGAATTTGCACCTACCATTCTCTTGTTTTCCTCCTACCAAGAATTTGCACCTACCATTCTCTTGTTTTCCACTTAACAAAAACATGAGCTGCCACTTTCGTGTTTTCCAGCGCAGGGATAGTGTTTTATTCATAAACGTCTCCACAGATCTCCGAATTAGATGATTCAAGTTGCCATGTAAAGATAAGACATAGATCTAATTGTAGAAGAACATTTTATCCAATTCTGTCTCTAAAAATATCAAAATGGCGTTCCAACGTGGAGGTTGTTTCTGATTTGGCACCCAGGTGTGCGAAAATGGTACTAAAACATGATTTTGGCTAACTCCAGCTTATTTCTTCCTTGTTTGGTTGTAGAGGTGTGAAACATCTTGGCCTAAACTTGTTTTATACGTCATTTTTCCACCCTTTTTTCGATTGTATCCACTTAAGGCCTGAAATCAGTTAATGCACGAATTAAACGCACAAGTGAAAAAATCAATCGATAAATGAACCTAAAACATTAATGCAAAGGGGCTTAAAAACACGTAAAAACGCCTCTTATCAGTTATCCTAAGCTGACACTGAAATGTTAAGAATACATGCTCTAAATCAGACATATTATAGATGATATCTATGGGATAACTTTATGGAGTTCATTTGGGATGAATGTTGTTGTTCTTCCAGCGGTATATGTAATTGCTTTATTACTAGTATTATGAGGATGTAGGTATAGTTTTTTACTTCACACTAAAAGTAAATTTAATTACTAAATTGTAAGTTACTGTTTTTATGCATTCATAAAATTTACTATCACTTAATTTTTCTGAAGAGGCAATCTGTTGACTCTTGCTTAAGTAATTTACTGGTCTCAGATTGCTAAATTTTAGTCTTGTCTTTGTCATTAGAAATCAGGGAGTTGAATGACCCTCATTGTTTGTCCATGTCATTAGTAATTGATAAGTTATTTATCATGCATCTTTAATATTTGAATTCAAATTTATATATTTGTGTTGTTTGTTGGTTTGATTTTTCGTTAACAGGTCAAGTGTAAGTTGATGAAGAAAGCAAATGATTCAGAAGTCACGGATGAATTAAAGGGTCAAATTTTCTTAATTACTGGTGATTATTTTAGTTTATGTTTTATTAGTTCATTTCAATGTTCATTTAGTAGAGAGTTGGTACGATGCAAGGTTACTTTGAGTATGGACTTAATTATTTGATTACAAATTTGGGTATTTTGATTGGATGATGAAATTTGTGTAGTGTTTTTTGTTCAAGTGTTGGGTGTTTGGATTGAATGATGAAGTTTGTGTTTATGTAATGTTTTTGGTTAAAGTGTTGAGTGCTTAGATTGGATGATGAAGTTTGTGTTTATGTATTGTTTTTTATAAGGATTTTTACATTTGTGAACTATTTTATTGTTGATTCCAGACTTGTGGGTGAACAATAAATTGAAAGGATAAAAAAACTAGGAATCAAAATAATACTCAAAAAAAAAATTAAAATGCAAAATATTATCAACTACGGGACTCTAAACCGTAGGCTAAGCCTTGGGAAAACATAGGTCCTAAACAACAATATCTACGCTTATGTTTACGTAGGCATCCCTAATTTAATTTTGCCACCTTTAATTACTCTGGTAAACACGTAGGGAAAGGCAAACCAATTATACCTACGGGTGCCAAAGCGTAGGCATCATTCCATAATAGCTACAGTTTTGCTTTCGAAGGTACTGTTGACCTTTTTGTCAATACCTTTTCCCACTCTGACAAAACCGTAGGCACAAACGTAGGCTTTAAATTGACTACCCTTAGCAAACCGTAGGACATTATTGCCTACCCCTGCATTTACGACGGGGTGCAAAGCGTAGCCAAACCGTAGGCAATAGTGTATTGCCTACGGTTTACACCTTTTAGCTACGGTTCGGCCTCCGTAGGAAAACCCTATTTTTTTGTAGTGACTATTTATCAATAACAAATGCAAAATAAAAATATAAACATAAACTAAATATAACAATAAACATGTTTTCAATTCAAAACATGATAAAACAAAAGTAAATACTTCATTGTTCAAATCCTAATACAAATAAATGAAATAACAAGCAAACGTCAATCGTCATGCAAATTATGCAAATAATAGAATTTGAAAATATACTTCAACTCCAAGGTCTAAGAAAGAATGTAAGCAAATAGTTCAAAGCTTCACTACAATTGATTGTTTTGAAAAATAAATAAATAAATAACGTCTAACTCGATCTATAAAAAACAACAACACTTATTCTTTTTTATTACGACTTAAGAGATTTGTGTATCACTTATCTTAATTAGACCGTAATTAAGGGTAGATTTCTTTCCAATTAGTAATTATAAAATCTTATCTTCATCAAAGTAAATCCAAGTGAAGCTATCAATTGCCAATTATGTAGGAATGAATATTACTCCAAAGTAAAATCTAGAATTATATTAATGGAGACATTAATACATTTGACTTTATCTATTAATTTCTATATCAATGTAATTATTCTAAGAACATAGATGGTGACATAAACAATACTAGTATTTTACTAACAAATATGTTGCTTAAATAATAAAGTAATAATGTAATAACCAAATAAAATGATGATTTGCAGCTGTAAAGCAACTAGCTTGCCTGCCTAGTCACGTCATCCGCAGCTTTTGATGCATGGATCTATCAATATCACTTTCAAAATGGGCCTAACCGTGAGCGTGTCCGACACAGTGTCCAATTTTTTTTAAACTTTTTAAAAATTATCATTGGTTAGCACTTATTTACTACTTGCACTGTTAGTTGTACTCTTTAATCAAAATCATAATTGTGATTTCAAATTTTAAATTTGAACACAGAAAATCTTCACAAAGCTTTTCGGTTCTCTAGAAAAAAAAACATTTATAAAAATTGCTTCCATTCCAGATCCTTCTATTTGTTCACTGCAGGCATAATGTTCCTGCACATCCTATATTACCTATTTTTTCTTTTTGATTCAACCTTTAAGTTTGACTAATAAAAAGTATATATGACGCACACGTATTATATTGCCACTTACTTCCTAATGTAATAGTCCTTTTGTGCCGCCTGTTGGAGTTCATAGGTGGTTCATACACATGACGAAATGTTAAAAAGGCAGGGGCAGCTATAGTTCATGAACAATGGCAGGTTGGAGACAAATATATACATCTATGTTTCGAGACTTTGCTATCAAATTGTTTGACATTTTGGCTTTTCCATGATTGTCTAAGAATTTATCTTCAAACTTAAAGGTATGCATCTCTACAATATATATCTTTGACTTTGACTCACTATCTTATTATTGTTTGGTCTGTAAAATATGTAATGGAGAAATTGTGTGCAGTATGCATGCATCTGGATTGATCGAAAGCACAAGGCTTAGTTAACCACACAAAGAACTTGTCAAAACTACGACTAAACTAATTGATTAATTAAAATGTTTTACTAGGCTTATCTAATTGCTTTTGTTGTGTATCTGAAGAAGACCAGTGGCCAATCCATCAGGATGGAATAGAAGGATATCAGATGCTGCCTAAGAAAAGGATTTTTAGTGGGACCATAGCGCGCGAACGTGCATATTTGTATATACAACAATAAATCGATTTCAAAAGGAGAAGGTTATGTTGGAAAAAATTGTAGTGCGTAACGGGCGGTGTTTATGAAGATGCAAAATGACAATGATATGTCGAGGCAAGGGTTATCCTATTTCCTTAAGATAATATTGCCCCGCACTTGGTGGTCACGGAATATGGCAATTGTCTCCCAAGATACAACGACAAACGTCTTGAAAATAGTACCATTTAGTTGACGATTTCCTCCAAGGGATAGAATTGAATTCAAAGAGAATCGTTGCGTCTGCTTTATTGTGAACCATTTAGTTCTTTTCCAGAGATAGGGTCGGTTTCCCATGAACCTTTCGACTTATAAATTTCTTTTTCAGAGGTAGGATCGCGCTCCTTATGAACCTTCATTTTCATTTTGGATAATTATACCATCTTTTTCAGAGGTAGGATCGCGTTCCTTATGAACCTTCCTTTTAATTTTGGATAATTATACCATCTTTTTCAGAGGTAGGATCGCGCTCCTTATGAACCTTCCTTTTAATTTTGGAGAATTATACCATCTTTTTCAGAGGTAGGATCGCGTTCCTTATGAACCTTCCCTTTAATTTTGGATAATTATACCATCTTTTTCAGAGGTAGGATCGCGCTTCTTATGAACCTTCCTTTTAATTTTGGAGAATTATACCATCTTTTTCAGAGGTAGGATCGCGTTCCTTATGAACCTTCTTTTTAATTTTGGATAATTATACCATCTTTTTCAGAGGTAGGATCGCGCTCCTTATGAACCTTCCTTTTAATTTTGGAGAATTATACCATCTTTTTCAGAGGTAGGATCGCGCTCCTTATGAACCTTCCTTTTAATTTTGGATAATTATATCTTTTTCAGAGGTAAGGTCGACTTCGAATGTTTTCCGTTAAAATTTGTGCGTAAAACAGATGTATGTAAACACGCCAAAAGTTGCCTCATTGCATATAAATATTCATGACATTACACGTAATTTTGAAATAATTGCACTAAGCATAAAAACGTCTAAGGTTATGAATATTCCATGGTCGAGGTAGTGATTTACCTTGTAGGTCTTCGAGCCGGTAAGTTCCTCTTTTTGTAATTTCAATTATCTTGTACGGTCCTTCCCAGTTGGGATCAAGCTTCCCTACGTGTTTAGAGACTTCTACTTTTTTGAGCACAAGATCCCCAATCTGCAGCGTTCTTTCCTTCACTCTCTTGTTGTAGGCTCTAGCCATAGCCCCTTTTTGTTGGAGGATCTTTGCATAAGCTTTTTCGCGGACCTCTTCAATGACCTCAAGCTCGAATGTTCTTTGAGGTTTATTTTCTTCATGATCGTATGACTCAAGCCTTGGTGTTTCGACGACTATTTCAGCTGGGATCACCGCCTCAGAACCATAGACTAAACAGAATGGTGTCTCACCTGTCGAGGTTCTCGGTGTCGTTCTGTATGCCCACAATACACCCTGAAGCTCTTCCGCCCAATTTCCTTTGACCCCGTCAATCCTACTCTTCAAGTGTTGGAGAATAATTCGGTTTGCCACCTCCGTCTGCCCATTAGCTTGAGGGTTTCCTACAGACGTAAAATTTTGCTGGATCTTCATTTCGTTGCACCAATTTTGTATCGTTTTCCCTTGGAATTGAGTTCCATTATCTGAGATGAGGACCCTGGGGACCCCGAACCTGCATACAATGTTTTTCCATAAAAATTTCATTACTTCTCCCTCAGTAATTTTTGCTAGAGCTTCTGCCTCTATCCATTTTGAAAAATATTCAACAGCCACGATTATGAACTTCCTTTGACCTGAGGCTTGGGGAAAAGGGCCCAAGATGTCTATACCCCATTGATCGAACGGATATGCAATTTTAATAGTCTCGAGTGGGACAGCCGGTTAATGAGAGAGGTTCGAATGTAACTGGCAATTTTTGCACTTCCTTGCGAACTCGAACGTATCTCGAACTACTATCGGCCAAAAGAATCCTTGCCTTAGGACTTTTTGAGCAAGGGATCTGCCTCCCGAATGGTTTCCGCAGCATCCTTGGTGGATTTCTTCCATAACGTATATCGCTTGGGAAGGTGCTAAACATTTAAGCAATGGGCCAGAAATGAATCGTTTGTACAAATCCCCATTGAGCAGTGTGAACCGTGATGCTCGACGCACTAGTTTTCTTGCAACCGCAAGGTCCTGAGGTAGGGATCCCTCTGACAGATAGAGTTTTAGCTCATCCATCCAACTTTTTTCTATATCCATAACAAACACCTCGGGTATTTCTTTTTCAGATCTTATTTCCGAGTGTTTCGCCACCATTAGGGTCACTTGCCTTGTCTTGATTCCAGTTGCCATGTTTGCAAATTTTGACAGAGCATCTGCTCGTTCGTTCTCCTCTCGTGGAACTTGGTTTATGTTCACCTCTTTGAATAGGCTCATCAGCTCCTTAACCTTTTTCAGGTATGCTGTCATAGTACTTTCTCTAGCTTCATAGGATCCATTTATCTGATTCGCCACTAGCTGAGAATCCGTGTAGACCTCGAGCTTCTCGATTTTTAGGTCTTGCGCCATCTTCAATCCGGCAACCAGAGACTCATACTCCGCTTCATTATTTGGAACAACAAAGTCTAGCTTTATTGCAAATTCCATATCTACTCCTTGGGAGTCACTGAGCCACACTCCTACTCCACCCCTTGAAGTCATCGAGGATCCATCTACATGGAGCATCCAAGATTTGACTTCTTCCATTGTGTGTTCTTCTTGGATCGAAGTGACCTCGACCACAAAATCAGCGATCACTTGTGCTTTCGACGAAGCTCGGCTGTGATACTCGATATCAAATTCCCCTAGCTCGACCGCCCACTTAACAAGGCGACCCGATGCTTCTGGCTTTGCAAGAACTTGTCGCAGGGGCTGGTTGGTCAAAACGATGAGACGGTGTGATTGAAAATAAGGTCGAAGCTTTCGCGCAGCAGTAACTAGAGCTAAAGCCCATTTTTCTATCTCCGAATAATTTTTTTCCGGCCCTTGAAGCATCTTGCTAGTATAGTAGATGGGTCTGTGATCTGCCTCAATTTCACGAGTTAACACTGAGCTTATAGCATTTTTCGAAACAGCTAGGTAGAGGATCAAGGGTTCTCCGAGGATCGGCTTCGTGAGCAAGGGAGGTGAAATCAGATAGGCCTTCAATTCTTGAAATGCATTTTCGCTCTCATCTGACCAAATGAATTTTTTGACATTCTTAAGGATCTTAAAGAAATGCAAACCTTTATCAGCTGACCGCGAAATGAAGCGGTTAAGGCTTGCCATCCTCCCCGTGAGCCTTTGCACATCTTTTACAGATCGTGGCGACTCCATGTCGAGTATAGCTTGGATTTTCTCAGGATTTGCTTCGATCCCTCTTTCCGTTACCATGAAACCCAAAAATTTGCCACCTCGAACTCCGAAGGTACATTTTTCTGGGTTTAGCTTCATTCCATATTTTCTCATGATCTGAAAGGATCGCTCTAGGTGAGCGATGTGATCCTTTTCATCAATACTTTTTACCAACATGTCATCAACGTAGACCTCCATACTCTTTCCGATTTCATCCTTGAACATTCGATTCACTAATCGTTGATAAGTAGCTCCCGAATTTTTTAACCTGAAAGGCATTACATTATAACAGTAAATACCCTTGTCTGTGATGAACGAGGTCTTGTCTCGATCTTCTTCAGCCATGAAAATTTGGTTGAATCCCTGGTAAGCATCCATCATGCTTAACAACGCACATCCTGCCGTTGAGTCAATAAGTAAGTCGATCCTTGGTAAGGGGTACGGATCTTTTGGGCAGGCCTTGTTCAGGTCTGTAAAGTCCGTACACATTCTCCACTTTCCCCCTGCCTTCGGGACTACGACCACGTTGGCGAGCCAGTTCGTGAACTGAATTTCATTTATATAATCTCCTTCGAGAAGCTTATTCACTTCATCTTCTATTATTTTATTTCTCTCCCCTCCAAAATTTCTCCTCTTCTGCCTTATGGGTCGCGCTTCAGGGTTGAGATTTAGTCGATGCACTATAACTTCCGGATCAATACCATGAAAATTGGAGGCTTTCAGGCAAAAATGTCGGCATTATTACGAAGGAAAGTTATCATGAGAACCTCCGTCTCTTGTGTCATTTGGGACCCGATCCTTGTTATCTTCTCTGGATTTCCAGGAAATAACTCAATTGCTTTATGCTCCGACGGTTCCATCTTTGCGTTCTCCCTCTTTCTCTTTGTGTCAGCTCCAAGGTTATCTATTGCGACATTGAACTCTACTGCCCCTCGATGGATCTTGGTTCGAGTTCGTGTGTTATCCCCTCGCTTTCTCAGGGAAGTGGTGTAACACTCTCTAGCCACCTCTTGATCACATCGCACCTCTCCTATTTCGGCCTCAGTCTTGAACTTCATTTTCAAGTGAAGCGTGGACACAATTCCTCCAAATTGGTTAAGTCCTGGTCGTCCTAGGATCGTGTTGTAAGCGAAGGGCGCCTTTACTACAATGTATCTTATCATCACCGTTTTTCTTTTGGGTAATGTTCCCAATGAGGTTGGGAGCTCAATCGTTCCCAAGGGCATGATCTCTGAGCCACCGAAGCCTGTCAAAGGCGTGTTGACTGGGTGAAGCCTTTTCATGTTCAAACCCATCTTCTCTATTACATGATGGAATATGATATCAGCCGAGCTACCGTTATCCACAAGAACCTTTCTGACAGAGAAATTCGCTACGTCCATCGAAACTACCATAGGATCGTCTTGAGGACCTACCATACCATCAAAATCCTCATCTCCAAAAGAGATCCTTTCACCACTATTAATTACAAGGATCGAGGTACTCTTAAGAGATGACCTGTGAGATCTCAACTCCCTTACATGTCTTTTCCTTGCATTTGCTGTATCGCCACAACTTGGTCCTCCTGCGATCATATTGATCACTCCGAGCCTAGGATTATTGTCTAGTTCGGGCTGATTTCTCTTGGCATCTCTATGCCCTTTTCTGGGTTGGTTATATCTTTGTTGATCATTCCTCGGCCTTCCCCGATCCCTTGATCGGCTTCGCTCCCGACGGTGATCCTCACGATGATGATCCTCGTGACGATGTTCCTCACGACGATGATCCTCCATGGTTCTATCATAAAACTCCTTCAAGTATCCTTGCTTAATGAGCCTCTCAATCTCATCTTTGAGTTGAAAACATTCCTCCGTATCATGACCTTTATCTTTGTGGAAGTTACAGTATTTGTTTGAGTTCCTCTTGCTCGGTGTACTTCGCATCTTCTTAGGCCACTGCAGCATATCGCGATGCTCGATTGCCATCAATGCTCGACCTCGACTCACATTCAGTGGGGTATACTTGTCGTACTTTTGAAATCTCAGAGGTCGCTCATGATCTTTTTCAGATCGCGATCCTTTATCACGGTCACTTCGATCCTTCTCACCAGCTTTCATGCCTTTCTGTTCCTCATCCTTCATCAGGTTCATCTCTTCCTCCTGAATATATTGTTCCGCAATTAGCATCAGTTCCTCTTGATCCGAAGGTTGCTGTATCGCCAACGCTGATGCTAACGGTCCCTTTCTCAGCCCGTGAATGAGTAATTGGATCAAAATCTCGTTGGAAATGTCTGGTACTTCTAGTGCCTCATTGTTGAATCTATCAATAAATGTTCTAAGATCCTCATCTTTTTTCTGTCTTATTCCCAAAAGATGAGTTGCTGATCATTTCGCCTTTCTTTTGCTTGCGAAGTGATAGCTGAATTTCTTTGAAGTTGGTCGAAGTCGACTATAGTTCCCGGAGCTTGACTGGTGAACCATTTCTGAGCTCGACCCTTCAAGGTCGTGAAGAACACTCTACATTTTATCGCATCCGTAAATCCATGAAGATTGGTAATTCCTTCAAACGAGACTAGATGTTCTCTAGGATCGCCTTCTCCCTCATACCTTGGCAAATCCGGGAGTCTGAAATTTGCTCCGGTTGACTCTGCTAAGATCTCCTCACTAAAAGGAGAAAAAATCCTTCTAGCTGCTGGCATCGGCGCGGTCTTTTTTGATGCGAACTCGATCTTTTGAGTCACATCATTGATTTTTTCATACATCTCTTCCAAATCAGCTTTTGATACTCCCTGAGCAGATAGGTCCAGCGTCTTCTTCTTTCTCTTCTCCTTCTCCGCAGACCGATCTTTTTCAGATCCAGCGTGCGAAGGAGCACGACTCTCCACTTCATCAGAATCACATACATGCTCACGCCTCCCACCTTGTGCCTGATTGTTCTCAGTTCCTTCCGGCAACCTTGATTTGAATAGCTTGCGCGGGGTCGGGGGTTGCGGGTGGACCGGAATGTTCGGGGTAGATGGCATTTTTTGTATATAATCCCTTAACATTCTCTCACCCCAATCTTGCATCCTCCGATCAAGCTCTGCTTCTGTCACATAGATCATAGGTTCATCAGGCGGGGCATCTTGTCGCTGCGGTGGGTCTTCCTGTAATCGCGAAGTAGACCCTTCGAAGTGAACCTCTTTGTTCTTGTTTGTAGCTTCTTCCATCAGTTGTAAGGATATCGATCCGAATAAACTTCAATTTCTGGAAAGGTTTCCCACAGACGGCGCCAACTGATTTGGGTTGGAAATGAACCCGACCCTCCTCAATGAAGCTTGGCTCGAGCGCGATCACGAAGCTTCCAAAATGGAACAACCTGAAATCAAAGGACCCTCGTTAGGGTCGAGCTGAGGTTGATCCCAGCGTAGACCCTCCGACGATCAAGTCAGTTATCGACTCTAAGGATCGAGATCACAATATTTAATATGGAGTAATAAATGTCCTCCCTCCTAGTTGTGAAAGTGGGTGTATTTATAGTGTTGGGCGCTTTGTACTGATCAGTATGGGCCACGTGGCTTAATCTCAAGCTTCCTGGTGAAGCTAATCGATGGCTGAGAACATGGGTTGGTCGGGTCGGGTGGATCGGGTCAACCCGAACCCGATCTAAAAAGCGCGGATCCTGGAGTGTATTGTGAATATAACCAGGTGTAAAGGGTAAAATTGTCTAAGGGTCATTTTGACCTATATCAGTACCACTACAAATTTTCGAGCTTAGCGAACAAAATGGATGAATTAAATGCACATCTAAACATTTAATATGCAAGCTTATTCTAACAATATTAAAATAATATTTAAGAATATTTAAAGTACTCAAATTAGTACTAAATCATTCTTACAATATTATAAATAATATTAAAGAATCAAAAGAATATTCAAAGTACTCAAATTAGCACAAAGAATAAAAAAAAGATGAGAAAATAAAATGTTGGTGTAAATAAATCCAAACTATGGGGGGCTATTTATAGAGAATGAAAGGTTTTGGGTTAAAAAGTGTGACTTTTCGGATTTCTGCAGAAAGGCCCAAAGGTTGTGTCTTTTGGACAAAATGCCCCCTGATTGCACCTTTTCGGACTTTTCAAATTAGCCCCAAGAGTTGCAATTGTTCAAAACAACCCCTGAGCTAAAAGACAAAATCCGCCTGACATGGTTATGATCCGGTGTGGCGGGTTCACCGTACACCCGCCTTTCAACCTATAATAAGCCATCTTTTCCGGGGAAATGATTAGGTGTGGGCGGTTGCACCATCCGGCTTGCAATTTCAGCCCCTATCTTTCCACAGACTTTAATTTTTGACCCCAAAACTTTGAATCTTGATTCATTAAGTCCTTTCAAATTGGTCCCTCAATTTTTCAATTTGAACATTTTAGACCACGAACTAAATGAACTATTTCTTATACAACCGCGGCCGTCGATCGTATAATTGAGATCATTTATTCGCCTTTGTTCACATCAATTATTGATTCCAATTACGAGAAACATTTTAAGTGATACACTTTGCTAATTAATTTCTCATTCACCCGAAATCGAATTTGAGTAATTAAATACTCTAAATTTATCTACTCAAAACGTAGATTAATTTAAGCCAAAGACACTCCACTCTCAACATGTGGAATTCACTTAAATCTCCAATAAAATCGCGCTAAACACAATTTACTCAATCAAGATTTTCAACAGGTTACGCAACATTTCTGTATAGTCTTTTTGGTTTTCTCACTAATTTATATTTTTCGTTGTTTAGATCTCATTTGATCTATTGCATGTATTCTTAGCCTAATGAAGTTTTGTGCGTCAACATATTTTAAATCAATTTTCCGTTTCTCTGCTTACTTTTTTTTTCTACTTTTCTAGAGTGAGCAAGAGGTGACTTATTTACCATTGCTGAGATAAGGATCCAAATTTTCATTTAACTTGGTTAGTTATCATATTTTTTTTCTAAAAGAAGTCATTTAGCTCGATAACTTAAAAAACATATTTGATCAATACGCTTCAAGCCAATTGCTATAACATATTTGAGGCTTCTGTCTTATCAGGTCTCGATTTTATAATTTGCTTATTTTTAATATTTTCAGATTAATGTAGATATTTACCATTTCTTGAATTTATTATGTATCTAAAAACTTTGTGCACTTGGGCCTTCACGTTGCACTTTGTAAGAAATGCTATAGAACAATGTAACTGAGTGTAGATTCTGTTATCAGAATAAACAAAGAGAAATGTTATATATACCACGTAGGATTTTTAGATGAGTCGAGTTCCAGTCGAGCTTGATGAACTTTCGAGCTTAACAAACTTAATTTTTTTAAAGCTCTAATTTAAAACCTTTTTTAACTAAATTATCTTTCATTTCTTAAGTTAATAAAATTATCAATTGATCCTTTTGTTTTAAATTTTTCAAATTGATAAATTGAATTACGAATTTTATTCTTTGACATAAAATATTTTAAGTATTCTTAAGTATTCTTTGTCAAGTGTTGATCCGTTTCAGGATGTAGCTGGACCGGTCTTGCGGGCGATCCGGTCCGAGTTTGAAAACCATGGCTGAAATTATTCAGATTTTCTACTCAACCTTTATCTTTGGCTCATTTAAGTATAGAATTCAAAAATAGTTCAACGATTTACCTTATTCGGTTGTTCTATATTTCAATCTTTGGTTTGAGTAATATATAGTATCCAAATAATTTATGGTTTGAGCAACCAAGTTGTTCGTTGTCATTTGAGTTTTACATAAAATTCTATTTTCTTTTTCATAGTATGGACTTAAAATTGTAAAAGTTTTTACAAGGATGAAAGTTGAAAAGGTAACTACGATCGTATCAATATTTGTTTTTTATCATCATTTTCAATGTTCATAAGGATAAGAGCTTATTCTCGTAGATTTAAGTGGTGTAAACCAAAATATGGTTGGTGAAACGAAATGCTGATGGAAACTTTGTGCAATATATGGACGAACAATGCAGGAGGGTTACTTCGTGATGATCAAGGAGTGGTAATGAGGATTTAGCTGGAATGTTAGGGTGCATATAAGTAAATTTAATTCAATATATATATGTTTAATTAAATACCTATATTTTGTAATAAATTATGGTATTCTCTCTTTTACGAGGAAAATTGATTAAACTTTAATTAATTATTATAGAATATGTGAAATATATTTTTCATTTATGTTTTTTAAAATTAAACTTCATGCATAGCACGGATTACACGCTAGTATATAGAAAGAAAAGGCATGCAGATGTACTATATCTCGAGAAAAAAATTACTTTGCTTATTGAATGAACTCTCTTTCTTGCCAATTGTTATATGCAAACTGAAAATATAAGATTGATAAAGATCGAAAGTGTTTTATATCCGTTCTTTTTTATGAGATAAATGAGAAGGAACAAATTAAATTGGCAGTTACCACATCTTAGGTTCCAATTGGCAGTTACCAAATCTCAGCAGAATTTGATCCTTTTGATAATTGATTGTAGCACACTCGTAGGGGAAGAAGGGTATTTCAGTAAGTGGGGCTAATTTGCGTAGGTTTAATCTTGTATAAACACTTCCAAACACACCAAGGTGGTTATTCTAAGGGCTTGGTGCTAGGGGTGAAAGACGAACCAAACTACTTGATACTCGACTCAAGCTTGATCGTTAAAAGCTCGTTTGAGCTTGGTTCGGTAACATATCAAACCAACCTTGAACAACTTTTTTGTGTTTGATAAGTTTTGAAGTTTGGCTCGATTAATAAAATATAATAAAAACATTTACAAAAAAATCAAACTACTTGAGCTCAACTCGTGTTCGGATCGATTAAAGCTCGTTTGAGCTCGGTTCGATTAATAATCAAACAAACTCAAACACAAACTTTGAAGCTCGATTGTGTATCAAACAAGCTTGAACAACATTTCGTTCGGCTCGACTCGACTCGTTTTCACCCCTACTTGGTGCTTTATAAAGGAGTAAAGATTTCCATTTAGTTAATTAGATCACTAATTAATTAATTAATTAGATCTTTCCATATAATTAAAGCCATTTCCATATTAAATAATTAGATCACTAATTAATTAATTAGATATTTTTCTGATTAATTAGTTTTTGCCCACTTTAATATTCCAATATTAAATCATAAGGCTTTTATCAATTAAAACCATTTAATTAATTTATTCCTTCTTCCCAATTAATTAACTCCAATTAATTAATTCTTGTTTTAATTCACAAAGAATTAATTATGCCAAGGTACTACATTAAGTTAAGTGTGTGACTCCTTAGGCTCATTAATAAGCTTGCAATAGGTCCTATCCCCAAATAGTAGATAACCTCCACATTGTCTTAATTAATTATCTTATCAAATAATTAATTAAGCCTTGAATTAATTTCACCATATTAATTCAAGGCACCTATTGGTCATGAATCGATGTGCAGCAACGTCGGCATGACTTCCTAGATATTAATTATGACTAGCAAACTTCTCCAGATTGCGATCTTCATGTGATTCGAATCCCCCCATCTTTTTCCCGTTTGGGCATTGGTCAAAACCCTAATATCTAAAACTATGTCTTTGTTGTCACTTTAATGACCTTGTCTTCTACGCAGGGACCACTGATAGAGTAGATGCCCGGCGCGGTAATTTATTTGGGTGCCAACCTTGTAATAGATAAACTCTATAGACAACATTTTCCTTATAAATAAAGTCAATTCTTAATGGCAATTTTTATTCTTGTATTTATATCTTGCATATGTTAGAATAAAGTCCCTTAGAATCACACATGGATCTGGGACGTCATTGAGAATGGCGATGATGGAATACGTCTATAAGGTTGTGATCCTTAAACTATATTCTAAGTCATAAAAGGGTTTGTCAAGATGAGGTATATTGACGAGATCGGAAGACTTGCTTGTACGATACATACTCAGTGTGAGTGTACCTCGTTCCATAGGTACTGTTATGGGAAAAGCCGGTGTATTTATGAGGGTTCCTATTTGGAATAGGTAAACCGAACCACCCCAAAAAAGTTCCTGAAAAGGAACCTCAGTGGAATCTGGAACTATCTACGGTCACATATTATAAGAGTAATCCTCATGGACCTGAGATTCCGTAGGTTATCTTGTAAGTGATCCATCACACTTTGACTTACTTCGTGATCTTATACTAGGATCGTTACATGGGATATTTCGGATGTGATCTAATCACATGGAGATACATGAGAATCAAGTTGGGATCCATCTCTGACTTGTATTGTCAGTGCATCTCTTAAGTTTACATAACTAAGTTGACTTAGGAAATCTTCGGCCGAAGTAAGACTTACAAAGAGGTGTAAGGTTTCCTCGTTTAGATGGTCGAATTCAAATCTACTGTCAATCATGAGAAACATAAATATTGAGTTATTAGGGTGTTGACTACACCTATACCCTAGACTCAATCGGGAGGTCATGATGGAATGATCTTACTTATATGAGAATCGTGATAGTGAAAGGCGTGTATTTACTTATCGTTTATGTCTAGGTCTTCGTGGCCCGTTGCTAGATAGAAACAACGATTTGTAGGCGTCTAGAATGAATATGGTGGTTAATTCAAGACTTGATTAAATCAACTTGTATATACTTTGGGAAAGTGTACCTACTACTAGCACATACGCGAGCCTAAGGGGTCACACACGAAATCTGTAGAGTTTCGTATTGAAGTGTGAATTAATCAATTTGAGGAAATTGAGAAAATTAGGAGAGTATAGTACTTTCCTAATTGGGAATATAAATTAATTAGTAGTGACTAATTAATTCAGACTATTTAATTAATCTTGATGAATTAATTACTTAATGGACTCAGTATAGTCCAAGTAATTTATTCAATTAGTTTGGACTCAAGTTAAATAAATAATATGAATATTTGATGGAAAGAAATAAAGTAGGACTTTATTTATTGGAACTAATTAAAAGGATTGGATTCTTTGTAATTAATTAATTGGAGTCGAGAATTAAATCAAAGGATTAAAACTTGGACTCCAAGATATACAGAGAGGCGTGTGATAGGCGAGAATAAGAGAAGGGAATTCTTTCCTTTCTCAACTCCTTGATCTGAGGTCAATCATTGGATGGTTTATGTAATTAAGGAAAGATAAGTTACTTGGTAACAAGTCTATTTCCTAAAGGATTACATGTAAATTAGATATACATATAAGATACAAATATATATATATTATATACACGCTAGGTGTGTATTATATATGTATGTATGTATGTATGTATGTATGTATATTATTATTTAGGGATAATTGCAAAAAATCCCCCCGTGTTAATGCGAAATTGCAAAAATACACCCATGTTAACAAAATAGGCTAAACACCACCATGTGTTATTTAAAAGTCTGCAAAAAGTCACTTTTTGTTAAAAAGATAGAAAGAAATATGTGTTTTTTTTTTGGTGAAATAACACTATTTTACCTTTTATTTTGTCTGGAGAATGTATAAATGACAAAGAAGCATATCATTAAAGGTGAAAAATATAAAAAACACGCTCATTTTTTTCCTTCAAAAAGTGACTTTTGCAGACTTTTGAATAACACATGGTGGTGTTTAGCCTATTTCGTTAACATATGTGTTTTTTTACAATTTCGCATTAACACATGATTTTTTTTTTTTTTTTTGCATTTGTCCCTATTATTTATTATATATTGGTGGACTCAAGTGGCATACGAAAGGGTCTAGAAGAGGGGGAGGGGGTGAATAGACCCTGAAGTCTTTTTCGACTTCAAAAATTCGTATCACTTTTAAAGATTAGAACGCTTAGGCAACTGAGCGCTTGGGTTAAATGCTTCAGTGAAGATAACTTAGACTTAGTGATTTTAGCAATTTACCAAAGTAGGGTAACGCTTAGATCGCTTAATCAGGGTTAGCATAGCGGAAATGATTTTTAAGGCTTAAGCGTTCGTTTTGGTTAAATAATCGCTTAGCAGATTTAGCTTGTGTTTTTCAGAATAGATACAATAATATGAAACAAGACAATAACGAAAGTAAATGACACAAGATATATAAGGTTCGCTGGGTGATGTAATCCCAGCTACGTCCTTCTTCTCCTTTTTCAGTTGAAGGGAATTTACTAAATTAATTTTCAAAAAATCACACAGAATCTTCTACAAGATAGTAAATAGGTGAAAATGATCTCAGGCTCCCAGATCACACAGATTTCAGCACCAATGAAGATCTTCTTCTACAAGCATCTCTCACTCAGAAATACTGCCTGTAAGGGGTTTCAACAGCTTTCTCACTCAGATGAAAGGTTGAAGGTTTTGTCACAAGGGTTTGTTTGTTTTTGGAAAGATCAAACAACTTGGAATATCTCAGTAAGAATTTAGGTTTCTTCTTTGGAAGATGTTTGAGATATTTGTGACTGTCTGGAATGTATGTAAAAAGCTTGAAAAATTTTGGCTATGGAGTTTCTAAGCTTTTCTTTGAACGAGAATTTTCAGCAAAGTTTTCTTGTACATGTGCGTATCACACTTTTTAGGGTTTGCTGGAAGTAAGGTATTTATAGGCATTTTCTTGGGATTATGTCCGTTGGACACATGTAGGAGCGTGCCTTTCACGCGTCGCATGATTCTACCTTTTCTCTGACATTTCTGAAATCCTGCTGGTTCCGATTGGACGGGAGTAGCTAAAACTCTGAATTTCTGACAGTCTAGTCAAAAGGTGGCTTGTCCACAAGTCAAATAGCTTATCACATTTAATGCACTTATCAGGCATTTAATGCATTTGAATTTATTTTTCGTTGGAAATAAATGTCCGTTGAATGATTGCATTTAAGTCCTTCATGACTTGAGGATTTATTTCAGGTGAATCTGACACTAATCACTAAAGTGCATTGAGCGCTTGATCCATAAATCCTGAAATGGTCCTTTAGCGTTTGACAGTTGCTAAGAACAAACCTTCATCTTCATTTGACATCAGACGCTGATCTTCAACTTCTTCTCTAATAGACTCACCTAGAATTCTATTAACGATTCGGTATCTAATACTTAGTCTAAAATCTATAAAGATAAAAATTACAAGCCTAATCAAAATTACAAACTTTCAAACGCTTATACATAGATCTAAGAAAACAGAAACTTACATTATATTTGGGGTCTCTATCTTGTAATCATCAAAACATCTAACATGAAATTCCTAACATATATTATGGAAGAATCCTAGATAAGGCATATCTTGAAATAAGGAAAGAATCAAATCTTGGAGATTAAATACTTCCTTATATAAAAATACACTTTTTCTTACACTTAAGAAAATCGGCCATCACTAAGAAAGAAGAAAAAAAAATCGTTCCTCGCTTCTCTCACTCTAGCCGCCCCTAACCATTATTCAAGGTATAATTTTGCTCATGTGTTGAGCTTAATTACTCACTAAATATATTCCTCACCTTTTCACATATGCCTATAAATAGTTTCTAGATTCTTTCTATTGGCTATCATCGGAAATAGGACGTTTAGGGATTTAAGGAGGTTTGAACTATTCTTAGAGGCGCAACAATTGAAGCGCCACAATCAGAGATACAATAGGTGTTTTTGTGTGAAAACAAAGTACGGATTTTGGAAGCTCGTAGCGGGTTGATAAAGATCCAACCGAAAATAAAATTCTCTTTGCTAATTTTATGTTTCGTGATTTCAATTTAGTTTGAATTAATCGAGCCGACTGAATCCGTGCTGGGCTATTTTATGTTTATGCTTTCGTTTAGTGTAAAAATTTTAATCTTCTACTGAGTTAATCACCCCGAGGATTACCCAACCCAACAGTGGTATCAGACCCTAGTTAGCTCGATTATTTTCGTTTTATTTTGATTATTTTAATGAAAATCGAAAAGAATGCTAAATCAATGTATTCGTTGTTAATTGTGAATTATTCTAATTGGGTTTGAATTTGTTTTGATTGTAATCTGGATGAATTATTTATTAAAATGAAATTTGGTATCAAAAATTGGTAAAAACCGAGAATCGGCTTTACTTGGTAAATCTGAGATTTGATATTGCTGGCAAAGAGACTTTGCACGAAAGGTAGGCCAAAATGTTAGCCTGCACTTGACTCGATGCCGCTGGGCTCGAGTTGTCTGGTGATTGCTTGGCAAAGCCGCTATCGGCTAAGCAGTGGCCCACAACAGAGATAGGCACACTGCCGGGCAGTGTGCCACACTGCTTAGCAGTGTGCCTGGCACAGCTGGGTGGCGATGCCGATGGGTCGGGTGACCCGTGACCTGACCCGATCTTGATTAAAAAATTTATTTTTCTAGAATTAAATTAATTTTGAAAATTAAAAATTCTGAAAATATGATTTTCTTAAAAATTGGATTTTTAAGAATAATGAAATTCTTTAAATTGGAATTAATAGGATTTTATTAAAATAAGGTTTAGTTTTTATTTTGAAAATATTTATTTTTGAAACCTTATAAGTCGAATTTTTGGAAATTAGATTTTAGAAAATTATGTATTATTTTAGGTTGAGATTTATGGCTATGTTTTGAAATTGTATTTTGGTGAGTTAATTTGATGAGAAATTTTTTGGGACACGTGCATATTTAATGAAGTTATGTTTTGTTTTTTTTTGAAACATGCTTTTGGGGTGGTCATTTTGGTGCGATAGTATTTGGTTTTGTTTCCAGATGACACCTAAGTTACTGTAAAAGTCAAATCATGTAAATTTTTGTCTGTTAATGATTGAAAGTTATAATATAATATTGATATTAAATAATTTTTATATAGATGAATATATATATGTATATATATATATATGTATGTATGTATGTAATAGTAGTTGATATTGATGTACATATAAATGTTTCATTATTTTTATTAATATATAAAAATTATTATTAGATTTTTATAATTATAATGTGTGTGTATATAGTGGGCAATTGTAAAATTCATTTGCATTATTAAAGTCTTGACTCTTGACACCCACACATACGCCCAACACACAGAGAAAATCTGTAAGTAACTCGTAAGAATTTTTTGTTAAAAATTCTTAAGAAATCAAACCCACAATTAACTATTAGGTATTCAGCAATCAAAAGCCACAATTCATTTAGTAAATAATGCGTAATAAAGTCTGCGAAAAAACGTAATAAAATTGTAAAAATTAGCAAGACCCACATGAGGTAATGGTTTTCTGTTAGAATTTGAAATTCAACATACCTGTTATAAATGCAGTGTTAAAGGGAGAAATAGAGCTGAAAATGGCTAAGGCACAAGAAAAGCATGGATGGGAAAAGAAGAATCGCATCTTTACTTATAAAAAGGTTAAAGGGTTGCTGATTAAACGGTGTCGTTTAACTCATGGTGTCGTGACAGTTGGCATTGTTAGTTGAAGCAGTTAGGTGGTTAGGGTTAATCAACTATAATTAGAAAGTTGTTAGGGTTAAAAAATTTATTCTGGAAATTATACCAAAATTGTACTCTCTAAACTCTCTCTCTGTATTCATTTTTCATACATATTGTATACGTATTGATTCATCATTTCAATAAAATACTTAAGATTCATCTTGAACCTTAACAGTGGCATCTAGAGCAATCGATCTATAGCCGTTTTCATGCCCTAAATCCGTTCAAACTCAAGCAAAACCAAGAACAAACAATGACAAAAACCAGAGCTAAAATGGAGTCGGCAAGCTGTAACCGATTAGATGTGGTGGAGCAGCGTATAATGGAGCTTACCCATAGCCATAAGGAGATGTGCAAAGCTCAAGTGGAGAACCGCAAAGAGCTGGAGTTAATCACCTTGAAGTTGGAGGTGTTGTGCGGAAATCAAAGCGGTAAAGAACCGATGATGGATCAGTCACCAACACAACATCATACACCAAGAAATTCTGGCCAAAACAACTATGTAAGATCCGCGGAAACTTCTAATCATTCAAATATTAAAATGCCTCGGATGGAATTTCCAAAATTTGACGGGGAATGATCCTAAGGCTTGGATTAGGAAATATCAAAAGTTCTGCATGATTCACCCAAGGAATGATTATGAAAGAATAGCTGTTGTGATGCATATGGAAGGAGTTGCGGATAGTTGGTACCTCGATTACATAGAGGGAAGGGAAGGGGTAGGTTGGTAGAAATTCACTGAATTGGTAATTGATAGGTTTGTGATTGGCAGAAATAAAATGTTGTTGGCCAATTCAATAAATTGCATCAAACTGGAAGTGTAATGCAGTATATCAATATGCATAGACTCTTATGGGAGGATTACTTCATTAAGAGCTTTATTAGTGGTCTAAGAGAAGAAGTGGCACAAATGGTGGAAATGTTTACTCCCCTCACTCTGGCACATGGCATCCATTTGGCAAAAAAATAGTAGGCACTATTAGAGGCAGTAAATAATGGCCCAAAATTATACAACAAACCCCTAAATTCAGAAAACAAAGGGTGGAGAATTGAAGCCAATCTTCACAGTAGTATGAGAAATCCTGTTGCAACTGCTGGAGATAAATACCCACCCATAAAGAAGTTAAGCAGTGGTGAAATGGAGGAGAGGAGGAAGAAGGGGATGTGTTTTAATTGTGATGAGGTTTACCATGTTGGCCACAGATGCAAGAAGCTGTTTGTGATAATGGGGGAAGAAACTGAGGATAGTGATAGGGAGAGAAAAGTGGAAGCATATGAGATAGGAGGGATAAGTGAAGAGATTCACGTATCATTAAATGCCTTGGCTGGGCAAGTAACTCATAATACTATCAAATTGTTGGGAAGGGGGGGTAACTCACAAACTCTCAATCCTCATTGATACTGGAAGCACTCATACTTTTATTGATCCTAATACTGCAAGATGATTGAAATGTGAGCTTGAGTACACCAATCCACTTATGGTGACAGTTGCTGATGGAGGAAGAATAAAATGCAGCTCTAAATGCCAACAATTTAAATGGGATATGGGGAATCATCAATCCCAGACTAGTGTGAGAATACTGTCACTGGGAGGGTGTGATATGGTGATTGGTGTAGATTTCATGAAAAAGTTAGGTCCTATCACATTTGATTTTGAAGGACAGAAAATATAATTTACTAAGGGTAGGGAGCTCATCATACTACAAGGGATTAAAGATGAGGCTAGTGTAAGGATGATGGCTAGGAAACAATTGAGGAAACTAGTGAAAAAGAGAGGCCAAGTGGTGTGGGGATATCCATATATGGTATCTACAATCACCACAGCTCAAGAGGTTAACCATCTAGAGGAGCTTCAACCACTTTTAAAGGATTATAAGGTTTATTTGATGAGCTAAAGGAGCTACCATCCCACAGATATCATGATCATAGTATCCCTCTTAAACTTGGATTGGAGGCATTCAAACAAGCTCCTTACAGGTATCCATACTTGCAGAGGATGGAGATTGAAAGGTTAGTAAAAGAGATGCTGCAGAGTGGAGTTATCCAACCCAGTAAGAGTCTTTTCTCATCTCCTTTGTTGCTAGTTAAGAAGAAAGATGGCACTTGGAAGTTTTGTGTGGACTTTAGAAAACTAAATGACTTCACTGTGAAAGATAGTTTTCTAATACCATTGATGGATGACTTGTTGAACCAATTAGGAGGAGCTAAAGTCTTCTAAAAAATAGACCTAAAGGCTGGATACCACCAGATAAGAATGGCCCCAGAGCATATCCACAAAACAACTTTTGTGACTATGACTGGGCTATATGAATTTAGTAATGCCCTGTGGGCTAACTAATGCCCTAGCTTCATTTTAAGCTTTGATGAATGGAGTTTTTCAAGAGCAGATAAGAGACTATGTATTGGTTTTCTTTGATGATATACCGATTTACAGTGCTGACATTACATCTCACAAGCACAACTTAAGACAAGTCTTTGACAAATGGTACAACATCAATTGTTTGCTAAAGGGTCCAAGTGTGCATTTGGACAGACTTTTATTGAGTATTTGGGCCATGTGATCAGTCAGGAAGGAGTAGGAGCTGATCCAAACAAGATTGTATGCATGAAAGAATGGCCTATTCCTAAAAACATTAAAGCATTAAGTGGGTTTTTGAGACTTATTGGATATTATAGGAAGTTTATTAGACACTATGGAGTTATAGCTAAACCACTTACTGATTTGACTAAGAAAGGCCAGTTTGGATGGAATGAAGATGCTGAGATAGCATTTACACAACTAAAAGAAGCAATGGTTACTGCACCAGTACTTCAGTGTCAGATTTCACTAAGACTTTTATAGTGGAGACTGATGCATGCTACCATGGACTAGGACTTCTCTCACTCAGAATAAGCATCCTATTGCCTTTCTTAGCAAATCCCTAGGTCCTAAAAGTCTTGGATTATTAGTATATGAGAAGAAGTTCTTAGCCATTCTATTGGGAGTAAATAAATGGAGGGTTTATTTACTACATGGACAATTCATATTCAGGACTGATCAGTGTAGTCTCAAGTACTTATTGGAGCAAAAGATATCTACACCCCTCCAACAAAAATATATGACTAAAATCCTAGGCTTTGATTACAGAATTGAATATAAGAAAGGTTGTGAGAATAGAGTGGCAGATGCTCTATAAAGAAGAGAAATGGAGGGCACTTGTGCTGCATTAACTGTGATTAAACCTGTATGGATTCGGGAACTGAGAGAAAGCTATGTAAATGATGAGTTGGCACAATAGAAGATTGGTGAGATTGTTGTGTGCCCTCTCAACATGTCTGAGTATGCTTATCACAATGGTATCCTCAGATTCAAACCCAAAGTCTATGTAGGAACTTCAATTGACTTAAGGATGTAAGTGGTGAAATTCTTTCATGAATCAAGTGTAGGAGGGCATAATGGATTACATGGCACATTTATGAGAATTCATACCACTTTTTTGTGGCCTGGACTCAAGACACTTATACATCAAGTGGTATCCCAATGCCACATCTGCCAATTTTCTAATTATGAAAACAATAGGCCTGCTGGTTTACTGCAATCATTACCTATTCCAGAAAAACTTTGGACTCATATTACCATGGACTTCATTAAGATTTTGCCTAATTCTGACTCTAAAAATACTATCTGGGTAATTGTTGATAGATATACAAAATACAGCCACATTATTGCCCTCACTCATCCTTTACTGCCTTCTCTTTGGCTCACATTTTCTTGGATTACTTTTACAAACTCCATGGATTGCCGGAATCTATTGTATCTTATAGGGACTAGTTATTCACTAGTAAGTTCCGGAGAGATCTCTTCTCATTGGTGAGGGTTACTCAAAATCTCAGTACTGCTTACCACCCCCAAACTGATGGACTATCTGAGAGGGTGAATCAGTGCTTGGAATCCTTTTTGAGGTGCATGTGTGGGAATTTTCCCAAGAATTGGTGTAAATGGTTGGATCTTGCTGAATGGTGGTACAACACATCCTTCCACTCCACACTAGACATGACTCGTTTTGAAGCCTTGTATGGCTACAAGCCTTCTCAACTTGGCTTGGGTCCCTATCTACCATCTACTGTAGTTGGAGTAGAAAAATTACTACAATAAAAGCTCCACATTGCTCAGCATATTAAAGAACAAATCACTCAATCCCAGTATAGGATAAGATACTATGTTGATCAACAGAGGTAAGAGAGAACATTTCAGTCTGGGGATATAGTTTACCTCAAACTCAAACTATATAGGCAACTCTTCTTACATAACAGTAGAGTTTGGAAGTTATCTCCTAAATTTGATGGACCCTTTCCAGTCTTAAAATGTGTGGGGCCAGTAGCTTATAAGATGCAACTTCCCATAGATGCGAAGCTTTATCCAGTGTTCCATGTTTCACTCTTGAAGAAGAGCATTGGTTCAGCTCACAGGGTTACCTCTACACTGCCGATCATGAATGAAGATGGTTCTACCATCTTAAAACCTTTGAAGATACTTGCTAGGAGATTGGTGAAAAGAAATAACTCGAGAGTTTCTAATTGTGCTTTTTAATCAACAAATTTCATGCCAAAAAATTCAATATTGGGCTGCCCAATTGTGCTTTTCTTTTCTGATAACATAATCCCATATGTTTGGACAAGGGCCGAAAATTGGTCCAACAGAGTTCTATGGGCGTTATGATCTTTGGAGAAAAGGAGGATATCATCGATATACATCACGGTACTGTATAGTATGGGATCATAAATATTGGTCATGACTTTCTGAAAAAGAGAAGGGGCAACTTTGAGCCAAAATGGCATAACAATCCATTGGTAAGGGGCTGTTAGAATACAGAAAGCAGTTTTGTATTGGTCTCTTCGGTCAATCCCTAATTGCCAAAATCCCGATTTAAGATCAAACTTTGAAAAGATTTTAGCTTTGGGAAGGTGCAAAAATAAGATCTGATTTTTAGGAAGAGGAAACTTATCATCATTGAGAAAATGATTAAGTTCTTTGTAATCAATGACAAGTCTCTCTTTTCTTCTAGTCTGTTATGCCCTTTTGCTGACATAGAATGCTGGACAGGCCCAATTGAATTTTTTTGGTTCAATGAGACCAAGGGCCAAAAGTTGGTTGTATTATTCTCTTGCAAGAGCAAGATCATCAGGGGTCATGGCTGGATGTGTTCCCTTTAAAGGATTAGAATCTTCATTCAACTTGAAGGGTAGTTGAACAAAAAACTCTTCATTTTTCCACAAATGACTAGGGTGATAAAACTCAGCATGAGAATCTGCACAATATTGCTTGAGCTGAATAGCAATATTTTCATAATCTACAGATGTATCGAAAATGACAAACATATTCTGGATGGTGGTGAATGGTTGGAAGAATCTTTTATATTTCACACTGCTTAGAAGAATTTGTAATATCTGGGCTTTATGGTAAGTATCAAAGCCAATGATGAAATCTTTGCCATGAAGTTTACTACTAATTGCTTCTATCCAAACAACACAGTCTGAAAAGAATCTAATGCCAATGGGCTTCTTGGTGATAAGTGAAGTGGAAAACTGTTGTCCATCAGCTGCTTGAAAATACTTGTAATAGGTTTTTCATGCTTCTTTTGGTAAAATCTCTGGTTTGAGCACTGTCCTCATTGCTCCTGTATCCATGAATCCTATTGCTTTGATTGGTCCGTTGTATGCTGATTGGAGTATCTGGACCTCAACATGTGGAGATGACATACTTCTTTCAATAGAGACGACTTGTAGCATATAAACTGGAAGAAAGGATTCAGATTCTTTATGGTTAGGGATTTGTTCATCACTTGCATCATCATCAGAGGAATCATCATGGATGGCAAAAATTGTTTCCCCTATTTGTTCCTCGTGTTCAGAGTAGATGGATTCAATATCTGCATCTTATAGGAGGAGTTTGTCATTTGTAAAATTTGAGCAACCATTCTTGTAGACTTTTATTTCTTATCAAGGCAATGACAAAGGCAGCATCGATCCGTTTCTTTACGCCTGGTGGATTTTACCCTTAAAAAGCAAAGTGCCTAAAAGAGAAGCAATCATGCTTTGAAGCTCTGGTTGTAATTCTTGGTGAAGAGAAGCTAAGTAAACATGCTTAAGATTAGGATCATTGTACCCATTGAGCATGTAAAACTTCTCGAACATTCTCTTATGGTGGTATTCCAAATCTTTTCTATTCAAGGAACATCATTTCATGGAGAAGTATTCTTGATTGGACATCTTATTGATAAGATTTACATTTCCAATGAATTCTTGATGTATCTCTTCAAGTACATCAGAAGGATGAGTAACTTGATAAAATTGCATTTGCTTATATTCTCCAAGACTTTGAAACCATTCTCTAAGAGTGCCTATGAATCTAGAGGCAAACTCTTTAAGAACTGCAGAAAGGACAGTATTTTCCTTCGCAAGTTGAACATCAATCCATGCTGCAAATGTTTGCAGTTTTTCTATTTGTTTGGGAATAGGAACATCATCGAGAGTAAACCATGGGCCATTAGGTGGCTTTTGTGAAGAATGCTCCGTTGGTTGACTAGATGCTTCAGTGGTTCCTGAATCACAATTGAGTTCTTCATCAGAATCTTCCACAACTTGATCTTCATTATGTCTGCTAGATTCTCCAGAAGCAACCATAAGGATAGACGAGATATTTGATATTTGTGCTTCAAATTTGTCAAGTGTCTGAGAGTTTTTTAATATTTGGGACTTTGGAGAATAGGGTTCATCAAGTAACTCGTCTTTTGTAACAATTTTGATGGGATTTGCAGAGGTCATCATAAAGGATTCACCATGTTGTGGTTCTTCTGAAGGAAAAGGTTTTTGAGGTGCCTTTTGTTTTTCTTCTGCAGTTAATCTTTTCTTTTGTGGTTTACTTTGAACTTTTTTAGGGCTGGAAGAGATTATAGGAGCACTAAAGGCCATGAAAAAGTGTTTAGAATAATCAAAAGGAGATGATGATGTTTTTGGTGAAAGGGGTTGAGCTGAGAAAGAAGAGAATAGTGGGGCAGGTTTGGCTTGTTTTCTATCTTTCTCAATCTGGGCAAGTTCATTCTTTAGACTTCGGATCTCCTCTTCTTTTTGTAAAAATTCTTGGCCAAAATTCTTTTGGTCAATAAGGAATCTAAGATCCTTATCAAGTCATTGGATTCTTGCGATAAGATTATCATAGAAGCTTTGGAGTTTGCTTTCAAGGCTCTCAACCCTATGCTCAGTGGATTCTAATTTGGAAAGGACTCTGTTCATCTTGGTGTCCAAAGTAGTATGAGATCTATTCTGAGATCTAGCATTTGTGGTCTGCCAATTTAGCACTTCTTTAGCCTGAGTGAGGGGCTTCTTATAACCTTGTGGGTCAACAGTGGTAGCCTGCACATAAGGGTTGGAAGATGCTTTCTGGCTGGAATCCTCCTGTTTTTCCAAGGATGGAAAGTCTGAATCATATGCATGGCTGGATGACACAGTACGACGCAGTGGAGTCAACTTCTTTCCTGCAAATAGGGGCTTCCTTCAAATATTCAAAGTTGCATCTTCTTGCAGCTGCAGGAATTGCTTTTGGTTGATCCAGATCTGGATCTGGAGAGCTGTAATCATCATAGTGGCAAGAAGTTAAGATGATGGTAGAGTCTTCTTCTTATTTCTTCCCCGTCTTTTGGAAGAGTAATCGTCATCTTCTTCCTCATCATCACTTTTGTCTGCACAGGGGCATCTTGGGTCACACATGGATGAATCTACATCCCATATGAAATGTCCATCAATCTTATCCGTGTATGAATAAGATCCATCAACATAAAAGCTATTGATATTTAGAAGAATTGATATTGGCACTACACATTACGATAAATGCATTTCATTCTAAATGTTTTATCAGGTAATTGCCAAAATTGCCCATGGATTGAGAAAAAATATTATTGTATTATCTTATGATAAATGATGTAGAGCGGAAATATTTATTGTTCTATTTATAATTGAGAGATTTTATCTTTTCTTTCAAATTTTTTTTGATACATTAAACATTTATTTAAGTCCTTTTATTTCCATCTCTAGTGTCTTAAATATATGTCTGATGTTAGGCTAATTATCTATTTGAAAAATATAAGTTTCTGTTGAATTTTTCTAAAATAGAATAAGATACTAAAAAAATACTCAATACTAAAATTGACTCATAACTCCCCCCATCCCCCCCCCCCCCCCCCCCCCCCGGACAAGTTACTATTTGAGTGTCCACTATAATTAAAAGGTTTATTAATTTGATGAAAATACAATAAAAAAATTTCATTAATTCATGGGCAATATCGTTAATAGTTTAAGATACAAGTTAAATTTGAGTGTCTCTATCATTTTTTAAAGTATCAAATCAACTCTCATAATATATCCACCAACTACATCATTTTTGAAATAGAAAACTTGCTTTAGAAATCAGTTCAGATCTTTGTTCACATAATTAAAGATAAAACACCATTTTCAAATTTGGGATTTGATATGGTAACTGCACTCACATTTGGGACCAAATTTCATTTCTGAAAATATTATAGCGTCATAACTACGTTGAGATAATTTTAATAGTGAAATTAGTTCTCGGTTTTCTTAATTGAATAACAAATCATAGAATTAACATAAACCCGTTATGGAATAATTATTGAATATACAAGTCCGACAAAAAGGAGGAATGCAGCCAGAATTTACCCTCAGTCTCCATAATAAATGAACTTGAGTAAAATCATCTCAATATATTCGAGTCACCCAAGAGTCAACATGCAACGTGTGTCACATGTTGTTCAATCAACAATTTTAGAATAATGTATTTAGATAATAAAAATTACTGATCTATCTCTTATCGGGGGCCCCGAGTGGATCTTCTATCCCACAATGGTGTACCACAATGGTGTCACATCATTGTGGGATTGACAAGTGGCCAATTAAAAAAACTACTAATAATAATTCAAATTAAAAGGACACTTGTCAATCCCATAATGATGTGACGTCATTGTGGTACACCATTGTAGGATAAAAATCTGTTCCGGGGCCTCAAACCCCACGGAACATGAAATAAATAATTGATCCCCATTTAGTAGTTATATGCAAATAAAATATCTTATTTTGAACATAGAGGGCCCCGGGAAATGTTGATGAGTAAAACTTTTAAAAGTGTAAAAGGCCGGCAAAAGGGCAAGCTGGCCTTTTATAGGCCTGAGCCCATTAAGGCCGGCCTGCTAAAGGCCTGGACCTTTTAAAAGCCTGGTCCATACTAGGATAAGGTCGGGCCGGCCTGGCCTGTGAGAGGGCCAAGATTCTTCGGCCCGTGGCCGAAAAGCCCAGTCCTCTAAATTTTTTTCTTAATATAGAATATTATTATATAATAATATAATAATAACTAAATATAAAATAAAATAAAAAAATTAAACATTATGGACGTTGCACACTTATGCAACGGTCGGCAACTACTGACCGTTGTATGTGGTGCAACGTTCGGAAATCAACAATTTGCAATTGCTGACCGTCGCATAAGTGTGCAACGGTCGGAATTTCTTCAACCGTTGTATCCCCTATTTAAATTTTTTTTCTTTTTAAATTATTTGATTTTTTATTACCTATAAATACATGATAATTTGATCACTTTGTCCACACCAAACTCTTTCAATCTCTTACAATTGTCTCAATATTATCAAGCTCTATTTATACACTTCATTATATTTATATCAATTATATGATACATTATATTTAGTTCAACATATTACAATTCCTTCAAATATATTAAAAATACTCTTTATATTATTTAGACTATAATTTTATTTGAGAATTTGAAGTTGGAAACAAGTGGTTATTTCTATGATTAGTCGAGGCATAATCCATCTTCCCAAATTGAAGTTGTAGAGCTCTCGGTTTTGCTACATTTGGCAGAGGACAAGTCCATCTTCCCAAATTGAAGTTGTAGAGCTCTCGATTTTGTGACGTTAAATCAAAGCGTAATTTCGGCGTTTGGTAACATTTACTCATTCCCAAATTTTAAACTTGTTAATTATGTGTGAATTTATTGTTAATTGTGTGTTAATATCTATTTGTGTCATTTTTTTTCTACGATTATTTTATCCATAAAAAATGAGTCCTCCTAGTTCAAGTAGCTCTTGTGGTCGTAGGGGTAAATATGTAATGGCAACCGAAACACATTATTTTTCAAGACCCGAAGACACTCCAAAATGTTTTCAGACCCCGCCGCCATTTAATGATCCCGAAATTGTAAAAATTTTCAAAATGTCCCCCAGACACACAATGCTTCACCGTCGAGTGTGAAAAAATAAGGGGAAAAACTAGTGATCTTTGGGCTTTTATGAAAGATATGATGATGAATATTTCGAATGTTGGTGCCCCTGTCGACTTTTTAAACACACGGCTCAATCGGAGGGGGGAGGGGTATCCACTATAAGAAGACATTGAAATGCACACCACCCGGAATTGATTAACATACTATTAGGGAGGAAGGGAAACTCGGAAGTATACTTAAGTTCACCCCATACCATTAACACTTTTGTTTACGATGAAGAAATTATGAGAAGAGGACTTGTTCAGTTAGTCATTTAATCCGAACTCCTCTTCTCATTTGCGAAAAATATTGTGGTTGAAAGATTTATACAACAATGTATTCGTCCTCAATTTAAACGTGTATCACGAAACACATATTTTAAATATGCTAATAATTTATTTCATGAACAAGTTAGATTTTTAAAGGTGATCCTTTGTGACTTACCCTCAAGAGTTGCTCTAACTTTGGACATGTGGTGGGGTAGAGGGGTGAGTCATTATGTTTGTGTAACTGCACATTGGATTAATGACGATTTTTTTCTACAAAAATGAATAATTGATTTTGCATAACTTGAAAATCCTCATTCGGGATACATGATTGCATAGTCAATATATAAATGTTGTAATTATTGGGACATTTCGTGAAAAAATATGACAATTTCTTTAGATAATGCAACTAATAATACTAATGCTATATCTCATCTAAAAGGTATGTAAATCCCGTCTTAAGTGGTGCATTTTTTTATATTAGATGTATTTGTCATATTATGCATCTTTGTGTTAAAGATGGTTTGTCTAAGATAAAGACACATATAGAAAAAAATTAGAGTTTGCCTAACTCATATTTCCACGTCAAAGAAGAACACAACAATTCAATAAAATGTGTAGTGATTCTCGTTTAAAAGAAAAAAATATTTATCTTGATATGCATGTTAGATGGAATTCAATCTATAAAATTGAGCGATGCACATCTGTATTCTATGATTAACTAATTTATGTAATAATAACATGATGAATGAGAGTGGCAAACCAAATATATTAGAAGAAGATTGAGATTTTATTTATCTAATTGCTCAGTTATTAGAAGTATTTCGTAATGCTACAAAATTATTAATCCGGTTGTTATTATCCTACTTCGAACATCGTAGTTGGTCATATGATGCACATTGCTAAAATGTTTAAAAAACATAGATATGATGATAATGTTGCATCTATTATACATAGCATGGAATCAAAGTGGCTTAAATATTACATTACTGTCCCTAACATAGCTCTTCTAGGAACAGTATTAGATCTCAATTGCAATGTACACTATTTTTAATTCAACAATATTTTGAATGTTTCGACTACTTATATGTAGATATAGATTTTGAACACAAAAATGTCAGAGTTTGTTCACATCATTAGTAGAATGGTATACCACGAATGACATTAACCAATATGAAAAAAAAATATTTATCTTGATATGCATGTTAGATGGAATTCAACCTATAAAATTGTGCGATGCACATCCGTATTCTATGATTAACTAATTTATGTAATAATAACATGATGGATGAGAGTGGCAAACCAAATATATTAGAAGAAGATTGGGATGTTATTTATCTAATTGCTCAGTTATTAGAAGTATTTCGTAATGCTACAAAAATATTATCCGGTTGTTATTATCCTACTTCGAACATCGTATTTGGTCATATGATGCACATTGCTAAAATGTTTAAAAAGCATAGATATGATGATAATGTTGCATCTATTATACATAACATGGAATCGAAGTGGCTTAAATATTACACTACTGTCCCTAACATAGCTCTTCTAGGAACAATATTAGATCTCAATTGCAATGTACACTATTTTTAATTCAACAATATTTTGAATGTTTCGACTATTTACATGTAGATATAGATTCTGAACACAAAAATGTCAAGAGTTTGTTTACATCATTAGTAGAATGGTATACCACGAATAACATTAACCAATATGAAAATAATCCTAGTTCAACGAGTTCTAGTAAAAGAGCAAAATCTATATATACAAGTCTCTTGAGTTCAATGAAAAAAATAACAAGCACACCAAGTAGGCCGAGTAATGAAGTAGGTAAATATAACACTGAAGACGTTGATGAAGAATAATTTGATATATTACGGTGGTGGAAAAGTTCACAAAAAAGGTTTTCTATCTTGCTTATCATTACCCGTGATATACTAACGTGTTAAATGTCTATAGTTGCTTCGGAAAGTTATTTTAGTGCAGGTGAGAGGGTAATAACGAACAAAAATTCAAGAATGACGAAAGAAATGGTGCGAGTATAGGATTGGCCAGATTATGCATGAAGACAACAAGAGATTCGACGAGATGGTGCGAAATTTATACCGCCAATATTCCTGAATGATAAATCAAGCGACGATCAAGGCATCGGGGAAGGCAACAATGAAGATGACGATACAGAAGATGAAGACGAGACACAAGAGACCAATATACAAAACTAGTATGGCTTAAATGCAGCAAACCAACATAAAGGTTCTAATATCAGTGTATTTCCAACGACAAATATTGGGGACGATTTTATAGAGTCTATGAACAATAAAAATTAATAATATTCCTAGCATGAATGTATTCATGTAATTAGTGGCAACTGTATTGACTACGTTTTAAGTTTACTTATCCATTTCAATAAAACCAAAGTATTTAACACCTTTAAACATATATTGTTAGTTGTCACTAATTTTTTTAACCAACTAAGTTTTTTAATATTGAATCTATTATCCCCCATTTTATAGTATTGTGTAAAAATATTACTTTAACAACACCAAAATAATAAACTAACAAGTAATAACTAAATTGAGAAATTAATTACAGTGATACATTGTGAACTAACAAGTATTAAATAAATAAATAATTAACAAAAGTAAATAAATAAATAAAACAAACAAAAAAGCCTTAAAAAAAGCCTTCAAGGTTGGCCTTGATAGGCCTTAAACAAAGCCTATTAAGGCCAATCTTGAAAGGCCATTTTGGCTCATCATTTGAAGAGCCAAAATGGCCTTAACCTGTTAGCTAAAAGGGCCGAGTTGGCCCCTTTAGCATTAAGGCCAAATTACACCCTTAAGTAAAAGGTTGGAAACTGATGTATCATATTTTAGGAATGGCGCCTGGATGATCAAAATGGCAACATAACTGCAAAGTCTATTTTTTTGATACTGCATACAAGCAGACCTGAAATGTCATATATATATATATATATATATATATTTCTATATATGTATGTATTGTGATATATAACATTATGGATTGACGAGATCATGAAACGGGACTTTTTAAATAAATAATATAGTTTTAAATAAAAATTATATATATAATACACAAAAAATTATACGTCCAGAAATAGCATGATACGCCATTGGTAATGGCGTACCCACCTGGATACGCCATTATCAATGGCGTACCCAAATTCTCCTCTTTTTTTTTTTTAAATTTATGTGACAGGGTACGCCTCTTTTTTTTTTAAATTTATGTGACAGGGTACGCCATTAACAATGACGTCCCTGTCAGAAATTTTTTAAAAAATAATTTTGCTGTTTTTAATTTTTTAGTGACAGGGTACGGCATTGTGAATGGCGTACCCTGTCAAAATTCAACAAAAACAAAAACAAAAATTTTGACATTTTCGGGATGATTTTTCTACCTTTTTTGTACATTTTTGGGCTTCGACTTCAACACAAAAAATGTAGATTGACTCACAAAGTTTGTAACGGTATGAGAATTGATTTATTTCGATATTTGGGCACACATATACGGATTTTTCGGAAAAAAAAAATATTTTCGTCATATTCTGGATGATTTTTCAACCTCTTCTGTACATTTTCGGGCTTCGACTTCAACACAAAAAATGTAGATTGACTCACAAAGTTTGTAAAGGTGCAAGAATTGATTTATTTCGATATTTGGATAAAAAAATACAACATGTTAAAAAAATCACACATATACGAATTTTTCCGAAAAAAATAGTTTTTCGTCATATTCGGGATGATTTTTCAACCTCTTCTGTACATTTTCGGACTTCGACTTTAACACAAAAAATGTACATTGACTCACAAAATTTGTAACGATGCACGAATTGATTCATTTCAATATTTGGGTGAAAAGATACAAGATGTTAAAACAATCACACATATACGGAGTTTTCGGAAAAAAAAATTTTTTCGTCATCTTCGGGATGACTTTTCGACCTCTTCTGTACATTTTCGGGCTTCGACTTCAACACAAAAAATGTTGATTGACTCACAAAGTTTGTAACGGTGTGAGAATTGATTCATTTGGATATTTGGATGAAAGAATACAACATGTTAAAAAAGTCACATACATAAGAATTTTTCCCAAAAAAAAAAAAAAATTTCGTCATTTTCGAGATGATTTTTCGACTTCTTCTGTACATTTTCGGGCTTTGACTTCAACACAAAAAATGTAGATTGACTCACAAAGTTTGTAACGGTGTAACAATTGATTCATTTCGATATTTGGGTGAAAAAATACATGTTAAAAAAGTCACACAGATATGGATTTTTCAAAAAAAATATTTTTTTGTCATTTCGGGATGACTTTTCAACCTCTTCAGTACATTTTCGAGTTTCGACTTCAACACAAAAAATGTAGATTGACTCACAAAGTTTGTAACGGTGTGAGATTTGATTCATTTTGATATTTGGGTGAAAAAATACAACATGTTAAAAAAGTCACACACGGATTTTTTGGAAAAAAAAAAAAATTCCGTCATGTTCGGGATGATTTTTCGACCCCTTCTGTACATTTTCGAGCTTTGACTTCAACACAAAAAATGTAGATTGACTCACAAAGTTTGTAACGGTGTGAGAATTGATGCATTTCGATATTTCGGTGAAAAAATACAACATGTTAAATAAGCCACACATTTACGGATTTTTCTGAAAAAAATATTTTTTCGTCATATTCGGGATGATTTTTCAACCTCTTCTGTACATTTTCGGGCTTCGACTTCAACACAAAAAATGTAGATTGACTCACAAAGTTTGTAACGGTGCCAGAATTGATTCATTTCGATATTTGGGTCAAAAAATACAATATGTTAAAATAATCACACATATACGAATTTTTCGGAAAAAAATATTTTTTCGTCATCTTCGGGATGACTTTTCGACCTCTTCTGTACATTTTCGGGCTTCGACTTCAACACAAAAAATGTTGATTGGCTCACAAAGTTTGTAACGGTGCAAGAATTGATTCATTTCGATATTTGGGTGAAAAAATACAACATGTTAAAAAAATCACACATATACGGATTTTTCTGAAAAAAATATTTTTTCGTCATCTTCGGGATGATTTTTCGACCTCTTCATTACATTTTTGGGTTTCGACTTCAATATAAAAAAGGTATATTGAGTCATAAAGTTTGTAACGGTGTAAGAATTGATTTATTTCGATATTTGGGTGAAAAAATACAACATGTTAAAAAAGTCATACATATACATATTTTATTCCGAAAAATCCGTATATGTGTGATTTTTTTTAACATGTTGTATTTTTTCACCCAAATATCGAAATGAATCAATTCTTGCACCGTTACAAACTTTGTGAGTCAATCTACATTTTCTGTGTTGAAGTCGAAGCTCGAAAATGTATAGAAGGGGTCGAAAAATCATCCCGAAAATGACGGAATTTTTTTTTTTTGAAAAATCCGTATGTGTGTGACTTTTTTAACATGTTGTATTTTTTCACCCAAATATCGAAATGAATCAATTCTTACACCGTTACAAACTTTGTGAGTCAATCTACATTTTTTGTGTTGAAGTCGAAGCCCGAAAATGTACAGAAGAAGTCGAAAAATCATCTCGAAAATGACGGAATTTTTTTTTTTTTGGGAAAAATTCGTATGTGTGTGACTTTTTTAACATGTTGTATTTTTTCATCCAAATATCGAAATGAACCAATTCTCACACCGTTATAAACTTTGTGAGTCAATCAACATTTTTTGTGTTGAAGTCGAAGCCCGGAAATGTACAGAAGAAGTTGAAAAATCATCCCAAAGATGACGAAAAAATATTTTTTTCCGAAAAATCCGTATATGTGTGATTTTTTTAACATGTTGTATTTTTTTTATCCAAATATCGAAATGAATCAATTCTTGCACCGTTACAAACTTTGTGAGTCAATCTACATTTTTTGTGTTGAAGTCGAAGCCCGAAAATGTACAGAAGAGGTTGAAAAATCATCCCGAAAATGACGAAAATATATTTTTGTGTGCCCAAATATCGAAATAAATCAATTCTCATACCGTTACAAACTTTGTGAGTCAATCTACATTTTTTGTGTTGAAGTCGAAGCCCAAAAATATACAGAAAAAGTCGAAAAATCATTCCGAAAATGTCGAAATTTTTGTTTTTGTTTTTGTTGAATTTTGACAGGGTACGCCATTCACAATGGCGTACCCTGTCACTAAAAAATTAAAAACAGCAAAATTTTTTTTTTAAATTTCTGACAGGGACGCCATTGTTAATGGCGTACCCTGTCACATAAATTGAAAAAAAAAAAGAGGAGAATTTGGGTACGCCATTGATAATGGCGTATCCAGGTGGGTACGCCATTACCAATGGCATATCATGCTATTTCTGGAGGTATAATTTTTTGTGTATTATATATATAATTTTTATTTAAAACTATATTATTTATTTAAAAAGTCCCATGAAACGCCGCTACACATGGTCGGTTTTTATAAATAATGCCCAATAAAAATCCAACAAGGCATGTTACATAATATCACCAGGAGAAATTTGTACATAGGACGAGAATCCTTGGAATAACAATTAATATATAAGAAGCTAAGGTAAGAATTTCACTCTTTAATGTAAATTAATATTGCATTATACTGATGCTTATATATTACGACAATGTAACGGGAAAAGAAATGTATTTTGACAGATAAATTTCATGATGCGACAAATATATGTTGAAATCATAGTATTACAAATCTCGTAAAGTGTTGAAAAACGTGTATAAAAATACGCAGCAGAAATAAATAAAACCAAGTAGTCAATTTAGATGGCATATTCAATGTTATGGTTAGAAATCGAAAACAAACCTCTTGAAGTGTAATGGTTGAGATTTCTATTTGCTTTGATTTTTCGGGCTTGTCCAACAAACGAAATCCTCTTATAATCCAAGCAACGAATGAGTTTTTGCCTCTAAATTTCATGCCGGAAATAATCTTGAAACTTTCTCTCCTTCTATGAAGGTGGCGGAGGCTAGCTTATGGAGAGAGGGTGGAATTTTTGACCTTTCTTATTTTGCAGAGAGTGTAGAGAATGACATATGAAAGCACATGATATTAGAGGAGTATTTAAACTCCTCAAAAACTCTCCTCCTCTCGTTGCTCTACACACCTAGGCGTGTGACTCCAAGTCACACGCTAACATGTTGCCATTTCACACGTCACGCATGTGACGTGTGTTTGTGTCTATATATATATATATATATTATATTTTAATATATATTTTTTATATATGCTCATATAATTATTTCAACCAATTAATTAAATAATTAATTCTAATATATTTTATTAATTATTTTATCTAATGAATAACTAATCCATATTAATTATTTTCTTTTAAATTCATCCAATGAATAAAATTGATATCAAATATCAATTTTTTTCTTAAGTCAAAACTAAGACTCCAGATTAATTTTTTTAAGCATGACTCTTCTAGATTTGTCTCAGATGGCAGTGGGGGGAATCAAAAGGATGTAGCTAACACCTAACAAATCTCGTGGCCCACATCGTAACTCAACTAAGCTCTAATATGTGAATTATACCGAACCTTCCAATTATGAATTCCGTGTGAGTATAAACCTTTTATTCTCGAATTCTAGTCAAGTGAAAGTCATGGACATGTCAAACCCACTGAACTTGACTAAATGATTTCATCATAATAAGATGAGGTCATTGAGTTTCCTCTCTTTGTCATGAGCAACTCTAATACTTTGGTCAAAGACTTTGACCTCATTTACTTGTAACTTCATTTGATTCATTCTCGTTTACATACGAGAGATTAAGTTTAAAATTGTCAATTAAGTTGCACTTTGAGATTGACCCCACCATCAGGTAGAGTGGGTCTTACTGCTCTAATGACAAGCTTGATGTCACCAGTACATCTCCAATGTGATCCCTTAGGTCTAGGATTCACACACGCCTATCATAATTAATCAGTTCTGTCATTTACTATTATTGATTGAAACCTATGTATTTACTATTATTGAGTGAAACCTATGTGATAGAACCGATGTAAGTCATGTTCGAACTCACCACTCTCAGTAATGTGTATGTACCATGTCAAAACTTGCGTTACACAAGTCTAACAAACTTTCAATGTCAACTCCATAAAAACTTTGATGTAGAACAAGAAGCCAACACGTTTTTGGATAGGTTCGAAGAAAGAAAAGTGAAAAACAAGCGAAAAGTTGCCAGTGAGACTTCAAACAACCATAACTTTTGATTTGCTAGGAGTTACGGGGCCCACAATATACCAAATCGAAGATCTTTTCGAGAGGAATCTAAATGAATGGCTAGGGTTCCATTACACGTGTTATCTTGTAAGGTGAGGTATTTTTTGGTCAAATTTGATAGCGTTTCGAGTCCATTAGAATTCTAGTGATTTTTGTAGTCAAAATAGGAGTAGAAATAGGAGTCCTAGTTTATTTCAATTAGGAGTCTTTCTTTTATTTTCTATAAATACTTGCTGCAGTTATTTGTCTTTTTTAGATACAATTGTATCATTAATAAAGATTTTGAGTTTATTTTACTTTCAAGACTTCTTGCGTTATCCGAGATTTTAGGACGTGTTCTTTAAATTCTCAAAATTACTAGCTTCCGCTCCGTCAAACTTGCAAATAAGTTGAAAAGTCAAGTATCAAACTCTTCTAGTGTCTATCTCACTAACTCATAGTGTTAGATGTCAGACATTAGTGGCGGTGCCAAACCTATAAACACTTGAGATATAATCTTGTTTTATATTTCAAACCTACGCCGTAATTAATAGAGTCCTGAGGATCAATGCATGGCTATGGGAACAATCGCGCACAGAGATTGTGGATATGTAAAGTTCTCCAAGACCATAATCCTAAACTACTTCCAATACATAGAGATATGAGAAAAAGGGAAAACATAGTGTGCCTTGATAGATGATCATTGTCTGTAAAGAGTGTCTACACTTGAAGGTGTCAGACAGAACATCCCACTATTGGGATCAACCCCCTCGATTGGTTAATCTCGCGGGATTGTGTACGCAGTGGAAACAGATATTTTAAGTGTGTACAAAACACAATCCCTAAACAATGGATTAGGCTGACATGGTACCATCGAATATACAATGGGATTCTCACAAATCACCTCTTTGAAGATTTATCCACCAAAGAAAATCTTCAAAGCAACTTCTCCTTGTCTTTTTCGCGCTAACTCTACAAAGCGTCGCTATGCGTATCTACACCTTAGTTTGTATTCCTGATCTTCTCTACCAGTGCTAGCCAAGAGAACTCAAACTTTGGCTTATGGTGAAAAGGGTGGAATTTGTGCTTAGGCTTTAATGCAGAGAAAGGAGGAAGAAGAGAAGAAGAATTAATTTTTTCAAGTTCGTAAACTTGTGATAAGTCAATTAAATTCAAGAAATATAACATTAATATATATATATATATGTGGTTCATGAATCACACAACAGATACATGTCTCACACACATCACATCTCACTTTCGTTTGTTGGGAGCTGAGTGATTTCTGAATCGCTTTATCTTTGTAATAGTTAGAACTTGTCTTTTTGGTTCTTCATAGACTTTAATTTCTTTAGAGTATCTTTTCTGATAAGGATGAAGTTATTTTTATCAAGATTACTTGATTAAAGGATATTAGTCGTAAGTTTTATCGTGGACCTAATTTTAATAGAATTCATACCTTGTGGACCTTTTTATTTGGTAAAATTTGGGACATGACAATTATCTCGTCTCATGATTCTCCTAAAATCTTGGGATAAGTCAAAGTATAATGGTCTGCACAGGTTGCTGCAATAACATCTCAAGTCACATAAGTTATCTCACTATGTAATCCTTAAAATTTCAAGTTCAACATAGAACCAACAATGAATCATGCCGGGGTTCAGTCGTGCACCTCCAAGTGCAGACACACTCTATAGACACCGATCCTAGATCAATGCCCATGGAAAAAGACACTCGTACTATGAGAATGTTGCATGATCAAGCTCTGAAGAGACTATGATTTTTCTTTTTCTCATGTCTCTATGGTTTGGAACTAAGTTTAGAATCATAGGCTTGGAGAACATTGCACAATTGCTACCTATTGTGCAAGACCATTCCCATAGTTTATCAATGATCCTCGAGACTCTATCAACTATGTCATAAAATTACAGATAAAGAAAGATGGCAGATTATATTAATATAGAAAAACAAGATTGTTTACAAGTTTTTAAAGATTTGATAGCACCACTGAATGGCTAGTCAAGCACATAACATTAACAATCTTCCACATGCCATAAATTCATTTGACCATGTATCTAAGTCTCATCCTATCTTGATGTACTTCAAACATCCTCTAGCTTTGTGGCTTGGTGAACGTGTCTGTTGTATTTGATGATTCAGCTCATTATACTTAAACGCAGCCTCTATCAATGATCTCTAATCAGGTGATATCACCTCCAAATATGCTTGGAACGCTGTTAAGACCTCGACTCTTTAGCTTGTGCTATAGATCTATTGTTATCACACAACATGCTTACTAGATTCGCAATGGAGAGAACTACCCTCAGCTTATTAATAAAGTTCTTCGTCAAAATAGCTTTTTTCGTATCTTGGCTAAGCCTAGATGCTTATAGCACAGGCGCATTCTCAATGGACTTAGTCAACACACAGTCGAGCTCCTTGGTGTGTAGAGCAATCTTGAGGTTTGTGATCTAGTCAGTATTCATTTGTTGGTTTCAAGTGTTAGGAAATTTCATTTTAGGTGTTTTGATGATGACAATTAGGATACTTGTTAGAACCCAAAAATATGTATGTTTAATTTTCATAGAAAGATGTATAGGCTTTGAAATTAGATTTGTATAGGTCTTAATTTTATTTTAGATTATAGCTTAGGACTGATCGCTTACTGTTGATTGAGATCTGAGTTGTCAATTAAGCTAGAGTGAAATTTCGAGGCTTAAGATTTGAATGAAGTCGTCTGAGCAGTGACACGACAAAATCCTAGCAAGAGAACTAGGTCGCGTAAGTAGTAAAGTGGATTTCTAAGTCCGGGGTTATCGTATCCGCAGGGACAACTATAATCTAAGTACCAAGACTACTATATTACTCAATTCTAAGTTAAATCGGTTGATAGAAAGGTTGATTAACTAATTAATAAATACTAGAAAATAAACTAAGGCAACGTCACACCAAATAAAGGGAGGAAACAATAGAGAGAAGCGATCAAGGCACATGGTTCAACCGATTATGCATTTAGATTGTGATTTATGTTCTATTGGATTATTAGATTGATTTAGCTAAGGCGAAATTCCCTAACGTACGTACTACCCAATCTCTTAGCATAGCAACCCTACCCTTGGTAACGATTTCCTATATATCTCTATATGAAAACCCGATTAACGAGGATGCATTTAAGGTCTAGGAATTCCCCACGTGAATGGAAAGCCACCTAAAGAAACCGAGTCTATCTCTAGTCGGTTTAACTATAGGGTATTCAATGTTTATATCTTCCCTAGGTTATTATCTCTCGATCTCTAACCTAGGCATTTTATCAAACACTTGGTGATCAAGCAAATGTAGCATTGAGATCAAATATTGAATACATAGCTAAAACCAAAATTAATCCAATAAACACCAACAAATCAACAATCAAAATAACATAAACGGCCTATCCATGGCCTCAATCAAACAAGTTTAGCTCATATTCATGTCAAAAGTGCAAATATAAATCATACAAGTCATAGGAGATTTGAACAAATTCAAGAAACAAATATGTAAAAACTCCCTAATTCTTGTAGAGATGTGGATTCCTTGTTGAATTCTCCATGTTTTGACCTTTAATCTTCTCTTCTAAGCTCTCCCTCTCTCTATTTTCGTGTGGTTGCTGATATCCAAGGTGAGTTAGGGTAAAAAATGGCTAAAAGGGGTATTTATAGGCCAACCCACTGCCGCGAACGCCGCGGCGTTGGCTACTGCATGTGAACGCCGCGGCGTTCGAGGATGAACGCCTCGGCGTTCGTCCCCTGCTGCTCCAGCCAATTTTGGTAAACTTCGCATAACTTTCTCTACCGATGTCGGAATTCACTGATTCAAGTTGCTGTAGAATCCTAAAACAAAGATATACAACTCTCCAGAAGACACTAGGGCCGAAATCAAATGATAAAGATGACAAAATTGTCTCACAAGTCACTGAATGAGAAAACTCCATCGTAAGATGTCTCTTCCGATGACGTTTTCACCTCCTTCCCTACATATCTGATCTTTGTCTTCAACATAAGAAATGTACCTTTGCCTCTTAGCTTTCCATTGGTAAATCAAGTGTGTAATTTGGACATGGGTAGAGAACTCTATTCAATAAACTCTATCACTGCGCAGACAGTTTGTATCTTTATGCATGATTTACCTTCAATCCTCGTTCTTTTCCTCCAAATGTTATGTTATTCTACAAAATATGAGAAGACAAGGATCAAAGCATCATATGTGATCAAATTATCAAGAAAACAATCAAAACTAAGTCGATAAACGGGGGAAAACTAGTGTAAAAATAACATATATCAACTACCCCCAAACTTAGCTTTGATCGTCCTCGATCAAATACAATCAAACACACATATGAAGATTGAAATTTTCATTAGCCAATTCATACACACAACAACAAGCATTATATCTTCAAAATTGATTATGAAAAACTACACGATGCTTTTGAACATTCAACAATTTGAAAACCTCACAAAATCTTAGTTTCCATCCCTAAATCATGAACTCCCACATCCATATTCATGTCAAGAGCACACTTTAGAAAAGATTATGCAAATCAATTGGAAGGTAAAGACATTGAAACAATTCAATATTCGTTAACCCATCGGTGTGTATAAAGTGCAAAAGTCACAATCAAAAGGTCTTTCCGGCTTGTAACGTAAGGCTAGGTGATGGCTAGGACCGGAAGATATGGATAAAGTGACTAAGTCAAGAGAGCCTATAACTCAAAATCATCAATCTAAATTCACAAATAGACTACATAAACTTTCACAACTTATCACTTATCCCTTTTTCATTCTCTTTTGCCTTTCAACTTACAACCCCCAAACTTGTTTCTTTTCATATTGGGTTGTACACAGATTTCCAAGCCAAATGATCCAATTGAGTGCCAAGATCAAAGCCTAGTCAAGAGCACATTTTTTTTCTTTTTTTTTCATATATATCTCTCTCTCGACTATTTAGCCCTTTGCTCAAGTTTTCATTTCATCCCCTTTTTTTACATAATACTTCAAACCTCAAATATCCCAACATGGCCAAAACATCACTATCTAACTCATATACATTCAAATCAAAACAAGGTGACTACCCATATTCAAGTCAAATGATATGAAGTTCTAAACTCTCTTGATTAGGTGCAAGACATTGTTTTTCTTTTAGGGTAGAAGGTGGTTGTCGTGGCTTATGAAATAAAGACGAATGGTGGTTTCTAGTGTGCTTAGCACACTCCATTCTTATCAATACGGCTCAAATCAAGGTCTAGAGATTATGCAATATAGAGAAGGCCAAAATGTAAGGCTAACAACAATGAAAGATGGCCTAAATCATTTTATGACTTCACAACATTAAAACACACTTCAAAGTCAACAAAATTGAAAGTCCAAAGTTTTAAATCCTCAAAAAAATCGCATAAGCATGACTAAAAAGGGCTTTCAAGTCACAACATATGACATGTTGACCACAGATAAAGGACTTTGACTTCGAGAGAGTAGAGATATTCAAACGCATTATGCTCTCATGCAAGGGTGCACCAATTCATGAATTCTATATCAACAAGGTTGTACCCCCAAACTTAAATTAAACATTGTCCTCAATGTTCATGAAAGAAATGCAAGGTAAGAGGAATAAGCGATACAACCCTGAAATGGAGAGAAATGGAGGGAGCACGGTGGTGGGCTCATATCCCAGGATCAAACCGTGATCAAAACCTGAAATAAATAATTCTCTAGGAAATCACATCAACAATAAGACAGAAGAGAAAGCAAGCTAATGACAAAAAGGAAAAGAAAAGAAAAAAAATAAAGTAAAATAAAAATAACGAAGCTTGGGTTGCCTCCCAAGAAGCGCTTGTTTAAAGTCATTAGCTTGACTCTTTTTTTTATTTTTCTTCTTCACCCAATACCAGTGGTACCCTTAGTAAACATTTGATCGAGGCCTTGTTTAAACTTCACAGTCTTCTTATCTTTTGTAGCCATTTCTCTCAAGGACTCACCTACAGGTACGACTTGGTAAACATGATGAATGGTAGAAGAGTGTTTCGTTTCATTAGACAAGTCAAATTTCACCTCTTCTTCTCCAACTTTGAAAGTTAATTTACCATGCTTAACATCAATAATTGCTCCAGCTGTGGCTAAGAAAGGTCGTCCCAAAATAATGGGGACCTCAGCATCGTTGGCTATGTCCAGTATTATGAAATCGACTGGAATGATAAGATTTTTCACCTTGACCAAAATGTTCTCTAAGATGCCTACAGGGTGCTTGACCGAGCGATCCGCCAATTGCAAGGAGATTGTAGTGGGTTTTAAGTTCGTGAATCCGAGCTCCCTACACACAGATAAGGGCATGAGTGAAACACTAGCACCTAAATCACATAAAGATTTTGAAAAATTCAAATGACCAATAGTGCAAGGTATAGAGAAACTTCCTGGATCTCTTAGTTTTGGCGGAAGCATGTTTTGTAGAATTGTTGCACATTCCACCGTAGTAGGCATCGTATCATGCTCTTCCACCTTTCTTTTCTTGGAGATGATCTCTTTAAGAAATTTAGCATAGTTGGGCATTTGTGATAAAACATCTACAAGAGGAATATCAATACGCAATTGTTTAAAAATATCAAGAAACTTAGCAAATTGCTTATCTAACTTCCCTTTTTGTAATGCAAGTGGAAAAGGGGGCCTTGGTTTGGGTACGGAGGGTTCAGGTGAAGAATTTCCTGAAATAGGGGAAAACGCCGCGGTGTTGGAGGGTTGAACGCCGCGGTGTTTCACTCTAGTAGGTGCAATGGCATGGTGTTCCTTGGGAAACGCTGAGGCATTTGTTCCGGAGTCAGATGCTGCCTCGTTTTCATCCGAACAGTGTGGTGTATCATCCTTTTTACCTCCCAAATCTGAATCGATGAAGTTCTTTCCACTTTGAAGAGTTATCGCATGAACTTGTTCCCTTGGATTTTTCTCGGTGTCACTTGGTAAAGTTCCTTGAGTTCGTCTTGAAAGCATGTTGGCAATTTGCCCAATTTGAGTTTCTAAGTTCTTTAGTGTGACTTCTTGATTTTTTAAGCTCGCCTCTTGTCTCTTGGACATCATTTCTTGAAATTGAAACTTTTGTGTCGCCTCCGTCATGAACTTTTTCCACACATCTTCCATATTATTCTTTTTCTCAATTTGTTGTGGTTGTTGGAACCCGGGGCCTTTGAAATGGAGGTTGCTGAAAAACGGGTGGTGGTGGTTTCTCCATATTCATATTTTGGTTCCACGAGAAATTTGGATGATTTCTCCATCCCGGATTGAAAGAGTTCGAGTAGGGATTGTTTTGTTGACGACTTGAATTTTCCATGAAGTTAACACTTTCAACCGAGTTCGGTGCCACACATAAATTTCTTTGTAGGCATTCAAAGTTCGTGTGGTCACCTCCACAATTCTCACAACCGGCTCGAACATGATTCACCGCACCTTGCATGAGTCCTAAAGCATCTAACCTTTTGTTTAGGGCCTCCAATTGAACGGCTACTGTGGAGCTATTCCCAATTTCATACAATCCGGCGGGCTTCTTGGGCAACGTGATTCGTTCGGTTGGCCATTGATAGTTATTCTCGGCCATGAGCTCAATTAATGCCCAAGCTTCCTCAGGTGATTTGTTCATGATAGTACCTCCCGCGGCGGCATCTAGATTCGTACGGAGATTCGGTCCCAAACCCAAATAGAAAGTTTGAACAAGTGTGGGCACGGCTAACCCATGGTGTGGGCATTTCCTCAAAAGTTCCTTAAAACGCTCCCATGCCTCATAAAGTGATTCCCCCTCATATTGACGAAAGCTGGTGATTTCATTTTTCATTGCGGCCGTCTTACCCGGTGGAAAATACTTAGACAAAAATTTATCCACCATTTGTTCCCAAGTACGGATAGAGGCGGTTGGCAAAGAGTTGAACCATTGTTTAGCTTTATCTTTGAGAGAGAATGGGAATAACCGTAAACGTATGGCATCGTCGGTGACCCCGTTGTTCTTGAAAGTGTGGATAATCTCCATGAATGTTGCTATATGAGCGTGTGGATCATCATGGAGTAAACCGGAGAATTGAACCTGGTTTCCTATCATTTGGATATACCCCGGCAGGATTTGAAAAGTGTTAGCCTCTACCGGTGGTAGAACAATTGGCCCGGCAGCTCCTTGAATGTTTGGCATCATATAATCCCTCAAAGGGCGTTGTGGAGGCGCCTCTGGTTGGTTTTGATGGACTCGAAGATTTGCAAGTTCCCGACGAACTGCTTCTTCTAAGATAGTGGGATCTATGTGAATAGGAGGAGGATTCAGATTTGGATCCATTGTGGCTTGATAATGTTGAGCCTCTCTTTGTAGTCTTACCCCTCGAGTAAACGTTCGTTCAATTTCAGGGTCCAACTCCGCTAGTCCCACTCGACTAGTACGGGTCATGCACTAACCGAGATCAACCTTACACAAAGAAAGACACACAAATTAAAAACAAAAGAAATGATCTAAGCTCAGAAAGAATAAGGGAATCTCAATATTAGATAAAAATAGTTATCCCCGGCAACGGCGCCAAAAACTTGACACGACAAAGTCCTAGCAAGAGAACTAGGTCGCGTAAGTAGTAAAGTGGATTTCTAAGTCCGGGGTTATCGTATCCGCAGGGACAACTATAATCTAAGTACCAAGACTACTATATTACTCAATTCTAAGTTAAATCGGTCGATAGAAAGGTTGATTAACTAATTAATAAATACTAGAAAATAAACTAAGGCAACGTCACACCAAATAAAGGGAGGAAACAATAGAGAGAAGCGATCAAGGCACATGGTTCAACCGATTATGCATTTAGATTGTGATTTAGGTTCTATTGGATTATTAGATTGATTTAGCTAAGGCGAAATTCCCTAACGTACGTACTACCCAATCTCTTGGCATAGCAACCCTACCCTTGGTAATGATTTCCTATATATCTCTATATGAAAACCCGATTAACGAGGATGCATTTAAGGTCTAGGAATCCCCCACGTGAATGGAAAGCCACCTAAAGAAACCGAGTCTATCTCTAGTCGGTTTAACTATAGGGTATTCAATGTTTATATCTTCCCTAGGTTATTATCTCTCGATCTCTAACCTAGGCATTTTATCAAACACTTGGTGATCAAGCAAATGTAGCATTGAGATCAAATATTGAATACATAGCTAAAACCAAAATTAATCCAATAAACACCAACAAATCAACAATCAAAATAACATAAACGGCCTATCCATGGCCTCAATCAAACAAGTTTAGCTCATATTCATGTCAAAAGTGCAAATATAAATCATACAAGTCATAGGAGATTTGAACAAATTCAAGAAACAAATATGTAAAAACTCCCTAATTCCTGTAGAGATGTGGATTCCTTGTTGAATTCTCCATGTTTTGACCTTTAATCTTCTCTTCTAAGCTCTCCCTCTCTCTATTTTCGTGTGGTTGCTGATATCCAAGGTGAGTTAGGGTAAAAAATGGCTAAAAAGGGTATTTATAGGCCAACCCACTGCCGCGAACGCCGCGGCGTTCGCTTGTTGAATGCCTCGGCGTTCGAGGATGAACGCCTCGGCGTTCGTCCCCTGCTGCTCCAGCCAATTTTGGTAAACTTCGCATAACTTTCTCTACCGATGTCGGAATTCACTGATTAAAGTTGCTGTAGAATCCTAAAACAAAGATCTACAACTCTCCAGAAGACACTAGGGCCGAAATCAAACGATAAAGATGACAAAATTGTCTAACAAGTCACTGAATGAGAAAACTCCATCGTAAGACGTCTCTTTCGATGACGTTTTCACCTCCTTCCCTACATATCTGATCTTTGTCTTCAACATAAGAAATGTACCTTTGCCTCTTAGCTTTCCATTGGTAAATCAAGTGTGTAATTTGGACATGGGTAGAGAACTCTATTCAATAAACTCTATCACTGCGCAGACAGTTTGTATCTTTATGCATGATTTACCTTCAATCCTCGTTCTTTTCCTCCAAATGTTATGTTATTCTACAAAATATGAGAAGACAAGGATCAAAGCATCATATGTGATCAAATTATCAAGAAAACAATCAAAACTAAGTCGATAAACGGGGGAAAACTAGTGTAAAAATAACATATATCAAGCAGCGACGAGAGTTGAAGAAGACTTCTCAATCTATGAAGAAAGTTCAGTGTCGAGTCAACGTCTAAGGTACAAGATTTCACCTGAATGTATTTTCAAGTCCAGAAGAAATTAGATGCAATATTTAATAACGTGCATTTACTCAACAATATTAAATTTTAATTGTATTAAATGCTGATAAGAATTTTAAATGTGATAAGTACTTCAACGTACGGATTGGACCTCTCTGATTAGACTATTAGAAATCACTAGTCAGCCACATCCTTTTTGCAGTAGAATTTCAGGGAAAAGACAAGGCAAGTTTTTCATGCGCATGAAGTGAAGTCCATGCGTCTCACATATGACACATAAATATTTTACCAAAATATCTATAAATAGGACCTCCAAGCAGCATTCAAATTGTTTGTCACAAGTGGCATAAAGGTCTAGAGGATTTGGGGGGAGGGGGGGGGGGGGGGGGGGAAGACCATTTTGATCTTTTCAAAAACCTTTAAATGGCTTTGATAAAAATGATTTGCACAAATTATTTTAGTAAGATGACTGCAAATAAGCCGAATTAGCTCTTCAACTTAACACAATCAATACTTATTAGGAAATCTCATGTTAAATGTTTTAATATTAAGAAGATAAGATTTTATATTAGACCCCAAAAGAATGTAAGTTTATACTTTCATAGAAAATCTGTATAAGACACTACCACAAAAAAGTCCTATTACAGCGGTTTTGAAAAACTGCTATAATAGGGAAACTCGGTTCGGACCTATGATAGCGGTTCGGGTCATGTGATGTCAGAATTTTTTTTTTTTAAAAAAATTGGATACGACAGCGGTTCAATCGAACTGCTGTCATAAACCCGTCTATGACAGCGGTTTGACTGAACCGCTGTCATAAAAAAAAAAAATTACATGTGACAGCGGTTCGGGCCGAACCGCTGTCACAAAGTTACATATGATAGCGGTTCGTGGTCGAACCGCTGTCATAGGGGGCCGGGTTTTCTTAACCCGGCCTCCCCCCTTCTTCTCTCACACTCACTCTCTCTCTCTCTCAACTCTCTCACTATTACACCCCCCCACACCACCACCACCATCACCACCTCTCTCTCTCTCGCGCTCTCTCTCGGTCTCTCTCTCTCGGTTTCTCTCTCTCTCTCTCGATCTATTTCTCTCTCTCTACTCGACCTCTCGCCACCGACATCTGCCGCCGTCCGCCACCGACATTCGCCGCCGTCCGCTCCTCCCCTCTTTCGGTATCTCTCTCTCTCTCTCTTTCTAGATATATATATATATATATGTGCATATATATGTATATATTCTATATATATATTTAACTCTTTATATATATATATATACACAAGGATCGCCGCCGCCGCTGTCGTCGCCCACCTCCGCCGCCGCCGCCGCCGACCACCGCCATTTAGTGGGTACATTGTTTTAGATAAATATATCTATATATATACACACACACACAGATAGAGTATAGAGTTAAATATTTGTGTATGTGTGGGTGTATGTATATATGGGTGTATGTATATATATTTATGTATGTGTGGGTATATGTATATTTGTGTATATGTGGGTGTATATATTTATATTTGTGTATGTGTGAGTGTATGTATATATATATATATATATATTTGTGTATGTGTGTGTGTATGTATATTTGTGTATATGTGGGTGTATGTAGATATTTGTGTATGTGTGGGTGTATGTATATTTGTGTATATGTGAGTGTATGTATATATATTTGTGTATGTGTGGGTGTATGTATATTTGTGTATATTCTTGAGATTTGCCAATTTATTGAAAAATTTAAGGGAAATAGGGATTTGACTGAATTTAGTATTAATTTGGGTTAGTCGGGTGTTAATTACGTTTGATTTGAGATTAAATTGTGGTTATTTTGTGGGTTAGGGTACATTGATCCAACTGGTAATCTATATTTATATTTAGTTGTTGAAAATATGATGTTTTATGTGATTTATGTGATCCGACTGGTGATCAATATTTGTAGTTGTTGGAAATATGATGCTTTATGTGATCCAACTGGTGATCAATATATATTTATAAAATGTTGCTTTATTTTTAATTTTATGTGATTTATGTGATCCAACTGGTGATCAATATTTGTAGTTGATTGAAATATGATGTTTTATGTGATCCAACTGGTGATCAATATTTTCGTATAGTAAGATCGACATTTTGGGTTTGTTGTGGGTGAAAGATTAGAATATTGGGTTTGTTGTGGTTGAAAGATACGAATTTTGTTGGTTGCAAGTTTGGGGAAAGATTAAGTCGAGAACTTGGTAGAAATTTTTGCGTCGATACTCTGCCGAATTTTTTCTAGGATAACGGGAAATAAATTAAAATTAAAACAATTGAATTAATTTTGCGTCGATACTCTGCCGAATTTTTTGCGTCGATACTCTGCCGATTTTAGCGGATCGTAAGATCCAAATTTTGTTGGTTGCAACTTACCCGGGTGAAGATTAAGTCGAGAGCTTGGTAGAAATTTTGGCGTTGTTACTCTGCCGATTTTTCTCTAGAATAATGGAAAATAAATTAAAATGAAAATTATTTAATTAATTCAACTATCAACTAATGATAAAATTGTTTAATTTAATTAATTTAGAATCAAAATGGATCGAAGTTGGATTTTAGCGGATCGTATGTCGGAATAGTATGAGAAAGGGGTGAAAGAGTTCATAAAGTTTGCGGTTGAGCATGCACCAGATCCAACTAGGATCACTTGCCTGTGTTTACGTTGTTGTTTTGGAAAGAGAATTAGTCCACGTGAGTTGGAAGATCATTTGGTGTGTAATGGAATTGATAAAAGCTACACACGTTGGACAAGACACGGTGAAAGCAGTGTCACGTCGGATGATTTGGGTGGTACATCATATCTATCACAGGATTTCAACATGAATGATTATGAGCCTGATCGTTTGGAGGAGATGTCAAATGTGATAGAGGAGATGACAAGTGATTCAAAGACACCACTGTATAGTGGTAGTAAATTCATTATAGCGGTAGGATAATTACGTTCTAGAATAATGGATATGAACCTAACTGTTGTATTTATTACTTCTATTTTAAAATTATTATTGCCAAATGAATCTATCAAATTTATATGAATCTAACTTCTGTATTTTTTTGGCTTTTGTAGGTCAATGGCTTCAGATCCTGCTGGTAGTTTTCCCGAGTATGATATATATGGATCAGATAGCCGTCATGAGGCGGAGATACAGAGAGGTGTTACGACTATGAAAAAAGTTATCAATGCCAGAAGTAAAGGCATAAGGCTACCTGACGGCTGGAATGACAGAGGTCAGGCAGTTAACCCAAACAAATCAATATTTGTTGGTTATATAGGTGTGCAGGCTCGGCAGAAGGTGTCGATTACCATGAGTGATTGGCGAAAAGTCCCGTCACCAATAAAAAAAACATTTGGGATGAAATGAAGGTAATTTGGATATTATCATACTTGTAAGTGTTAATGTATTATCATATTCTCTAAATTATAATTTTATATATACTTTGTTGTTTGTTTTTTGTAGTTGGCATTTGATATTGATGAAAGTAGACAAAAGTACGTACTAGGAGAAGTTGGGAAGCTAGCACATAGCTTTAGGAGCTACTTGAGTAGAAAGTGGGTGCGAGATGATGTTGGAAACATTAATGACAATCCACCCCCACAATATGAGATATCTCAAGCCGATTGGACAACATTTTTAGTTGTTCGCTTAGATGAACGTTTTCAGGTAGCTAGTCATTTTAATTTACGATTTCATTTGTTGGTTATTGCGTTTATATTTAGTTAATAATTTGATAATGTAATAAACAGAAACTAAGTAGGGAAAATCAGGAAAGAGCAAAGGAACCTGAATATCCTTACCAGAAAGCGAGTCTTGGACATGCTCTTGTGGAGCAAATGGAGGTATGTAGCACTAGTACAGAAAAGGCCTGTTACTGCGATTTTAACCGCTGTAATACGTATCGCTGTAATTGGTATGTTTACTATTACAGCGGTTTTTAACCGCTGCAAAATGAGACCGCTGTAACAGAATACAGCGGTTCGGTAACGAACCGCTGTAACAGGTTCATTGTTACAGCGGTTCAGCAAGGCACCACTGTAATAGTGAACTTGTTACAGCGGTTCGGCCACGAACCGCTGTAACAGGTTCGATTTTTTTTTTTAATTATAATTTCAGCTAGCTGTATCCTTCCCACAAGCTCAAAATTCAACTCATCAATAACACATAAAACAAACCAATTGCTCAACAGAAACAACAAATTAAAATCCAAAATTAATTTCATTCACCAAATAATAATCTCCAATAATTACAAATGATAACGAGTTTACAATAAACCAATATAAACTAATCACCACTTTTAAATCAAATAAAAATTTACAATAATTTACAACTTACACCGCCGGCATATCAAAAGCGAATTTAAAAATGTATTGTGCCAATTCAGAACGTGCTTCATCAAGTTGTGCTATAGTGTAAGAGGCGTACTGACAATCAGCAAAGTACTGCAAGACAAATATTAAAATCCAGCAAAAATGTTTAATAACTTAAAATGGACATTAGAATTTGATTAATATTAATTAGGATTATGCATACCGTCGGTGGGATTATAGATTCTCCGTGTCTAATAATATCGTTCATGAATTTCATGACGAAGAAGCCACAATCCATGTCATTTATTTGAATGGGGCACTACAAATTAAATTCAAATCAAAATTGTATTAGAACAAATAACTTTTATACGAATAATTTCTTGAAACTATAATTAAAATAATATAATTACACTAACCTTTATACAACTCCATTTACAGGCCTTGTTTTTTGATTTGATCTTTTGGCTGTTGTTATTTGCTCGAAACATCAACACAACGCTGTTAAAAACATCAAAAATCAAGGAAATATGTCAATATCAAGCAAATATATATATATATATATATATATATGAAATCTAGTTATAATATATATACTTTAAACTTAATATTAAATATAATGGACATTTAATTGAATGATAAAACTTACTGATTGATCGTATCTTTCATATCACGTCGATTATTTGGATCACCGCCGTACATAGAATCCAAATAATAAACGATCTCTTTAATTGGATCAATCACGAGCAACAACCAATGTCCCCTAATCAGCATATTCAAAAGATAAATTTAAAATTAGTTATCCCTATGTAACAAATTTTACAAAATAACAATGTGTCTTTAGTAGATCACCCGGAGTTGTAAGGTGCAATAAACAACTTCCCCTCCAATTGTGCACTAGCTATCATAGTATTTGCTATATATTGAGATTGGTCAACACGCTGAAGGGGAGTAATTCCTGCTCCCGCAGATATAGAATGTGGGCTAAGGAACCCGAATTTATTTTGTTTTTGTTCGGGGACCACGTGATTAACCCACAAACACCTACAATCGACACCACCACCACAATCCGCCGCCGCCCCGGCCTCTCGATTTTTCTCTTTCATTCTCTATCTCTCTACTCGATCTCTCTCTCTATGCTCTACTCTCTCTCTCTCTCTATACTCTCTCTCTCTCACTCTCAAGCTAACCCCGCCCCCGTCCCGTCGCCACCACCTCGACCACCATCCCAAACCGCCGCCGCCGTCGCCGTCCCTACCCACCATACACTCCTCCTCTCTCTCTTTATAGGTATATATATATATATATACGTTTATATATGTTATGTTATATATATATATTATGTATATATTTTAGGTTTATGTTTGTATATAGGTGTTGGGGTTTTGTGATTTAATTTATATAATGTTGGTTATGTGTTAATTTCTTGTTTGTTATATATTAATGTTATGTTAATTAGGATTTTGTGATGTATATAAAATTGGTGCACCAAGTGGCACACCAAGGCCTACATGGGGAGGCCAATAGGCGCCTTTTATGGGCTAATTTGAGCCCAAGGTATTAACTTAAATGATATAAATATATCATATTATTTAATACCTAGGGAAAACAGTCATAACTTACTGAAGCCACAAGAAAAGAAATCGTCACCCTCTCACTCTCCTAGCCATCGGTCATCACCAAGAAAGAGGAGTTTTTTCTCATCAAGTTTTTTGGCGAGACAATTTAGAGGCAGAACAATTGGACTGCTCGGATCATCTAGTTTTCAACTGGATTAATTTCGCGAAGAAGTTGAAGGATTCAAGCTCGTGAGTTTCTCCAACCACTTCGCTACAACGAGTAAAGTTCATTTTACCCTAGCGTACATACGTCTGATAAAACCCCGGGATTGATCCTGTTATGGGGAAATCCAATAAAAATTTAAATTCCGTTTCCACTGCGTTTGGCTATTTTCCCCCAATAGTGGTATCAAGTATGGAAACAAAAAAGGAACTCTCTTCTGTGGTGAGCTGGGCCACTGGAGAAGGGATTGTCCTAATCGAGGCAGGACTAAACGTATGGAACTTTTTGTTTTAGAAACCAATTGTTCTATAATTGTTTTTTCCACTTCGTCGATACTTGATTCTGGAGCTAGTGCTCACGTTTGTGTAATGAATCAGGATCTGCAGCGAAGCAGAAAGCTGGTGTATGGAGAGGTGCTGATCAGTTTTGGCAGCGGATAGAGTGTCACATCTTCTCGCATTGGATCAACTTTTTTATGTTTATCATCTGGATATGATTTAAATTTAGAGGATGTTTTGGTTTTGCCCAATGGGCTTAAGAACATTATTTCAATTCCTATGTTGGTTAGGAATAATTATGTTTTTAATTTTATTAACAGTACTTGCAGCATTTTATTGAATGATAATATTGTTGGCACTGCTACTTTAGTCAATAGCCTCTATTATTTCAACATGCAAAATGAATGTGTTGTAAATGTTATCTCAAAGAAGCGCTATAGGCAAAGTACTAACCTAAGCTGAAAGTGGCATCTAAGACTAGGCTATGCTGGAGAGCGAAAGATACACAAGATAGAGAAAGATGGGTTGATTGACCCATTGGGATCGGATCCCTATCCAACTTGTGAATCTTGCCTCAAAGGCAAAATGGCTAGATCTCCCTTCACCAGGACTTTTGAAATAGCCACTGAAGTATTAAGACTTGTGCACAGACGTTTGTGGACCATTTGGAGAAATGGCTCATGGAGGCTTTCACTATTTCATTACTTTCACTGATGACCATTCAAGGTATGGTCTTGTGCATCTAATGAAATATAAGTCTGAATCATTTGATAAGTTCAAAGAATTTAAGGTTTTGGTGGAAAAAATACTAGTCATCATATAAGGACACTGCGATCGGATCGTGGAGGTGAATATATGAGTAACGAGTTTGATCTGTTCCTAAATGAACATGGGATAATATTGCAACTCACACCACCAGCAAATCCACAACTGAATGGGGTAGTAGAGCATAAGAATCGAACGCTTTTGGATATGGTTCAATATATGCTCAGCAACATTGATTTACCCATCTTCTTGTGGGGACATGCACTCCTTACGGCTATTCGTATCTTGAATAGATGTCCTTCCAAATCTGTTCCTAAGACTCCATATGAGATATGGAGAAATACAAAACCAAACCATTAGTACGTTAGGGTTTGGGGATGCCCTGCCTACATCAAAAAGACAAAGACAGAGAAATTGGAAGCAAGGTCTTTTAAAGGACGTTTCATTGATTTTTCAGAAGATTCTATGGGATACCTATTCTACATGTAAGATGATCAAAGGATCATTGTTGCACTGCAAATGCACTTTCTAGAAGATGAATTCACTCAAGACGGTGGTGCAGATAGAAAGATTGTTCTCAATGAACAAGATGAAACACCCAGGGAGACCACTATTCAAGAAACACACACTGAACCTGACGAAACACAACCAACATTGTGAAGATCTGGTAGAGTACCACATCAACCTGATAGATACTATGGGTACCTGCTACAAGAGGAACAGGGTGTCCACACTATAGCAGTGGGACTTCGTGGGGACGACCCTTCTACTTATGATCAAGCAATGATGGACATCGATTTTGCAAAGTGGCGAGTAGCTATGTAGGCAGAGATCAACTCGATGCATTTCAACCAGGTCTGCACTCTGGTAGATCGTCCTGATGGCATTGCACCTATACGGTGTAAGTGGATATAAGAGGAAGATAGGCCCAGATGGAAGAGTTGATACATACAAGGCAAGACTTGTAGCAAAAGGTTATAGTCAAAAAGGAAGAATTGACTACCAAGAGACCCTTTCACATGTGGCAAAGATCAAGCCTATTCAAATTCTGCTCGTAATAGCTGCACACTTGGACTATGAGATATGGGAGATGGATGTAAAGACGGATTTCCTAAATGGATTCCTTGAAGAAGATAGCTATATGGAGCAGCCTAAAGGCTTTGCATCTGGGTCTAATATTCATAAGGTGTGCAAGTTTAAGAGATCCATTTATGGACTTAAGCAAGCCTCTAGGTGGAATATACATTTTGACGAAGCAGTCAAAGGATTTGACTTTATCAAAAATGAAGATGAACTATGTGTTTACAAGAAGGTTAGTGGGAGTAAAATCACTTTCCTTGTCTTATATGTGGATGACATTCTACTCATAGGAAATAATGTAGGAATGCTCACATCAGTTAAGAGATGGCTTTCAAATACATTCTCCATGAAACACTTTGGAGAAGCGACCTATATTCTAGGGATTTGTATCTATAGAGATAGAACAAATAGAACGATAGGACTTTCCGAAGCCCTTTACTTAGAGAAAGTCCTAAAGAGATTTAGGATGGAAGATTCTAAGAATGGATTATAAGAAGGTTTCCAACTCAGCAGTTGAGCGTATAGCTGCTCAAGTAACTCTCCTGATAGATGAAGTAAAGCTTCTTCGCAAAGAACTTTCCGAGATTCGCTCTTCCAAAGCACCTCTTGATACTGATGTCAAGAAGGGGGAAAAGGGTAAGTCCAAGAGCTTGGCAAGCTTTGATGACAAGCGCTGGGATGATCTCCAAAATGTTATTCAATCGATCCACCAGGCTATCCTCAAGAAGCGTAAACCTCATTTTTATAGAGGTTACCCAATTCCAGACTTCTCAGTTGAGCTACTTGAAGAGTTAGGAATTCCGCCGTTTGCCGCTTATGTTCCCATTAACATCCATCCAAATAGAGCCCCAGTCACGAGATCTTATGAGATTTTTAAAGAACTTTTGTGTGAACTGGGAATCGACAATGCAATCTGGCACAAACGCCTCCACAATTTTGAGGAGTTGGCTGAAAGAATGGGACATGTACAATTTGCCAACAACACTCACAAAAAGATGAGGGAAGCAAAAGACAGGTTATGGAAGTTTGCGGAGATGCTCTTCAAACAAGAGAAGAAGCAAGATCCGAAGACACCTCAATCTTCCTCAGTCAAGAGAAAGCGCTAAAAGCTTTATTTTTCAAAATTTTTTTAGGTGCTTCATGTTTTTATGTTTCCTTGTAACTCTTTGTACTTAACGATATATTCAACGAATGAATTTGCTGAAACATCTCGTTTTTGGCTATATATACTAACTTATAGCTAACTTCTAACATTTAAACGCTAACTTTGTATTATCTTTGGTAACCTCTCTAGCTCTTGGACTATAAGAGTTAAGGTCTTGACATCATCAAAAAGGGGGAATTTGTTAGTAAATTTCATAGGGAAAATTAGTGTTTAAGGGATAGGAAGTTTTCAATTTTATAAAGACACAATAATTTTGAACTATTTAGTAAGAAGGGACTCCTAACTCTTAAATTTCATTAAAAAGATAATTTTACTAAGAGCACACCTATTTTTTTTATTATTACATATACAATAACTAGAACCACACACATACTCAAGCAAAATTAGATAGATTGTGCACAACAAAATTACAAGATCTAGGAATTTTCTTCATTTCCATCTCGGCCAGCCATCCAAAATGCTCCTCACATCACATATTTTCTGTTTATATAGCCAATCTAGTTCCATCATTTGGTTGTCGATCATTTGGATTGCATTTAAAGAGTCACTTTCAGTGAACACATATGAATAATTTAGATTGGCAATCCTTTACCTGGGGTCAAATGAATGCACCTGTATAAACAAGTCTCTACCTAAGATGCCAGGCGTCATTGTTCCTGAGGACATCATCCTAGGTTTAGCTTCACAATATTACATTATTAATGCCACTAGATATTGATATTGGTGCATAAATTAGAAAATTATGATCTTGCAAAGTGTATACATGTACAACCAAATTTACAAGACAAAAAGAAAATGTAAATATCAATTTCAAATATAAGTTCCAAATTCAATAATAAAATGCAATGTCACAAAGAAAATATAACGACTTAATTTTAGAAATTAATATCATCAATTGTACAAAGAATTTAAGGATAAATGCATCAAATAGGTTCCTTGCAAGTTGATTTATTGTGCCCGATTTGATTGCAACGAGAACATCGCAAAGCACTTGCGCTCATAAATTGGGACTCAATTCTTCTTTTACATGGCCTTCCAGGAGCTCGCTTTGTTTTGGGGGGAAGCAATCCAGTCATTCCTTGGGAGCTAGAGCTAGAAAACATGTCAGTAGTTTCACAAAAGACAACATTCGTATCTGGCATATGACTTGTTGGAATACTTGACATGAGTTCCGAGTATATTTTTTCTTGTCTCTCTTTTGTACCAATTGGCGACACAATCATAAACATTTAAATTTTCTAGTGTAATGGCACGACATGCATGTGGACATGGAATACCACTCATTTGCCCTTCTTGACATGTGCAAGTTTCATTGTTAAAGTTAACTACAACATTTCCATTTCGCCTTTCACTTACTTCAACTTCATAAGGAGGTCTAGGTGATGCAAGCAATCCTTGTCAAAAACTTTGATTCTCAATAATTTTTTTCTCAATCTTATTCCCTACTGGAATTTTCCAATTGTGCATGTCATCCACTTTATTTAGCAAAAGTCTAGCATAATTCTTGCAATGTGCTTGCATCATTTTTCCAATTGGTAAAAATCTATCTTCTCCCATCCATGCATTGAACGACTCAGCTGGATTTGTGTTCATACGATCCCAACGAGGCTTGAGAAATAATGCATTAGACCAATGCTCTGGACCATTAGCAACTACCCAATCATACAAGTAAGGATGGAAGTTTTTCATTCTCACTAAAGCATGGCTATATTTCTCTATGGTTCTCGCATAAGCAATATCATCCAAATTCTTGAGGGCTCTAGCTTTTGCAGCACTTTGTAATTTAAAGTGGGGATTTCGATTGATATAAGCACCAAAATTTTCTTTCACGTGTCGGTAGCAATATGCATGATTCTTCGAACTAAATAGTTCATTTATCACCGAAATGATTGCTCGATTTCTATCAGAGATGATAATGACCTCAGAGTTAGATACTACATCCTTCAAGTGCTTTAAAAACCAAAACCAATCTTATTCATTTTCTCCAACTACTACACCATAAGCAATTGGGTACAAACCATTATTGGCATCTAATGCGGAAGCTGCCAATAATGTACCGCGATATGGACCACTTAAGTGACATCCATCGATAAAAACTAGCGGTCTACATCCAATAGTAAAACCATGAATAGAGCATGCATATGCCACAAAAAGTTGCTTAAAGGTACCATCATCATAGCACAACCATTCAGCAATAGTACCTGGCATAACCTCCTTCAATCTATTGCAAAAACCAAGGTATTACCCTATAAGAGTCTTCTACATTTCCATCTAGCATTTGTTTCGCTCTCTCCTTTGTTGCCCATGCTTGATGGTACGACATCTTTAGTTGATGATCACCCCATACATCATGATAATTTTGTTTTGGAAGATAACTATAATTACTAGATATCTTATCAGAAACAATGTCTCCCATTAACTTTGAACTAAACCTCGGTTTGAAATTTATTAAATCTGCAGGTGAATGTGAATGAAAATTATTGAATTTCTTTATTGAAACACTCTTTGATCCACCATCGTGTCCAGCAGATATTTTCCAAGGGCAACCCTCCATGACACATTGGATGCTCATGTATCTTGCTCTATTATGATTAAATTTGTATGAGAATCTGTGAGCAATTGAGTATTTATATATTGCCAAACGAAATGCTTCTGCATTCTCAAAAGCTTGTCCTTCACCGACAATTATGTCATCCCAAACAGAACAAGCATGAGGTATCAATCTATCTCCATATGACACCATATCAGTTGACAAGGCTCCGCTGGATTCATTTTTAGTAGGTTGCGTTCCTTGAATGGTACTAGGTAAACACCTGTTAGCAAGATTTTTTTCATTATTATTGGATAAAAGAGTATTATAAATACATAATTGTTGCTCTTCTTTCGAGAGAAAAATACCTGTTGTTTTGTGCATTACTTGAAGTATAGGCATGAATATCTCTAGTGCTTGATACATAAATATGTGCAAATTTATCATTGAGTTCCATTAGTGTATCAAGTCCAGCTTGATCCTTCAACAATGTTAGTTGATTTGGAGCATATTTAACGGAGAAGTGCACTACTTTTTCATCTGGTTCAGTTCCTAGTCGCCTAAATACCATTGTCTTAAATTCTTCATAACATATATTCGCATGCACGTATATGTGATCAGTTACACCACCCTTATATATCAAGGAACCATCGGGACTCGTTTTATTTCTTCCACCCCAATGACAAATACAAAATAATTGATTTCCTATTGATTCCATGTATCCTACATATAATCAATCAAAAATTAAGAAAACAAGATTCACACAAAATGGCTAGAAAAGTAATCAGTAGCTAAAAAATAAGATATACGCATAAAGACTAGAAATTAAAACATGTCAGTAGCATGAAAATATGTCAATTTATTAATGCAAGGACACATGCACCATCTTTTTCATGAGTAACTATGATAGTATACTATTACTATATGCAACTTAGTTAAAACTTATAATGATATACATACATATATATACATATATATAACCTTACATCCTAAACTCACTTTTACCAGTTATGCTCCTTCTTCCATAATTTATACTTATAATTAATCACTTGTCATTGTTAGTTTACATAATTATGCATATAATTCTATTAGTTCATTGTAAAACGAACAGAATCAATCAAAAACAAAGAATTTTTTGTTCATAGTAAACCATTACACAATACATATCAGAGATAAACATTCAATATTATACTTTATTTGATACCAAAGAAACGTACTTGAAGAGGACATACAGATTTTGTGTTGACAAGAAAGAAGAAGAATGTTGTCGTTCTTGTATGTGTTAGTTTTTCTTTTTTGTGATAAGAGACTTAGAATATTTAGGGCTACTCTAGAGAAAAGTATGTAAAGAGGTGTGCTCTTAGTAAAATTGTCTTCCTAATAAAATCTAATCATTAGGAGTCCCTTTTCATTAAATATCTCAAAATTATTGTGTCTTTATTAATTTGGGAACTTCCTATTCCCTAAACACTAATTTTCCCAATTTCATATTAGAAGTTTTGATGATGACAAGATAGGTTTTATGTTAGACCCCAAAGATATGTAAGTTTACCTTTATTAGAATATGTATAAGCGTTTAAAGTTATCGAGTTGTAATTTTTTTCAAGGCTTTTATCTTTATGTCTTTAGACTAGAGTCCAGCGCTTGAGCTGTGATAGAATTCTAGGTGAGTCTATCAAAGTGAAATCGGAGATCAGCGTCTGAAAACCTTGGAGATGAAGAATTCTTGAAGCGGCTATCATAGCGCTTGAGAATCAATTTAGAACGATAAACGTCACAAGCGCCTGTTGCTACCTGAATTCAATCCGAAGTCAATAAGCTATTTAAGGCAATCATCAATGGACATTTATTTCCAACGGAAAATAAATTCAAATGCTTTAAATGCTGGATAAGAGCATTAAATGTGATAAGGACTATTGACAGTACGAATAAGCTTTTCCATTAGCTGTCAACTCAAAGTAGGTCTGCTACCCACTCTGTGCTGCAGAATTTTCAGAAATGTCAGAAAAGACTGTTTCACGCGCCTCGTGCTCCACACGTTCCTGCATATGTCCAACGGACAAATCCCGAGAAAAGTCTATAAATAGATACTCACAGCTCAAACCAAAAACCAAGAATTATTCACTTACGCTATTGAAATCAATATACATCCTCAAAGCTCAAAATCTCCATACCCAAAATCTTTTTGAGCTTTTACATCTCTACAGCCAAACCAATATCTCTTACATCTTTACAAGAAAAATCATCCTTTTATAGAGATATTTCAAAACTGTTTGAACTTTTCAAATCAAACAAATCTTGATAAAACCCATCAACCTCTTCCATCTGAGTGACGAAGTCGTTGATAGACAAGCATTATTTCTGTGTGAAAGAAGCGTTGTCAGAAGCAGATCTTAGCCGAGTTGAAATCTTTGTGATCAGGGAACTCGAGATCAAGTCTTCATCAATTTGCTATTGTGTTGAAGTTGTCTTTGTAAAACCTCGAAAATCATTTTAGTGGATTCCACCTATGTGGAAAGGAGTAGAAGGACGTAGCTGGGATTACATAAACCCAGTGAACCTTACAAATTCTTATGTCTTATTTACTTACTGTTTTATTGCTTTATTTATCACATCATACATTATCATAAAGCATACAATTATTGAACCACTAAGAGCAACTAAGCTATTTCGAAGCGCTTAATTTGTAGCATCATATAGACTTGTATTAATCTTCCGCTGTGTTAACCCTGATATAAATGTTGAGCGTCTGATCATTTTTGATCAAGCACTCAAAACTATTGTCTAAGTTAAGTTTACAAACGCAATCTTAAAATTTTAAAAGAAATCAAAGGTCTATTCAACCCGCCCTTTTAGACCCTTTTATATGCCACTTGGGACCAACAAGTGGTATCAGAGCGGTTAAAGTTGAAATTTTAAAATTTCCAAGCATAACAGTTTGTTTAGATCCTTTTTCAAAACTAGCTACTTTAAAATTTTTCCATGGCATTTGCTTAAGTTCCTAAATTGACAGAGTCAAACTATGACACATGGAAAGTTAAAGCATGTACATATCTTTATTCATGTGATGATGACATGTGCGATATTATTTCAGATGGACCTATTCATATATATAAGGTTATCACTAGAGCGCCTAGAGCCACAGACTAAACTCCGGATGGCTATGTGGAAAAGCCAAAGCAAAAATTGTCTCCAGATGAGCGTTGAAGAGCAAATTTGGACAATGTTGGTCGTAACGCTCTATATACGGCTATTGGTGATAATGACAACTTATTCAACAAGATAAATTCGTGTAATACGACTAAGGAAATATGGGATAAGTTGGCTATGATTTGTGTTGGTTCAACACAGATTAAAGAGAACAAACTTTCAATTGCAAAGGAAAAGTTTAACAGTTTTAAGATGTTGCCTAACGAGACGCTAGAGCAATTGGACAAAAGCTTTACATCTCTTGTTACAGAACTTACATCTTTGGGAATGGACTTACAAATCAGAGAAATGGTGGTTAAGATTTTCAGAAGTCTACCTAGTAGATTTTTGATGAAGACAACAGCAATGAGAGAATCGAACATGTTTGATCTTCTAAGACCAGAAGATGCATTTTCAGAACTTAAAGCATTTGACTTTGAGTTAAATTCAGCCAGTGATGTTGTGAGCAGTCCGGTGATTGAGTCTGGAGCGCTTATAGCATCAATCAAGGGTAAATCGGGTAACAAGAGAAAGATTTCGAATATCAGTGAGGTTGAGAAACTAGCGCTGTTGAAAAGATTCAGAAAATTCCTAAGATATGAAAAGAAAGGAAATAATCCTAAGCATCAAGGACAAAGTTCATATCAAGCGCCTGCTCCAATTCAACAGCAATATCAAGCACCTCAATATTCTGCACCTTCTCCTTTAGCGCAGATTCAATATCAAACATCTCCAACTCAGAATCTCTCAGCACCTGTGGTCTCAAAACCACAAACTGCAAGTTTAACAAATGAACAAAAGATGAAAACTAATCTTTGCTATAATTGCAGGAAACCAGGGCACTACCAGGTAAATTGCCCTTATCCAAATGTATCTAAGCCCTCAAGGTAGGATTACATGGATAGAAACCAATTCAGGAGCGACCTTCGCCAACAAGGTTTGCTAGCGGAATCAGAATCAGCGTCCGCACCTGAATATTTGGAGTCTTCAGAGGGGAGTAGTGATGATGATGAGCCAATGGATGACTCAGCGCTTATTTGTCTCATGGCCAGAGATGATGAAGCATCTCCTGAGGTAATCAATGAATTATCAATTCCTCTTTCTTATGATGAATTACTTGACAAAGTCAAAGAATATTATAATGATTGTCAAGTTGCCGCCAAACTATATCAAATCACTTTGATATCATTTTATCGCTCAAAAGTGATAATGTGACGCTCAAGGCAGAGTTAAAAGTTCAGCAACAATGCGTTGAGAAGAAAAAATCACTTGAAAGTGATATAACCAATTTGAAATGTGATCTTGATATAATAGTCAAAAGAAAAGTTGAGTTGATTGCTAAACTTGCTAAATCAGAGCAGCTCATCTCATCATTGTCTAAAGCATCAAGAAAGCTAGAAAATATGACTGAAGTAATAAGACTATTTGATGAAAAGACTTGTTTAGGATGCAATAAATTCAGTAAACAACCAAACAAATCTAATGTTACGGCAAACAACAAAGAAAAGGGTGTATTCTTTGTTGAGAAAGGTTCAAAAAGTCAAACACCTATTGAACCAAGCGACAATGGTACGAGTCCAAATGAGAAAGCGAAAGCTGACTCGGGCAAGGGAAAGGCGAAAGCAAATGATTCACAAATAAAGGTTCATCCAAACGCTCCAAAGGCTAAGGAGAAACCTTCTACCAGTGAATCAAGCGCTAAGCGTCCAGCACCATAAGTGCACCCCAAGCCAGCGCCAAGGAAATACCAGCGTCAATATCCACAATGGTCTAGATCATATTATCGGTACTATAATGATTATGACTATGACTATGATTATGATTATTATTATAATCGAGGATACTATTATACACCCAAAACGCACACACATCACACATCACACAACACAATGTGAAACCCAAGAAGGTTAATCCCCTCGCAATGAAGATTAAGCAAATATAGGTTCCTAAAGTTCTAGTTCAAACTAACAGCGTTACCAATGTTAGAGGACCCAAGCAACAATGGGTACCTAAACAGAAATAGAACTTCCCTTTTAATTGCAGGTACCAAGAGCTAGAGCCGATACATTATTTTGGTACATCGATAGTGGGTCGTCAAGGCTCATGATAGGCTCCAAGGATCTTCTGATCAACTATTGAGCTGCCAATGGTCCTCAGGTTGTATTTGGTGACAACTCCAAAGGTAAAACCAAAGGTATAGGTATTGTGCATAGGGAAAAATTATGATAAGTGATGTTTATTATGTTGAGGGTCTTAAGCATAATTTATTAAGTATAAGTCATTTTTGCGATAAAGGCTTTGAAGTTACATTTTTAAGTAACTGTTGCTATATAATCGATGCTAAGACTAAATCTACTAAACTAAAAGGTAAAAAAACAAACAATGTGTATCTAGTAGATTGGGTTTCAACAATTGATAACAACCCAACATGCTTTGTTGCTAAGAGTCAAAATGAATCTAAAACGGGTTGGTTAGGGCATAGAAAAATGAATCACCTCAACTTTAAGACAATCACTCAGCTTATAACACTAAATCTTGTAGAGGTATTACCTAAAGGATCATTTCATAAGGATCGCCTTTGTGACGCTTGTCAAATGGGAAAATAAGTTAAATCATCTTTCAAGAGAAAGCCTTGTCTATCTACATCTAGAATACTCGAATTACTTCACATGGACTTGTTTGGACCTGTTCAAACGATCAATGCGAGCGGTAAGAAGTATACTTTTGGTAATAGTAGATGATTTCTCTCGATTTAGTTGGGTGGAATTTCTTTCATATAAAGATGAGACATGTGACAAGTTAACAATGCTTATTCGGCAATTTCAAACTTTGAAAAATCTTAAGGTTGCAAGAATAAGAAGCAATCACGGTACTAAGTTTACTAACAAGGTTGTTGAGAAGTTTTGTACAGAGAATAGAATACATCACGAGTATTTAGCTCCCAGAAATCCCCAACAGAATGGTGGTTCTAAGCGCCGAAACAGAACGCTCAAAGAAGCCGCTAGGACGATGTTAGCAGAGTCCAAGCTTTCTCCTAGGTTTTGGGTCGAAGCGATCAACACTGCCTAATACACTCAAAGCCGTTGCAAGATCAACAAGCAGCATGGAAAAACTCCATATGAACTATGGAAGGGACGTAAGCCAAATATTTCATATTTTCACGTCTTTGGCTCAAAATACTTTATTCATAATAATGGATCCCAAAGCCTAAAGACATTTGATCCTAAAGTGGATGAGGGAATCATTTTAGGCTACGCCAAGAAAGGAAAGAATTTTCGCATCCTAAATAAGATCAAATCGAAGGTTGAGAAATCTATTCATGTTGTTTTTGATGATGTTAACCAAGAACCGAGTAACGTTAATATGAATGATGTAGGAGTTGAAGACCTGTGTCATCAAGCGTCTAAGATTACCATTGATGATGATAGTGACGACGATGATGAGATCTTAGTGCCCCATCCTAAGATTACTCGTGAGGTTATTTCAGATAACAATGTAAGATATGCTGATGATCATTAAAAAAGTAATCATCAAGATCAAGGCAGAATTTGTGAACTTGAAGCGCCCACGCAAGAGAAGAGTTAAGTGCCTGAGCAAGTGAACCCAGCGCCTGTTCAACCTCTTTACCCATTTCAACCAGATAGACTATGGCTGCGTGATCATCCACTAGAGCAGATTATTGGACATATTGAAGCGCCTGTTAGGACTAGGACCGCTACATTCAATGAGGCCATGTTCGAAAGCTTCCTATTTCAAATAGAACTGAAGAAAGTGGATGAAGTGTTAAGTGATCCTAGTTGGATTGAAGCCATACAAGAAAAGCTTAACCAGTTTGAGAGTAGTAAGGTTTGGACGCTAGTACCATGGCCAGCTCACCAAGGAGTTATTAGGACTAGATGAGTTTATAGAAATAAAATGGATGAGAATGGCATTGTGATAAGGAACAAATCCAGACTCGTCGCTCAAGGATATTGCCAAGAAGAGGATATTGATTTTGATGAGACATACGCTCCTGTCGCTCGTCTTGAAGCAATTCGTATGTTTCTAGCGTATGCAGCGTTCAACAAGTTTATAGTGTATCAGATGGATGTGAAAAGTGCTTTCTTGAATGGTAAACTCCAAGAAGAGGTATATGTGGAGCAACCACTAGGATTCATCAACAACAATGGTAAAGGTATGGTTTACAAGCTAGACAAAGCACTTCATGGGCTTAAGCAGGCACCCTGAGCATTGTATGACACTCTCTCTAGTTTTCTTATTGGTAAAGGCTTTTCAAAAGGCAGCGTTGATACAACGTTATTTAAAATTACCAATGACGAAGATATTCTCTTAGTCCAGATTTTTGTTGATGATATTATATTTGGTTCTACTAATAAGCGTCTGTGTGAGAAGTTTTCGAAAATGATGCAAGAACAATTTGAAATGAGCATGATGGGTGAATTAAATTTTTTCTTAGGATTACAAGATAAGCAACTCCCTAATGGCATATTTATTAACCAAGCTAAATATACGCGTGATATGATTAAGAAATTTGGTATGGAAAATGCATCATCTTCAAAAATTCCAACGAGTCAAACGCTTAAGTTAGATAAAGATGAAAGTAGGAAGAAAATTGTTTTCACTAATTATAGAGGTATCATTGGATCACTCCTTTATCTTACTGCCAGTAGACCTGATATTATGTTTTCGGTATGCATGTGTGCACGCTTTCAATCTGACTCTAAAGAGTCACACTTAATTCCTGCCCAGAAGATCCTTAAATACCTGAAAGGCACACAAAATGTGGGCTTATGGTATCCAAGGGAATCTCCTTTTGAACTAATTGTTTACTCAGATGCAAATTTTGCAGGTTGCAAAATAGATCGTAAGAGTACTAGTGGTACATGTCAATTTCTAGGTGATAGGTTGGTTTCATAGTATAGTAAGAAACAACAATTCATAGCTACTTCTACAGCTGAAGCTGAGTATGTAGCCACAGGAAGTTGTGCACTAGTGTTATGGGTGAGGCAACAACTTGGAGATTATGGTATAATCTTAGGTCTAACCCCCATTCATTGTGATAACCAAAGCGCCCTAGCTATGACTCAAAACCCTGTTCTTCATTCCCGAACCAAACATATTGACATTAGATACCATTTTCTTCGTGACCATGTTCAAAAGAAAGATATCTCCATGCAATTCATTGGTACAGAAAAACAATTGGCAGATATATTCACCAAAGCACTCAACGAACAACACTTTCTCACTTTAAGAAGTGAATTAGGTATGATTGATTTAAATGCTTAATCATTCAAAACATCATATTTTATAAGCATAAAATTTAGGGGGAATTTTATTTTATGCTTAATGCTTTCAAAGAAAAACACTAATAAGTCGTTAATTTTCGGGGGAACCTTAAAATGTATAACTGTATTAGAAAAGTGAAATTGACCTAAAATGTTTCTCTTGCATTGGTCATAAGCACTCGGCCTTTTTGCATTAAAATTGCTTAGACGCTACTAAATCTTTTCAGCGTCTGAACATCTTCGCGAAAGTAACTTAATGCTTAACCCATTCCCAGTTAAGTGCTTATCAAAAATGAATTTGAAAGAGCGTGTTACCTGACGCTAAACAGAGTAGGTGGAAAAGTCAAAGAAATTAATGTTGATACATTCCTCACCTTTGTTCAAGAAAACCAAAGGGTACTCATTACTTTTAAATAACGGTTCAGCAAATATACGTGCGTGTCTTCACTACAGTGTGTTTCAGGCGCGTGCAGCTCACGTTGAATATTTCAAAACCTTTTGAAATTCAATAAGTAACTACAAAGGTAACCGTAGACACCAAAATTTTATATTTTGTTTTTATCCAATGCAGTTTTCATATTTTTTGTACATTTTTCCACCCATTATTATGGAATTTATGACATAGATTTAATTTTACTTGAAACGTGGCTAAATCTTAAATAAGCAGTTATTTCCCATTCATCTACAAATTCAAGAAATTCAGAAGTTCTTCCTTTTATCACTCACATTTTCTAAAATCTATCTGCAAAACTCTCTCTCTTTCACAAAGTTAACTACTTCCGTTTTTCAAACCTCTCTAAAAATGGCCCCCAAGAAATCCTCAAAACCTGTTGCTGCTTCAGCTTTACTAAATCCCCAAGCTGAAGTTCATGTGAACCAAGGTTTCTTGGTTGATTAGAATTATCTTTACTCCCAACAATACTTTCCCATTCGCAGTATTTTTCTCTCTTCTGAACAATAGAAATTGGAATCCCTCAAGACCAGTCATTATCAACTTCCTTTAGAGGCTCTCAAAGAATTTTATGAGAATGACCGACTTTCCAATGATGGTCTTTCTATTACGTACTTATTTCCGAAGTTTCTCGACACACCCTTCACTCTTCTTCCGATCTTATTGCCAATTTTTTTCAACTTTCAAATGAAGGAATCTTACCATCTGAAGTCGGTGTCGGAGATTTTTCTGTAGTTTGGGAACATATGAAATTCAAAGACGACTCTTCATACTCGCACAATTTCAAGAAAAAGGAGTTGAAGACGAAGTATCAAATAATGGCAGATATTTGTGCTATAGTTCTTGAGTGCAGAGCTGACTCGTTTGATAAGATTTGCCATCTGCAGTTTCAGATGATGGTGGCTATTGAGAAGAATTACCAAATCAATTGGCCTAGGTTTATTCTTGAGCGTATTGCATCAATTTTGGGGAAGAAGCCTCCCACCAAACCTTATGGCTTATTATTAAGTTATATTCTGTATTGCAGCAGTCATGTTCCAAGCCCTGGAACTGCCATTCCAAACGAGAAATTTTTGGGTAAAAAGATGATTTCAACTCTCTTTCATCCTCCCACGGTTGGTGGCGCTGCGTTGCCAAAGGAAGAACGCGCTAGACGCAAAGCAGAAAAGCTTAGCAAGAAGCAAGAAGAAGAAGCGCTTCACATAATTGCTATAGTTAAATTCTATGAAGAATATCCTGAATTAGCGTCTCCCACTGAAGAACGCCCAGCAGACATTTTATTGGGTTTGAACATTAAGAAGTCTAAGGCGGCTCCTCAAGCTCCTTCTAAGAAGTTGAAGAGAAAGAAGCCGTCATCCCCTCCTCCTTCACCCATGCATTTCAAGAAGCATGTTGAGGAAGAAGAACAAACAGAAGCTCTTGAGCGGCAGAAAATAGTTGGATCAATTCCAGCTGAATCTGAGGTAATTTACGTTACCACCGCTCGTGAAAAATCTGCTTATTTAGCACACCAAAAGATTCGCACTCCAATCGCTAGAAAGCTAACTGACACTCGTGGTATCCCACAGTCAATCGCTCCTGTAGAGCCTAGTGCAGAATCTATCCGAGCATCAGACGCTCAAGAAGAACCATCAGGCGCTCAAGTTGATTTGCAAAAGGAGCCTGAGGCTAGTGAAGCACAAGTTCATCCTCTGAGGCCCATTGCTAAGACTAGCGCTCAGGGTAAGAAATTTCTTCTACCAAAGCCTTCTCTCGATTTTCTACCTTCTATAGAAAATTTAGTTCTCACTACTACAAAAATGACCTATGACAGCGGTTTTTTTGGGCCTATGGCAGCGGTTTTAACCGCTGTCAAAGGTACCGCTGGTATAGGGGTGGACCTATGACAGCGGTTACAAAACCGCTGTAATAGGTCTACCTATGACAGCGGTTTCCTGAACACCGCTGCGAAAAAACCAAAAAAATAAAAAAAAATAACGGACCTGTGGCAGCGGTTCTACAGAACCGCTGCCACAGGTGGACCTCTGGCAGCGGTTCTGGGAAAACCGCTGCCAAAGGTCTCACCTGTGGCAGCGGTTTTTGGGAGAACCGCTTCCACAGGTGAGACCTTTGGCAGCGGTTTTCCCAGAACCGCTGCCAGAGGTCTTACCTGTGGAAGCGGTTCTCCCAAAACCGCTTCCACAGGTGAGACCTTTGGCAGCGGTTTTCCCAGAACCGCTGCCAGAGGTGAGAACTGTAGCAGCGGTTCTGCAGAACCGCTGTTTTTTTTTCTGTTTTTTTTTTAATTATTTATTGCGCTGTCATGATAGTGCCTGTAATATGCAATGATCCAATCAACAAATTTCAACTAACAACAAAACATATTCAACATAAGCAAACATCATCCCAAACTTCAATATTACCATCTTTAATCTCCAACAAAATGTACAATTAACTAATTAAATTACTAATGACCTTACGAAATACAATAAATCAAATCTCAATTTATAGCAAGTCACAATGTACAAAAACTAAATTACCTAATTTCTAAGGAGCTGCTAAGAAAATGTAACGTGCAACTTCGCAGCGTACTTCATCAATTTGCTCATCAGTATAGAAGGATTGACAATCCTTAAAGTACTGCAAGATATATGTATATATATAGAGATTAATTGCAAAGTGAAATAACATTTCAATTACCTACCAATTAAGGTTTAATAATTTCAAAAGTAATAGAATTAAGTATATATATATATATATAAGGATTATGTATACCGCTGTTGGGATTATAGATAGTCCGTGGCTAATAATCTCTTTCATGAATCTCATAACGAAATAGCCACAATCCACCTCGTTGGTCTGCCGGGGGCACTACAAAAGCAATCAAACTTACATTGTATTAGAAGACGAACTTCTATACGAATATATAATCTCATGAACCTAGAAAACGCTAACCTTTATAGTAAACCATTTACAGTCCGAGTTTTTGGATTTGTTGGATTGGTTGTTGCAGTTTGCACGAAATATGTGCACAGCTCTATAAAAAAATATAAAAAACAAGAAAATATGTTAAAAACAAGAAATTATGTGAAATAAATACAATTTAAAAAAATATTAAATATAATGGATACATTGATTGAATGAAAAACTTACTGATTGAATTTTAGCATCATATCATCTCGGTATTGCGGCTCACCATGCACAGAATCCAGATAGTAAACAATCTCTTTAAATGGATTAATTGCAAGCAACAACCAATGACCCCTACAAAACATTCAAAAGATAGTTGAAAATTTGTTTTGCGTAGCTAGTTTTACAAATTAAAATCGAGTCTTTAGTAGCTCACCCGGTGTTGTAAGGTGCAAAAAATAACTTATTTTGTTGTGTACTCTGCATCATAGCACGTGCTATGTACTGCACTTGTTGAACTGACGGGTCTGTTTGAGCAGCTATGGAATGTGGGCTAAGGAACCCGAAACTTGTTTCTTTTCCTTCGGGGATCACGTAGTTAAACCACAAACACCTAAATTGAGCATAAAAAATGAATTTCGAGTGACGAAAATAATCGTAGTTTAGATGTAATAAAATAATTAAAAAACTTACTTTATGTACGCTGTAATGATAGAGGCTCCTATTTCTTGTCTACACAGAAGGTGATAGATCTCCTCCCTCCCAATGAACTCTGGAAATGAAACATTCATAATGGCTTCGTCCATATATATATTGATCTGCGCATCAATCTTCATCATCTTCGTGTACTTTCCCAGAAATACAAGGTCATTAGGGAGTCCATCTAGTTGAAGATCTGCACATATGTCTACTTCACCTGCAGGCTCGGCCACTTGAGATTTTCCTTTGACAGCTGACCGCTTCGACGTCCCTGACTTACGGTTTGCAGATGATTTGGACTGTTTAAGCAAGAAAATAAAATATAAATGTTACACACCAAAGTATATTTAGTAACCTCAAACAAATTGTTATAATTTATTAATGACTAGCTATTAATTACATACCGGTGCAGCAGTGACAATGACAAGACTCGCTGGCCAAGCAACAAAGGTACCCAGCGCATGAGAAATGGAGAATATTTCATCATTGAGAGGGACGGGCAGGAGTGTATTAGCCTCAACTGCAGTGTCAATGCGCACTTTCACATTGTTGGTGGCTAATTGACAGTTGTGAAGTGTTCTATCAGTCTCTGATCGATTGTATAGCTGTCCTTTAGCCACCACACGATATGATGGAGATGAAAGTGCTAATTGACATGGAGTGATACCCTACACACACACGTATATATATATATACAACATTATATTAGAAAGTTTTGTATGATTTACAGAAAATAGAGAGTCGCAAGTTATATGATTAATAAACAAGTTCAAATATTTTACCTCAGGAAGCATCTTATAACCTGGTTCTGGGCTGCTATCTTTCAAAGAAATGACGTCATCTTCATGTGGCTGACGCGAGCTAGGGGCTTCCAAAACATCAATTCGTTGTTGCATGGCAACCATAGTTTCGGAGAGGTTTTTCACTATGTTTCTCAAGTTTTCCATCTCCTTTTCTGAAGCAGGCTTTGGATCCTTAAAATAGTCTCTTTGTGAGACCCCAAAGCCAACACCCCTAACGCGACCCGGATGCTCTTTCCTTTTAATAGCTTTAGCCAATAGGTCATCTCGACTCGTGTAAGTTCCACTATGGCTAGTGCTCTCTTGTGAAATGCTCTCCTGTAATGATATATTTTTAAAAATTAAAAAAAATAGTGAACCTTGTGCTTTTAATAGTATTTCAATAAAACAATTAATAGAGCTAAAATTGCCAATAACTCACCATTTCATTCACCACTCTTCTAACATTTTCGTTATCAATTTGATTTGTCGGATCGGAACGCGAAACCCTCCACACGAGTGCTCGTGTCACATCTGTACAATCGGATCCCGCATCCCTTCTTTTATTTATCTGTATTTTCATTAAAAAATATATGTATGCATTAACATAGAATTATTATTAAAAAAATTGTAAGGATTCACTGCTAAATGAACTACATACCTCCATTTGCTCCACAATAGCATCTCCAAAACTCCCTTTCCGGTAAGGATATTCAGGGTTCTTTGCTCTTTCCTGATTGTCAATGCTTATTTTCTGTTTATTACATTATCAAATTATTAGCTAAATATAAACGCAATAACCAACAAATGAAACTGTAAATTAAAATGACTAGCTACCTGCCAAGGTTCACCTAAGCGAACCTCTAAAAATGCCGCCCAATCGGCTTGGGATATCTCATATTGTGGAGGTGGGTTGACATTAACATTTCCATCATCATCTCGCACATACTTTCTGCTTATGTAGCTCCTGAAGTTACGTGCTAGCCTCCCAGCTTCTGCTAGTACGTACTTTTGTCGACTTTCGTCAATATCAAACGCCAACTACAAAAAACAAACAATAAAGTATATATAAAATTATAATTTAGAGAATATGATAATATATTAACACTTACAAATAAGATAATATCCAAATTACCTTCATCTCATCCCAAATGTTTTTTTTTGTTGCTGACGGGACTTTGCGCCAAGTACTAATGGCAATCGACACCTTCTGCCGAACCTGCACGCCTATATACCCAACAAATATTGATTTGTTGGGGTTAATTGGCTGACCTCTGTCATTCCAGCCGACAGGTAGCCTTATGCCTTTACTTCTGGCATTGACAACTTTTTTCATAGCAGAGACACCTCTCCGTATGTCCTTCTCATGACCGCTATCTGATCCATATACATCATCGTCGGGAAAACTACCATCAGGATTTGAAGCCATCGACCTACAAAAGACAAATAATACAGAAGTTAGATTCATATAAATTTGGCAGATTCATTTGGCAATAATAAATTTCAAATAGACGTAATAAATACAGAAGTTATCTTCATATAAATTTGGCAGATTCATTTGGCAATAATAAATTTCAAATAGACGTAATAAATACAGAAGTTATCTTCATATAAATTTGGCAGATTCATTTGGCAATAATAAATTTCAAATAGAAGTAATAAATCACAAAATAAACAAAATTATCCTAAACCACAAAATAAACAAAATTTAATCCTCAATTAAACATAATTAACCCCCAGCTAAACCAAATTAACCTTAAAATCAATCAACCCCTATTTCCCTTAAATTTTCCACAAAAATTGGCAAATCTCAAGAATATAAATTTTCTAGCAACTAAGTATAAATATTGAAAGAAGTCTATCATACAATTATGAAATAAATTCTAATACCTTTCATCGTTTTCTTTTTGTCGTTGGCTTAGCAGTCTTTTGCTTCCCATCGGTACGACCATTTTTTTTAGTACGGCGACGAACTGACGGATTAATCCATATCCCCTCTTGGTGATCTTGACGCATATACAATTCATCATCACTTATATCCAAGTCATCGTCACTATCAATTGATTGTGAATCACCTAAGGAGATAGGGTTTTCTCCATCATCTTCACTTTCTTCATAATCACCTTCAATACATGTATTTTTGTTTGCCGATAAAACAATGGACCACCTCTTATCAATAGGATCGGTAACAAAAAATACTTGTTTAGCTTGTGACGCTAAAATGAAAGGTTCATCTTTGTATCCCACTCTTTCAAGGTCTACTCGAGTGAAGCCTATTTCACTATTATCGACACCATGTTTATTGTCAACCCACCTACACCCAAATACAGGCACCCGAAACCAACTATAATCAAGCTCCCATATACGTTCAATCACCCCGTAATATGATAAATCGGCATAGATAGGATTATTATCTTTCGCACTTGAGATATGCATTGCTTGAGCTACAAGACTCACACCACTATTCTGCATTGTACTTCGTTCGTCTTGGTCTTTTGTATAGAATGTGCGACCATTGATACGATAACCTGAATAACAAAATACTAGTCTGTCCGGACCCATCGACAGCCGTGTCAATTTATCTGAAACTGAAAGCTGTGGATTCTCTTTCTGTTTTTCTTCAAAATGCTTTCGGAACCAATCGATGAAACTCTTATTATGCTCTCTTGAAATCCAACTCTCATTTTTAATTGGATTGAATCTCCTAAGTTGGTTCTTATGCTCTTCAACATATGGGTCAACCTCATCGGTGTTGTGGAGCACATATAGGTGTGCCTGATCCCTTTGTGTAATATGAACACTAGCTAATTGTTTTCCCATTAATCCGACTCCTTCTGTTCCCCCTCCCACAACATGAGACTTTGGGAGCTCTGCAACATTAGAATCTGTCAGATACTCTGTGCAAAATGTAATGGCTTCATCAACTATGTACCGTTCAACAATGCAACCTTCCGGTCGACTACGATTTTTCACGTAGCCTTTCAATACCTTCATATAACGCTCAGCCGGATACATAGATCTCATAAAAGCCGGTCCACATAGTTGAGTCTCTCTAACCAAGTGAATGGGAAGATGAGTCATTATATCAAAAAAAGCAGGTGGAAAATACATTTCAAGCTCACACAAAGTGATGACAATTTGTTTTTGAAGTGCAGGAAATTGCTCAGGATCAAACACCTTGCTCCACATTGCTTTGAAGAAGAAACACAATTTAGTTATCGTGTCTCTCACCTTTTTTGGCAAAATGGCCCGTATAGCAATTGGTAGCAAATGATCCATGATTACATGACAATCGTGAGTCTTCAAGTGTTTTAGCTTCAAATCCTTCATTGATACAAGACTGCTAATGTTTGAAGAATACCCTTCTGGAACTTTCACTCCATTAAGAAACTCACATAATGCAATTTTTTCTTTCCTGGCTAGAGTGTGAGCTGCTGGAGGCAAATAAGTACGTTTCCCCTTATTTGTTGGTGTCAATTTTCCTCTTATCTTCATTTCAACCAAGTCTAACCGTGCCTTTACGCCATCTTTTGTCTTTCCGGGCACATTTAGAAGTGTTCCAATGACGCTATCAAATACATTTTTCTCAATATGCATTATATCGAGAAAATGTCTAACATGTAAAGACGTCCAATACGGCAACTCAAAGAAAATTGACTTTTTTTTCCACCCAGTTTTTGCAAGGCCACATGCAAAAGTCTTTCCAAATTTAACCTCCAAGTCTCTTACATTTTCAAACACTTCTTCACCAGTTAAGCACTTAGGAGCTCGACCTTCTTCTATATTCCCATTGAAAGCTTTCTTCCACCGACGATATCGATGGTTCCGATTTAGCCATCTCCGATGCCCTTGGAATGCATATTTCTGGGAGTGTGTCAATCGATATTGATCTGTACTCTTCACACATATGGGGCATCCACATTGGCCATGTACACCATATCCCTCGAGGTTTGCTCTTGCCGGAAAATCATTGATTGTTCCAAATAACATGACTCTGAGATTAAAATTTTCTTCTCTCAACCCGTCATATACTTGAACACCGGTGTCCCACAACACCTTCAAATCCTCAATTAAAGGGGTCAAGTAGACATCTATATCATTTCCAGGTTGTTTCGGCCCAGAAATGAGTATAGGCATCATTATATGCTCTCGCTTCATGCATCGCGATGGGGGAAGGTTGTAGATCATCAAAATCACCGGCCATGTACTATGTGAGCTGCTTTGCAAGCCATGAGGGTTCATGCCATCTGTAGCCAATACAAGGCGCAGGTTTCTTGATTCTTCACCAAATTCAGGGAAATCATCATCAATCTTTTTCCATTGAGGAGAATCTGAGGGATGTCGAATCTTGTCATCTTCAATCCTTTCTTCAAACCTTCTATCAGCATGCCATGTCAAGTCCTTGGCTAACTCTTTACTACTGTACATGCGTTTAAATCGTGGTATTATAGGCAAATACCACATGGTTTTGACAGGCGTAGATCCATTCTTCTTGTACCGTGAGGCGCCACATTTTGGACAGGCCTTCAATGATGCATAGTCAATTCTAAATAATACGCAATCATTGAGACACGCATGTATCCTCTCATATCCCATGCCAATTGAGGTTAACATCCGTTTAGCCTCATAAGTACGATTAGGTAACACATTATCCTCAGGTAGCATGCTTTTTAATAAACCAAGCAAGTCTGTGAAACTCTTATCACTCCACCCATTGTTGGCTTTTAACTTGTATAGGTTAAGAACTGTTTTCAATCTCGTGAATTTACTACCACTATACAGTGGTGTCTTTGAATCACTTGTCAAATTGTCAAACATTTTAGGACAATTTCGCAAATCCTCCTCAATCACATTTGTCATCTCCTCCAAACGATCAGGCTCATAATCATTCATGTTGAAATCGTGTGATGGATATGATGTACCACCCAAATCATCCAACGGGACACTGCTTTCACCGTGTCTTGTCCAACGTTTGTAGCTTTTATCAATTCCATTACACACCAAATGATCTTCCAACTCACGTGGACTAATTCTCTTTCCAAAACAACAACGTAAACACGGGCAAGTGATCCTAGTTCGATCTGGTGCATGGTCAACCGCAAACTTTATGAACTCTTTCACACCTTTCTCATACTGTTCCGACATACGATCTGCTAAAATCCAACTTCGATCCATTTTGATTCTAAATTAATCAAATTAAACAATTTTATCATCAGTTGATAGTTAAATTAATTAAATAATTTGTATTTTAATTTATTTCCCATTATTCTAGAAAAAATTCAGCAGAGTAACAACGCAAAAATTACTACCAAGTTCTCGACTTAATCTTCACCCGGTTAGGTTGAATCCAACAAAATTCGAATCTGACGATCCGCTAAAATCCAATTTCAATCTTAATTAATTATATTTTCAGCAACTACAAATATTGATCACCAGTCGGATCACATAAATCACATAAAACTATAGATAAAACATTATATTTTCAGCAACTAAGTATAAATATAGATCACCAGTTGGATCAATGTACCCTAAACCACCAAATAACCACAATTTAATCTCAAATCAAACGGAATTAACACCCGACTAACTAAAATTAATACTAAATTCAGTCAAATTCCTAGTTCCCTTAAATTTTTTATACACCCACACATACACAAATACACGCACACATACACAAATATATATACATACACTCATATATGCATACACCCACATATACACAAATACAAGCACACATACACAAATATATATACATACACTCATATATGCATACACCCACATATACATACATCTATACATACTCTATGTATGTGTGTATATATATATATATATATTTATATTTATCTAAAAGAAAATACCAAAACTAAATGGACCACGGCGGCGGAAGCGGAGGTGGGCGGCAGGGGCAGCGGCGGCGGAGGTCGGCTGCGGCGGCGGCGGTGGTAGAGAGAGAGAGAGAGAAAATCCGAGAGAGAGAGAGCAAAACCGAGAGAGAGAGAGAAAAACCGAGAGAGAGAGAGAAAACGGGAGGGGGGCGGCGGATGGTGGTGATGGTGGTGGTGGTGGTGGTGGTGGTGAGAGAGAGAGAGAGAGAGAGAGAAAAACCGAGAGAGAGGGCTAGATATCTAGAGAGAGAAAAAGAGATCTAGGGGGCGGCGGACGGTGGTCTCGCGATGGTGGAGGTGGTGGTGGTGGTGGTGGTGGTGGTGGTGGTGGTGGTGGTGAGAGAGTTGAGAGAGAGAGAGAGTGAGTAGGTGAGATGTAGTGATAGTGAGAGTGAGAGTGAGGGGGGCCGGGTTGTAGAAAACCCGGCCCTTGTGCCAGCGGTTCGGTCGAACCGCTGGCACATGTCTGTTTGTGGCAGCGGTTCGGCTAGAACCGCTGCCACAAAGTACACTTCTGGCAGCGGTTCGGCTAGAACCGCTGCCACAAAGTACACTTCTGGCAGCGGTTCGGCCGAACCGCTGCCATACGTGCGCTTTGTGGCAGCGGTTCGGCCGAACCGCTGCCATACGTGTGCTTTTTGGCAGCGGTTCTGGCCGAACCGCTGCCACATTCAAAATATTTTTTTTTTTTTTTTTTTTTCTGAAACCTATGCCAGCGTTTTGGCTCGAACCGCTGTCATAGGTCCGAACCGAATGCCACTTTTTACAGCAGTTTTCAAAACCGCTGTCATAGGTGCGCTGTAATAGGACTTTTTTGTGGTAGTGTCTTAAGGTGTGTTTTTTTCTTTCAGCTCCTTTAGAAGTTGACTTTGAAGCAGACGCTGCTGCCCCCAGAAGAAGGCTAAGAAGACCAAGAAATCCAAGTTTTCTAAATCTAAATCTTCTACTAGTCCAGCAGAAGAGGAAGTCCCCAAAAAGACTTTGGCCGATATTCTTGCTGATATTGCCGCCTCTAACAAGCCCAAAAAAGCTCCCAAGCCCGTGGAAAGGACTTTAGCTGAGGTTGATTCTGCATGCTATGATGCTCATTTGCACAGTGAACAGGAGGCTAGGCCACCGAGGAATGAGATGCTCAACTTTTATGATAATTATTCTCATATTCCTTAGAGTCCAAGTGAGGAGACACTCAATAAGCTTGGCTACTCTCACTACCTTGAGAAAGTTGCTTACTATTCCAATCTTGAGATTCTGCAGCCGCTCCACCTATGGAAAGCTAAAGGGATCACAATTCCTGACACGCCAGCGGATTTGAAGCAAATGATTTCCCAAGAAGCCCAGCTATACTTCGAAAGAGTGTGGTATGGAGATTATATTCCAGACCTCCAGCGTTTTCTCTCCTTGAAGAACATTCATTGTTGGTCCCAAGTGGTATACGAAAGGGTCTAGAAGGGGGGGGGGGGGGTTGAATAGACCCTGAAGTCTTTTTCGACTTCTAAAAGTTCGTATCACTTTGAGGTATTTGAACGCTCGGAAAGCTTTAAGCGCTGGATGTGGCGCTTGAGAAACGTTAACTTAGACTCGGTGATTTCAACGCTTACCAAAGTAGGGTAGAGTTTAGTCACTAAATCAGGGTTAGCACAGCGGAAGTATTTTATAGCTTAGCGTTCAGTTTGTTAATCGAAAGTAGTCGCTTAGTTGTTTTAAAACTTTATCAGAATGTATGCAATATGAATAGTAAAGCAGTAAAACAATGAATGCTTAAAGAGGTAAATGACACAAGATATTTGTAAGGTTCACTGGGTGATGTAATCCCAGCTACGTCCTTCTTCTCCTTATATCAAGGAGGTTTTCCACTATGATGATTATCGAAGAGTCACACAGAGACTTCTACAAGATAGAGGGAGATTGGATATGATCTCGGAACTCCTTGGTCACACAGATTTCAGCTCCACTAAAGACCTTCTATCCCCTTGCTTCTTTCACTCAGAAATGGTGCAAGTTACCCTTGATCTCGGAACTCCTTGGTCACACAGATTTCAGCTCCAATAGAGATCAACTTCAACAAGCTTCTTTTACACAAAAATATTGCTTGTAAGTCAACCAGCTTTCTCACTCAGATGAAAGGTGTTGATGGTTTTGGTAACGGGTTTGTTTGATGTTGGGAAGTTCAAACAACTTGGAATATCTCAGTAATAGTGTATGGTTCTTCTAAAAAGATGTTTGAGATATTGGTGACTGTCTTTGGAATGTATTTGAGAGGCTTGAAGGATTTCGGCTATGGAGTTTCTAAGCTTTTTCTCTCAAATAATATCAGCAAAGTTTGGACCTTTTTCAGTGTATATGAGTGTGTGATCTCGGTCTCTTTTCACTGTTGTTACGCTTGTCACCACCTTTGTTTTTGCTGAAAGGGTACTATTTAAGTGTTTCTTGGAATTTTGTCCGTTGGACACAATTTGGAGCGTGTTTCCCTAAACATTCCTTGTCTCAAACATTCCTGACATATGGCAATATTAAATAGCCAAACTTGTTCTTGGTTTTTGGAATCTAATAGCCTTGGTCAAAAAGATAGTTTGCCCATATTGTAGTGCTCATACTTTAATGCACTTTATTCAACTTTTAATGCATCTTGTCTTTATTTCCGTTGGAAATAATTGATTGAATAGACGCAAAAAACTGTTCACATGAATAGTAGAACTATTCGGCTGGCGCTTGAATAGTGATGCTTGAATAGTAACTCCTGAATAGTAATACTATTCAGTTAGCGCTTGAACATACTGTTCATATGAATAGTACGTTCAAAGTTTCGAGCGCTTGAATACTGTTTACCTGAATAGTCGTGAATAGTATTCTTGAATAGTTAGCGCTGGACGCTTGAGCGTTGAATAGTATCATGTGAATAGTAATACTTTGAATAGTGACGGATGAATAGTATCCCGATTCACCAGGCGCTTGGGAGTGTTCTCTTGAATAGTATGTTGAATAGTGACGATGAATAGTAACACTATTCAATAGGCGCTTGAGCGCTTGAATAGTAAGCGCTGGACGCTTGAGAGCTTGAATAGTAACGCGTGAATAGTAAGCGCTGGACGCTTGAGCGCTTGAATAGTAACGCGTGAATAGTAGCGCTGGACGCTTGGAACAAATCTTCATCTTCTTTTGATTCCAGATGCTGATCTTCAACTTCATCACTTAATAGACTCACACAGAATTTTATTAATGATTTGGTATCACATAATCTAAAATCTATAAAGACAAAAATTACAAGCCTAACCAAATAAGTAAACTTTCAAACGTTTATACAATATTTCTATGAAAACATAAACTTACATTCTTTTGGGGTCTAACATGAAATCCTATCTTGTCATCATCAAAACATCTAACATGAAATTCCTAACATTCATGATTGCGGATTTAGAGCTATCATAGCAGCCGGTTCAGAATGGCTCATTCAAGAAGCTGAATGGGTTCAGGCATATGACTTGAAGCGCGATATTGTTGAAGAAATGGTTGCCAACCCAGTGTTGTTTAATCAAGCTATTCATGACAAATGCAAATGATTTTCCCGATATTGTCTTGATTCCAGAGTTTAGAGCCTTGGACCTGTTCTATCTCTGCCAGCGATTCAGCATCCTGTTGAAGAATCTCTTCGCCAAGCTCCGTCAGTCCAATCTTGTTCCCGATGAGAGCAGCGCTCCCAGTGGTGAATCTTCAAGTGCTAATGTGGAAGTAGGTACTGAATGGCGCTATGAGTTTCTCTTCAATCATATGAGACTCTGAGACGCTGTGAGAATATTTGACCACATTTTCACACAAAACGTTGTCACAACAATTGGGGCCACTATTATTGCCTTCTCAGGTTTCATCCTTTTGGATTCATACCCCCAGGAGTTAAGTGCTCATTACCAGAGGGTAATAGACTTGCTCGAAAGGCATTGCAGCCCAGCGCTTACTTACGCTATTTTGCCGCACTTAGAGAACTACTGCAGACATTACATTTCTAATCTTCCAGACTTTCCAGTAGATAGGTCGCTGTATTTCAGCAAGGAGAAAACCGATGACTCTCTATTCTTTATTCCAGGGTCAAACGCTAGGTTAACTCCGGTTCATCCTATTGATGCTATTGGTCCTATGTGGGTAGCTGCTAGAGAAAGCCCACTTTCTGTATTTTCGCAAAAATTACTCCAGCTCTCTACTTCGAAAAATATTCCATGGCTGGATGTTATGCCAACGACAGGGATGACTCCTACAGAGATCATTCCAGAATCATCTCTGATTTCATCGTTGCAGTGGCTCTCAAATTTTTGTAAGTATTATTCTTCAACACCACTTCTTGCCAATTCTGCTTTTGAGTACATAGATACTCTTGTTCCTGTTGTCCGAGAAGCGTTTTCTAAGGAAGACGTGGAGACAATTTTTGAGGAAGAAACCCCTACCAGCGCTCTCGCTCCAGTCATTGTTAAAAAACTATCAAGCACCGAGGCTGTTGGAGCTGCTATGGATTCTGCAGAAGTCCATGCTTCAGATGCTGATCTTCCAAAAATGGAACCTATTATTGCTTCGGATGAACCTCTCATAAAAGATCCAGCGCGTGGCAAAGCGGTTGCTTCCAAAGAACCGTTGCCCATTCAGGCGCACTCCTCCAGCAAATTAGACAGTGATAATGATCAGGATTTCAAGACGGCAGTTAAGAACTCTCTCAATGATATCAAGGGTTCTTGTTCACGCCTAGAAGAAACAAGTTGCTCAATTCTCAATCAAGTCAAAAGAATTCGACTAAATGATATGTGGAATGTTTCCAATACCTACACTATTAATATTATGAAACGGATCCCCCCACTTGTCAAATATCTTTCTGATAGCGTCAATCGGACGCTTGCCGAGAATGCAACTGCAGATGCTGATCGTCACTCTCTTTCCAACTCAGCAGCTGAGAGTATAGCTGCTCAAGTAACTCTCCTGATAGATGAAGTAAAGCTTCTTGGCAAAGAACTTTCCAAGATTCGCTCTACCAAAGCACCTCTTGATGCTGATGTCAAGAAGGGGGAAAAGGGTAAGTCCAAAAGCTTGGCAAGCTCTGATGATAATCGCTGGGATGATCTCTAAAATGCTATTCAATCGATCCAGCAGGCTGTCCTCAAGAAGCGTAAACCTCGTTTTTATAGAGGTTACCCAATTCCAGATTTCTCAGTTGAGCTACTTGAAGAGTTAGGAATTTCTCTGTTTGCCGCTTATGTGCCCATTAACATCCATCTAAACAGAGCCCCAGTCACAAGATCATATGAGATTTTTGAAGAACTTTTGTGTGAATTGGGAATCGAAAATGCAATTTGGCAAAGTGCCTCCACAATTTTGAGGAATTGGTTAAAAGAATGGGACATGTACAATTTGCCAATAGCACTCACAAAAAGATGAGAGAAGCAAACGACAAGTTATGGAAGTTTGCGGAGATGCTCTTCAAACAAGAGAGGAAGCAAGATCCCAAGAAACCTCAATCTTTCTAAGTCAAGAGAAAGCGCTAAAAGCTTTATTGTTCAATTTTTTTTTAGGCGCTTCATGTTTTTATGTTTCCTTGTAACTCATTGTACTTAACGATATATTCAATGAATGAGTTTAGTAAAACATCTCATTTTTGGCTATATATACTAACTTATAGCTAACCTCTAACATTTAAATGCTAACTTTATATTATCTTTGGTAACCTCTCTAGCTCTTGGACTATAAAAGAGTTAAGGCCTTAACACCATCAAAAATGGGGAAATTGTTAGGAAATTTCATGTTAGACGTTTTGATGATGACAAGATAGGTTTTATATTAGACCCCAAAGATACGTAAGTTTACCTTTATTAGAATATGTATAAGCGTTTAAAGTTATCGAGTTGTAATTTTTTTCAAGGCTTTTATCTTTATGTCTTTAGACTAGATTCTGCGCTTGAGCTATGATAGAATTCTAGTTGAGTCTATCAAAGTAAAATTGGAGATCGGCGTCTGAAGACCTTGGAGATGAAGAATTATTTAAGAGGCTATCATAGCGCTTGAGAATCAATTCAGAACGACAAACGTCACAAGCGCCTATCGTCACCTGAATTTAATCCGAAGTCAATAAGCTATTTAGGCAATAATCAATGGACTTTTATTTTCAACGCGAAATAAATTCAAATGCATTAAATTCTTGATAAGGGCATTAAATGTGATAACGACTATTGACGGCACGAATAAGCCTTTCCATTGGCTATCAACTCAAAGTAGGTCCGCTACCTACTCTGTGCGGCATAATTTTTAGAGATGGCAGAAAAGACTGTTTCACGCGTCTCGTGTTCCACACGTTCTTGCATATGTCCAACAGACAAATCCCAAGAAAAGTTTATTAATAGATACTCACAGCTCAAACCAAAAACCAAGAATTATTTACTTACGCTGTTGAAATATATACACATCCTCAAAGATTGAAATCTCCATAACCAAAATCTTTTTAAGCTTTTACATCTCTACAACAAAACCAATATCTCTTACATCTTTACGAGAAGAATAATTCTTTTAAAGAGATTTTTCAAAAGTGTTTGAACATTTCCAATCAAACAAACCTTGATAAAACCCATCAACCTCTTCAATCCGAGTGACGAAGTCGTTGATAGACAAGCATTATTTCTGTGTGAAAGAAGCGTTGTCAGAAGCAGATGTTAGCCGAGTTGAAATGTTTATGATCAGGGAACTCGAGATCAAGTCTACATCAATTTGCTATTGTGTTGAAGTTGTCTTTGTGAAACCTCGTAAATCATTTTAGTGGATTCCTCCTGTGTGGAAAGGAGTAGAAGGACGCAGCTGGGATTACATAAACCCAGTGAACGTTACAAATTCTTGTGTCTTATTTACTTACTGTTTTATTACTTTACTTATCACATCATACATTATCATAAAGCATACAATTATCGAACCAGTAAGAACAACTAAACTATTTCTAAGCGCTTAATTTGTAGCATCATATAGACTTATATAAATTTTCCGCTGTGCTAATCCTAATGTAAGTGCTGAGCGTCTGATTCTTTTAGATTAAGCACTCAAAACTATTGTCTAAGTTAAGTTTAAAAAAGCAAGTCTTAAAATTTTAAAAGAATTGAAAGGTCTATTCGACCCCCCCTTCTAGACCCTATTATATACCACTTTAGACCAACAGTGCCCTACACTTCTGCAGTGGGTAGTTTGATTTATACTATGTTATGCACACGGCCAGACATAGCCTATACAGTAAGCGTGGCAAGTCATTTTTAGGCTAACCCGGGAAGAGAACATTGGACTGTTGTCAAAAATATCCTCAAGTATCTGAAGAGAACTAAGGATATAGTCCTAACATATGGACATAGAGATTTGAAGGTGGATGGATATACTGACTCTGATTTTTAATCTGATGTAGATGATCGTAAATCCCCTTCAGGGTTTATATTCACGCTTAATGATGGAGCGGTAACTTGGAAACGTTCCAAGAAAAACACAATCGTTGATTCCACCACTAAGACAAAATACGTAGCAGCTTCAAAGGCTGCTAAAGAGGGTGTTTGGATTAGAAAGATTCTTGGAGAACTTCAAGTGGTCCCTAGTGTGGAGCTACCATTGTCACTTTATTGTGATAATAACGGGGCTATGACACAAGCAAAGGAACCAAGGTCTCACAACAAATCCAAGCCTATAGAGAGAAGATATCACAGAATATGGAAAATAGTTGGAAAATGAGAGATAGCTGTTTAGAGAGTAAATTCAGCAGACAACGTCGCTGACCCATTGACCAAGCCTTTGACCCAGGCAGTGCTGGATCAACATCTTGAAAAGATGGGTATTTGCCATAGTGATTAGCAGTGAGTACAAGTGGGAGATTGTTAGGTTAATGTTCTCAAACACCACTAGAGGATTAGTAAATGTGAGGACATTATTTATTTGTAATTGTTTCGAATTCTATATAAAAAAAGGCTATTAGTTGTTTACTATTATACTGGCATTTATATATTGTAATCATCTATAAGTCCATGAACACAAGAGTTAACTCTCTAAGGCACTAGAGGAGTTTGATACTTGTGTACTAAAATAGTCTGCAAGTCAATGATTTTCAATTGGGCATTGAAAATCATGAAAACTTGTATGATATGAGTTTTGACAAGAAAGGTGCCCATCAATCACTAGGAAGAAGTGATGTAACTCACATCAAATGTGCACTGACGGAGCTAGTGGCACTCAGACATGACTATCATCGATTTTGTCACATGGGTTTTCACTCTTTGATAGTCAATGACAGAATTGATTAAATTGTAATAGGTGTGTCTAAACTTTAGACTTGAGGAATCGAGTTGAAGATATACTTGTGATATTAGGTTTGTCATTAGAGTAGTTAGGCCCAATTCAACCGTTGGTGGGGTCAACCTCGAACTGCAACCTAATGGGTAAGTAGTAGTCTTAACTGATATCCAAGATGTGATTTGTTCCCTCGAAAGTGAACGAGGAATTATCCTATGCATTTATAAGTAAGTTAGATCTTAAAGTCATTAGCCAAAGCATTCACTGATTTGAACTTATTGTAAATAAAGCATAGAGTCAAGTCAGTGAGTTTGACCAAAAACCATGACTCTCACTTGTTCGGGATAAGGAAACGAAGAGTTTATACTCACACGGTATTTACAATCATAAAGGTAAAAATGATCAAATCATTTCATCTTATTTGGGTTAAAATATGGATCACTTGACTGGCTAAGTGGGACCCATATTCAATGGAATTCTCTCATTCCCAAATATAGATGAACTTAAAGAGTCACGCTTAAAAAGAAAAAATCGATAGAAAAATTGAATATTTCTTGTGGTAATATTTTAAGTATTGGATACTTAAAATTAATTAAATGAAATTAATTATTTGAAGAAATAATTTAGTTCATTTATAGTTTAATTAATATATTATTTCTTGGAGAAATAAAATAAATTAAATAGATTACCTATTATTTAATTAGATTAATTAATTGGATTGAACTAATTAATTAAATAATGAATTGGACTAAGCTTAAATTGGTGAACCAAGTGGCACACCAAGGCCTACATGGGGGGCCAATAGGCACCTTTTATTGGCTAATTTGTGCCCAAGGTTTTTACTTAAGTGATATAAATATATCATATTAGTTAATACCTATGGAAAGAAGTCATAATTTACTGAAGCCACAAGAAAAGAAATCCTCTTCCTCTCAGTCTCCTAGCTGTCGGTCATCACCAAGAAAGAGGAGGAGTTTTTTCTCATCAAGTTTTTCCGACGAGACAATTTAGAGGCAGATCAATTGGACTGCTCGTATCATCAAGTTTTCAGCCGAATTAATTTCGTGAAGAAGTTGAAGGATGCAAGCTCGTGAGTTTCTCCAACCACTTCGCTACAACAGGTAAAGTTTATTTTATCCTATTGTACATACGTCTGATAAAACACCGGGATTGATCCTGTTATGGGGAACTCCAAAAAAATTTCAATTCCGTTTCCGCTGCGTTTGGCTATTTTTCCCCAACAAGAACTTCTCAGCGCCAATTGTTTCAGGACTAAAGGTTAAAACAAAATTAACTTATGAGCAATAATTAAGAACTTATCTTTTTTATAACCGTAGGCAACCAGGGCTCCACCAAAGAAAATGCCCTTTTCCCTATGTCGCTAAGGCTTCTAGCAAGATAGAGCGGAAAGAAACCAATTCAGGCGCGTCCTTAGGCAAAAAGGTTTGCTAGCGGAATCTGAACCATTCTCCACACCTGAAGAAAATCTGGAATCTTCAGAAGATAGTAGCGATGATGAGCCTTCAAGTGACCTAACGCTCATCTGTCTAATGGAGATAGATGGAGAACCGACCAAAGACTCACTACCAGAGGTAAACACCGAAGTATCTAATCCTTTTTCTTATGATAAATTACTTGAAATCAATGATTGTCATGGAGATTGTCAAGGTGCCGCCAAACTATATCAACAACACTCTGACGAGATTTCAATGCTTAAAAATGAAAACATGACACTCAAGGCAGAGTTGTAAGTTTAGCAACAATGCATTGAGAAGAATCAGTCACTTGAAAAGTAATCTTGAGGTGGTAGTCAAGAGAGAAGCTGAGCTGATCGTTAAACTTGCTAAATCAGAGCAGCTAGTCTCATCATTGTCCAAAGTGTCAAGAAATTTAGACAATTTACTTGAGGTAACTAGACTTTTTGGTGAAAAGATCGATTTAGTCTATGATAAATTCGGTAACAAAACATCAAAGGCTACGGTAATCAACAAAGGAAAAAGTGTATCATTTGTTGAGAAAGGTTCAAACAGTCAAACGCTGAATGAACCAAAGGACAATGGTAAGAGGCCAAGTGAAAAGTCAAAGCTAACTCAGGCGATAAGGGAAAGACGAAAGTGAATGATTCACAACGAAAAGGTTATCCAAACGCTCAAAACGCTAAGGAGAAACCTTGCACATGTGAATCAAAAGCTAAGTGTCGAGCACCCAAAACGCACCCTAAGCCAGCGCCAAGGAAATGCCAACGTTAATATCCACAAAGATCAAGATCATACTATCAATTTTATGATGACTGTGATTACGATTATGATTAAGGATATTATTATACACCTAAAAAGCATACACAACACAAAGTGAAATCCAAAAAGGCCAATCCTTCCTCAATGAAGACTAGGTAAATATGGGTTCTTAAATTTTTAATTCATAATGCTAATAAGTCTAATGAAAAAGGACCCAAGTCACAGTGAGTGCCTAAAAAGAGTTAGAACTGCCCTTTCATACAGGTACCTAAAGCCAACGCCGATACATCTATTTGGTACATTGACTTTGGGTCTTCAAGGCACATGACATGCTCAAAGGATCACTTGATCAACTATCGTGAAACCAATGATCCTCAAGTTATATTCAGTGATAACTCTAAAGGTAAAACCAAAGGTATAGGTGCCGTGCATAGAGGTAATGTCATGATAAGTGACATATATTATCTTGAGGGTGTTAAGCATAATTTATTGAGCATTAGTCAATTCTGTGATAAAGGTTTCGAAGTTAAATTTTCAAGTGACTATTGCTATATTAACCACGCTAAGACTGGATTTACTAAATTGAAATAAAAAAGAACACATAATATTTATTTAGTAACAATTAGTAACAACCCTAGATCAATTTTAAGAAAATCTTTCAATTAATATCGCTAAATCTTATAGAGGGATTACCTAAAGGTTCCTTTTAGAAAAATCGCTTATGTGATGCATGCTAAATGGGTAAACAAGTTAAATCATCTTTCAAGAAGAAACCTCATATATAAACCTCTAGAATTCTTGAAATACTGCATATGGATTTGTTTGGTCCAATTCATATTTTTAGTGTAAGTGGTAAAAAATATTCGTTAGTGATAGTTGATGATTTCTCACAGTATACATGGGTAGAATTCCTAGCATCTAAAGATGAAACTAGTGCAAACTCACAACGCTAATTCGTCAATTACAAACATCAAAAGATTTAAAGGTGACGGGAATTAGAAGCGGTAGAGGAACTGAATTTACTAACTATATTATTGAGAAGTTTTGTACAGAATGGAGTCATTGAGTGACAGAATAGAATGCTTAAAGAGGCTGCAATGACTATGTTAGCCGAGTTCAAACTTCCTCAAAGGTTTCGGGCCGAAGCAATTAGCACCGCTTGTTACACTCAGAATTGGTGTATGATCAACAGGCAACATGGAAAAACTCCATACGAGTTATAAAAGGGATGTAAGCATAACTTTTCTTATTTTCATAAATTTGGTTCAAAATGTTTCATTCATAACAATGGATCCCACAGCCTAAAGACATTTGATGCTAAAGCGGATGAGAAAATCTTTCTAGGCTATGCCAAAAATGGAAAGATTTTTTCATCCTAAATAGGAAAACATCTAAGGTTGAGGAATATCTTTATGTTATGTCTGATGATGATAAACAAGAGCCGAGTAAAGTTAATATTAATGATGACGGAGTTGAAAATCTTTCTCAACAAGCATCTCAGATGAACCTTGATGATGATAGTGATGATGATGAGGATGATGAGATCTTTGCGCCCCCTCCTAAGGTTACTCGCGAGGTTATCAACGATGATATTGTAAAAAATGCTAATGATCATCAAGAGCAACTTAGAACTGTGAATGGTCAAGAGACTGCACATGAGGTAAAGGAAGGATAAGTGTTTAATAATCAAGAGCCTCTTAACCTGTTCCAACTAGGCTGTAAATGGCTTAGAGATCATCCACCAGTCTAGTAGTTGAAGATATTGGAGTACCAGTTAGGACTAGAGCCTCTACATTTAATGAGACCATGTTCTCTAGTTTCCTATCTCAAATGGAACTAAAGAAAGTGGATGAAGTGCTTAGTAATTCTAGTTGGGTTGAAGCAATATAAGAGGAGGTTAACCAATTTGAATGTAGCAAGGTTCGGACGCTAGTTCCTAGGCCAACTCACGAAGGAGTTATTGGGACTAGATGGGTATTTAGGAACAAAATGGACGAGAATGGCATTGTTACAAGAAATAAAGCGAGATTAGTCGCTCAGGGTTATTGTCAAGAAGAGGGTATTGACTTTGATGAAACATATGCCCCCGTAGCTGGTCTTGAAGCGATTTAGATGTTCATAGCATATGCCGCATTCCACAAGTTCACAGGGTATCAAATGAACGTGAAGAGTGCATTCCTAAATGGTAAACTCCATGAAGAAATGTAAAGCAAACCCCACGATTCATCAACAAACCATAGCAAAAGTATGGTCTACAAACTGGATAAGGCACTTTATGGCCTTAAACAAGCATCAAGAGCTTGATATAACACGCTCTCAATCTTGGTAAAGGCTTTTTAAAAGGCAAGGTTGATACAATCTTATTCAAAATTACTAATGGCGAAGATATTCTCATATTCCAAATTTATGTTGACGATATTATATTGGGATCTACAAATAAGCGATTGTGTGAGAAATTTTCAAAAATAATGCAAGATCAATTTGAAATGAGCATGATGACTGAATTAACTTTCTTCTTAGGATTACAAGTTACACAACTCCTTAATGGCTTATTTATAAATCAAACTTAATATACTAGAGATATGATTCAGAAATTTGGAATGGAAGATGCATCATCTTCAAAAGTTCGAATGAGCCAAACGCTTAAGCTAGATAAAGAAGAAAGCAGGAAGAAAATTGATATCACTAATTATAGAGGTATCATTGGATCGCTTCTTTATCTAACCACTAGTAGACTGGATATTATGATTTTGGTATGCATGTGTGCATGCTTTCAAGCTGATCCTAGAGAATCACACTTAATTGCTACCAAGAGAATCGTTAAATACCTAAAAGGTACACGAAGTGTGGGCTTACGGTATCCAAGGGTCTCTCCTTTTGAACTAATTGGTTATCTAGATGCAGATTTTGCAGGATGCAAAATAGATTGAAAAACTACAAGTGGCACATGTCAATTTTTTGGTGATAGGTTAGTTTCATGGCATAGTAAGAAACAACAATCCATAACAACTTCTACCGTTGAAGCTGAGTATGTAGCTGTTGGTAGTTGTTGTGTACAAATTCTTTGGATAAGGCAACCACTTAGAGATTATGGATTAATCCTAGGTCCTACCCCATTCCATTGTGATAACCAAAGTGCCTTAGCCATGACTCAAAACCCAGTTCTTCATTCTAGAACCAAACACATTGACATTCGCTACCATTTCTTCCGCGACCATGTTCAAAAGAAAGATATCTCCATGCATTTCATTGGAATTATCAAACAACTAGTGGATATCTTTACCAAAGTGCTCAATCAACAATGTTTCCTCACATTGAGAATTGAATTAGGTATAATTGATTTAAACGATTAATCATAAAGCATCGTACTTTCATAGGCATATAATTTAGAGGAATCCAATTTATTATTATATCTAAACAATTTTTAAAATTGAAATGAGTTATCAATTTTAGGGGGAACTTATATTTGTACTTATTTCAGTCAGTTAAAGACAAAGACCAAAATTGATTTTTTAAATTTTTTATGCACTGATCATTAGCGTTTAGTGTTATGCTTGCAAAATTGATCGCTAATTAACACAAATTGTTTCCTTTAAAAGAATAACTCAAAAATTAGAAATATTTCCTATTTGACGCTGAACAAAACTTTATGAAATTCATGTATTGTTTTCATTGCTAAAAGGTAACATGTGGATAAGTCTAAGAGATACTATTTTTGTAACTTCCCACGAGCCCCTATCAAATCTAACTGACGGGTAATTATACCTATCTATATAGGTGGTTTAGTGTATGTGCATGCCTTGGTACGTGTAAATGTACCAACAGGCGTGTACAGTTAACACTGAAAATTTCAAAAATTTCATACGTTTTTTAAAAGTAACTGGGGATTTGAAATTTCTTATATTTTGTTTTAACAATATGCAGTTACCTAATATATAGCCTCATTTAATATCCGTCTTTATAATTAAATGGCCTGGACTTAATGTTTTATTTATCAGATTAAATATGTTTACACGTGGCCATTATCCAAGCATATGAGCCACTACTTTTTGCCATTTCATTTAAATAGCTCTAAATTTTTACAGAGAATTCATCAATATTATATTTTCTCTCTTCAAAAATCCTCTAAGGCAAAAAGAGTTCTTCTCTCTTAAAAGGCTCAAACTTTCTTCAATCCCTCTTTAATGGCACCACAAAAATAAACCAAATATGCTGCCGGAACTTCTTCCAAGTCTAAAAAGGACAAACCCATGTTTGTGAATGCAGGATTCCTGGCCAACTGGGAATATTTGTTTAAAAACCAGAAGTTCGCAATGAGAGAAGTTCTTCCTCTCATTGAAGAATCTAGACTCGAAACTTTTCTTACTTCATTCACTAGTATAGAAAAGACCTGTTACAGCGCACATTTTACAGCGGTTTTTGGAAAACCGCTGAACGGAGAGACTTATTACAGCGGTTTATAAGTGAACCGTTATAATGGATATTAATCGGGTACCTATTACAGCGGTTTTTTATCGAACCGCTATAATAGGTTCGACCTATTATAGCGGTTCGATAAAAAACCGCTATTATAGCGCGATCAGAAAAAAAAAAAAAAAAATTTTTATAGCGGTTCGGGAATGAACCGCTATAACCGGTTTATGCCAATTATAGCGGTTCAGTACCGAACCGCTATAACTGGTAACCCGGTTTATGCCAGTTATAGCGGTTCGGTACTGAACCGCTATAATTGGTAAACCGGTTATAGCGGTTCGTTCACGAACCGCTATAAAACGTAATTAAAAAAGAAATAAAAATTTCCCTCCCTTTTTTCCCCCCAAAAACCGAGCTCTCCCCCTCATTTCTCTCTACTATCTCTCACTCTCTACTCTACTCTCTCTCTCTACTCTACTATCTCTCTCACTCTCTACTCTACTCTCTCTCTCTACTCTACTATCTCTCTCACTCTCCACCACCGCCCCCGCCATCGTCTCCACCACCACCACAATCCGCCGCCGCCGCCGCCGCCCCATTTGATTTTTCTCTATCTCTCTACTCAATCTCTCTCCCTATACTCTACTCTCTCTCTCTCTCTATACTCTCTCTCTCACTCTCAAGCTAACCTAAACCGCCGCCGTCCCGTTGCCACCACCTCCACCACCACCCGAAACCGCCGCCGCCGCCGCCCACCACTCTCCTCCTCTCTCTCTTTATAGGTATATATATATATATGTTTATATATGTTATGTTATATATATATATTATGTATATATTAAATTTAGGTTATGTGTTAATTTCATGTTTGTTATATATTAATGTTATGTTAATTCGGATTTTGTGATGTATATAATGTAGGTTATATGTTAATTTGTTAATTATTGTTATATATATCATGTTATGTTAATTGGGGTTTTATAAATTATATAGTGGATTTTTGTTATTATGTTGTAGTTGATTTTTTACTAACTTTGAATGCAAATCTGATTTGTTCTAGGCATCTCATGAGTATGTTCGATATATGTATGTATATCCCTATGTGTCTAGTTTCATATGAATAAAACGGTTCATGAATCGGAGCTTTCCACAATGAGTTATGAATTTTCTCGTGAAGACGCGCACAGCTGTTTTGAAAATTGACAGATTTTTCTCTAACTTTGAATACAAATCTGCTTTTTTCTAGACATCTACTGAGTATGTGAGATATATGTGTGGATAGCCCTATGTGTCTAGTTTCATATGAATAAAACGGTTCATGAATCGGAGCTTTCCACAATGAGTTATGAATTTTCGCGTGAAGACGCGCACAGCTGTTTTGAAAATTGACAGATTTTTCTCTAACTTTGAATACAAATCTGCTTTTTTCTAGACATCTACTGAGTATGTGAGATATATGTGTGGATAGCCCTATGTGTCTAGTTTCATAGGAAGAAAACGGTTCATGAATCCGAGCTTTCTACAATTATTTATGAATTTTCTCGTGAAGACGCGCACAGCTTTCTGCACAACCGAGAAGCTCCAAAAACTTTATATCGTGATGCTTTAATTTATTTGTAGTTTTATGTGCTTTTGGATCCAATTGGTGATCAATAAATATAATATGATGCTTTATTTGTAGTTTTTTATGTGATCTATGTGATCCAACTGGTGATCAATATTTGTAGTTGTTCCCCTGGAAATATGATGTTTTATGTGATCTAACTGGTGATCAATATTTTTGTATCGTTTTGTGTTCGTTGTGGGTGAAAGATTAGAGTGTTGGGTTTGTTGTGGTTGAAATTGGTAGTATTTTTTGCGTCGTTTCCCTGTTGAGATTTTAGCGGATCGTAAGATTCGTCTTCTGTTGGTTACAACCCACTGACAAGATTAAGTCGAGAACTTGGTAAAAATATTTGCGTCGTTACTCTGCCGAATTTTTTATAGAATAATGCGAAATAAATTAAAAATAAATTTATTTAATTAATTTAACTATCAACTGATGTTAAAATTATTTAATTTAATTAATTGAGAATTTAGATGGATCGAAGTTGGATTGTAGCGGATCGTATGTCGGAGCAATATGGGAAAGGGGTGAAAGAATTCATCGACTTTGCGGTTGAGCATGCATCGGATCTGACTAGGATTAGTTGTCCATGTTTACGTTGTTGTTTTGGAAAGAGAATTAGTCCACGTGACTTGGAAGATCATTTGGTGTGTAATGGAATTGATAAAAGCTACACACGATGGACAAGACACGGTGAAAGCAGTGCCACCTCAGCTGATTTGGGTGATACATCATATCGATCAGTAGATTTTGACATGGATGATTATGAGCCTGATCGTTTGGAGGAGATGACCAATGTGATCGAGGAGGATTTGCGAAATTGTCCCAAGATGTTCGACAATTTGACAAGTGATTCAAAGACACCCCTGTATAGTGGTAGTAATTTCACAAGATTGAAAGCAGTCCTAAACCTCTACAAGTTAAAAGCTAACAATGGGTGGAGTGATAAGAGTTTCACAGACTTACTTGGTCTATTAAAAAGTATGTTACCCGATGATAATGTGTTACCTAATCGTACTTATGAGGCTAAGAAGATGTTAACTGCAATTGGCATGGGATATGAGAGGATACATGCTTGTTTCAATGATTGCATCTTGTTTAGAAAGGACTATGCATCATTGACGGTGTGTCCCAAATGTGGCACCTCACGGTACAAGAAGAATGGATCTGCTCCTGTCAAAACAGCATGGTATTTGCCCATAATACCTAGATTTAGACGCATGTACAGTAGTGAAGCGTTTGCCAAGGACTTGACATGGTATGCTGATAGAAGGCTTGAACAAGGGATTGAAGATAACAAGATTAGACATCCTTCAGATTCTCCTCAATGGAAAACGATCGATAATGATTTCCCTGAATTTAGGGAAGAACCAAGAAATTTACGCCTTGTATTGGCTACAGATGGAATGAACCCACATGGCTTGCAAAGTAGCTCACATAGTACATGGCCGGTGATTTTGATGATCTACAACCTACCCCCTTCGCGATGCATGAAGCGAGAGCATATTATGATGCCTATACTAATTTCCGGGCCGAAACAACCTGGAAATGATATAGATGTCTACTTGGCCCCTTTAATTGAAGATTTGAAAGAGTTGTGGGAGACCGGTATTAAAGTGTATGATGGGTTTAGAAAAGAGAGCTTCAATCTCAGAGTTATGTTGTTTGGTACAATCAATGATTTTCCAGCAAGAGCTAATCTCGAGGGATATGGTGTACATGGGCAATGTGCATGCCCCATATGTGTCAAGAGTACAGATCAATACAGACTCCCACACTCTCAGAAATATGCATTCCAAGGTCATCGAAGATGGTTGAATCGAGAACATCGATATCGTCGGTGGAAGAAAGCTTTCAATGGGAGCATAGAAGAATGTCGAGCTCCTAAGTGTTTGACCGGTGAAGAGGTGTTTGAGAATGTAAAAGACTTGGATATCAAGTTCGGAAAGACTTTTGCAGGCGGCCTTGCAAAAACTGGGTGGAAAAAAAGGTCAATTTTTTTTGATTTGCCGTATTGGAAATCTTTACATGTTAGACATTTTCTTGATATAATGCATATTGAGAAAAATGTATTTGATAGTGTCATTAGTAGTCTTCTAAATGTGCCCGGCAAGACAAAAGATGGAGTAAAGGCAAGGTTGGACTTAGTTGAAATGAAGATAAGAGGTAAATTAGCACCAACAATGAAGGGAAAACGTACTTATTTACCTCCAGCAGCTCACACGCTATCTAGAAAAGAAAAAATTGCATTATGTGAGTTTCTTTGTGGAGTGAAAGTTCCCGAAGGGTATTCTTCGAACATTAGCAGTCTTATATCAATGAAGGACTTGAAGCTAAAGCATATGAAGACTCATGATTGTCATGTAATCATGGATCATTTGCTACCAATTGCTTTACGGGCCATTCTGCCAAAAAAGGTGAGAGAAACGATAACTAGATTGTGTTTCTTCTTCAAAGCAATGTGGAGCAAGGTGTTTGATCCTGAACAATTGCCTGCACTTCAGAAACAACTTGTCCTCACTTTGTGTGAGCTTGAGATGTATTTCCCACCCGCGTTTTTTGATATAATGACTCACCTACCTATTCACTTGGTTAGAGAGACACAACTTTGTGGACCAGCTTTTATGAGATCTATGTATCCGGCTGAGTGTTATATAAAGGTATTGAAAGGCTATGTGAAAATCGTAGCCGGCCGGAAGGTTGCATTGTTGAGCGGTACATAGTTGATGAAGCTATTACATTTTGCACAGAATATCTGAATGATTCTAACGTTGCAGAGCTTCAAAAGTCTTCTGTTGGGGGGGGGGGGGAATAGAAGGAGAAAGCGTAATTGGAAAGCAATTAGTGAGTGTTCCTAGCACACAAAAGGATCAGGCACACCTATATGTGCTCCACAACACCGATGAGGTTGAGCCATATGTTGAAGAGCACAAGGACCAACTTAGGAGAATAAATTCAAGTAAAAATGAAAGTTGGATTTCAAGAGAACATAACAAGAGTTTTATCGATTGGTTCCGAAAGTGTATTCAAGAGAAACAAAATGAGAATTCACTTTCAGTTTCAGATAAATTGGCACGGTTGTCGGTGGGCCCGGGCAGATTTGTATTTTGTCATTCGGGTTATCGTATAAATGGTGTCACATTTTATACAAAAGACCAAGATGAACGGAGTACAATGCAGAATAGTGGGGTGAGTCTTGTAGCTGAAGCAATGCATATCTCAAGTGCGAAAGATAATAGCCCTATCTATGCCACTTTACCATATTTTGGGGTGATTGAACGTATATGGGAGCTGGATTACAGTTGGTTTCGGGTGCCTGTATTTGGGTGTAGGTGGGTTGACCATAAAAATGATGTCGATGATAGTGAAATAGGTTTTACTCGAGTAGACCTTGAAAAGGTGGGATACAAAGATGAACCTTTCATTTTGGCATCTCAAGCTAAACAAGTGTTTTTTGTCACCGATCCTGTCGATAAGAGGTGGTCCATTGTTTTATCGGCAAACAAAAACACTTGTATTGAGGATGATGGCCTATATAATGAAGATGATGGAGGAAATCCTATCTTAGGTGGTTCACAATCCACAAATAGTGACGGTGACTTGGATATCAGTGATGATGAATTGTATATGCGAGAAGATCACCAAGAAGGGATATGGATTAATCCTTCTGTTCGTCGGCGTACTAAACAAAATGGTCGTACTGAGGGATCACAAAAGATTAGTAAACCAGCGACAAAAAGAAAACGATGAAAGGTATTTGAACTTATTTGATAATTATATGAGTAACTTATTTGAACTCTTTTGTTAAGTATGCAGTTAAAGTGTAAATTATATTGAACCAGCTTGTAATATTATATGAGTGAATGAGTTACACTAACTTCTGTATTTTTTTGCTTTTGTAGGTCGATACCGTATACCACCACAGTCACCCTCTCCTCCGCCACTACCACGACGACCACTACCAATGTAAGCTTATCAATATTTGGTTTTGTACTTTTTGATGTGATTTATATGATCCAACTGATTAATGATGTGATTAATGCATATATATTTATTTTCGTTTGTTGTTGAAATATTTGAATTTTCACTTATGAAATCTTGTAGATGGATTCTGGAGGTGCTGCAAACCCAAGTGTTGAAAGTGAGATACGGAGAGGTATTACAGCAATGAAGAAAGTAATAAAGGCCAAAAGTAAAGGCATAAAGCTACAAGTTGGTTGGAACGAGTATGGTCAACCAGTTGACCCAAATAAATCAACTTTTGTTGGTTACATTGGCGTGATAGCTCGTGACAGGGTCCCTATTACTATCAGTGATTGGCGCAGCGTCCCTGCAGCAATAAAATATGCCATTTAGAATGAAATAGCTGTAAGTTAGTTATTATATATTATGTTTTTAATTGGTAAATGTAGTTTTTTTTTCTCTAAATTAACATTTTTTATATACTTTGTTCTTTGTTGTTTATAGTTGGCCTTTGATATTGACGAAAGTAGACAGAAGTTCGTCTTAGCCGAGGCTGGGAAGCTAGCTCGAAACTACAGGAGCTACTTGACCAGAATCTGGGTAGAGGATGATGATGGGAACATTAATTCAAGCCCACCCGAAAAATATCGTATATCTCAAGAAGATTGGACAAAATTTGTAGAAATACGCCAAAGTGAAGCTTTTCAGGTAATTATTTTAATTTATGGTTTCATTTTAATTTATTTGAAACTATATACATTGACTAATGCCTTGATTATATAATGAACAACAACTACGTAAGGAAAATCGGGAAAGAGCAAAGGAACCTGAATTTCCTTACAGGGCATCACGTCTTGGATATGCTCAAGTGGAGTATATTGAGGTACGTAGTTCGTTACAAGTTGTAATTCTAATCAAATTTCCTTACAAATTTTCTAATCAAATTTCCGTAATTACAAATTTTCTAATCAAATTTATTTCCTTACAAATTTTCTTATATAGAAGCATAAAAGAAAGGATGCTGGGTCAGATGTCACAGAGGTGACACGAGCACTAGTGTGGAGGGTTGCACATTCTGACAGCCAGAACAAGATTGATAATGTCAATGTTAAAAGAGTAGTGGAATCAATGGTGAGTTATTTGCAATTTTAGTTATATAGTGTGTTGTATGTTTTTTTAAAAATAATTTTAAAATAACAAATTTTTGTATTTTTTAAATGTATTATTACAGGAAAGCTTATCACAGGAGGGTAGCCACAGTGGACCCGAGAAGACCCGGAATGATATACTGGCTATAGCTCTTAAAAAGAAGGAGCATCCGGGTCGAGTTAGGGGTGTAGGCTTTGGGGTATCCCAAACAGATTACTTTTCGGATTCAAAGCCTTCAAAAAATACGGTGATTGATAACTTGCAAGACACGGTTCAAATGCTCACTCAATCACTATTCGAATTGTGACGCGAGTTTGAGCAGCATAGGACGTCTGGGTCGTCGCAGAAGCCACATACAGAAGAGGCGGTGATAGCTGCCCAGAAGTGAAAGACCTTCCTCAGGTAATTAATGAAAAGCATATTGTTTAGTGATAATGTAACTTACAATCCTATATTTCTGTATGATATACAACATTTTCTAATATAATGGTATATATATATATATGTAGGATGTGGTGCAGTGTCAATTAGCACTTTCTACACCGTGTTATCGTTTGGTGGCAAGAGGAACAATGTACAATCAACCAAAGGATAGAACATTGCATACATGTCCATTAGCCTCCCACCTCGTGAAAGTGTCGATTGACATTGCAATTGAAGATATTGCACCCTTACCAGCCCCTCTCGATGATGAAGGAGTGTTCACAGTATCTGAGGCTGTGGGATACATGGTTGCTTGGCCTAAGAGTCTTGTGATTGTCGGTGATGCATCGGTACGTAATTATTAATAGCTAGTCATTATTAAATTATAACAATTGTTTAATGTTAATAAATATACTTTCATTGATAACGCCCACGTTTTGTTTTCTTTTGCTTATAGTCTCTCGGAAAATCCAAATCATCACTCGGAAAAAGCAAATCAGAGATGACGAAGCACTCACATGTCAAAAATACACCTCTAGTGGCCAACCCTCCTTCTCTAGTGGCCAACCCTCCTGCTCCACCCCCTAATTCACTTGCAATTCTTGAAAGGTTCTTTGGGATGATGGCTGCTGATAACACTATCCGGATAGACATACCCGAGGAAATCTTCAATATCCCCTTTCCAGAATATATTGGGCGGGAGGAGATCGGTGACTTTGTGCATAAAGAACAGATAGGAGCCTCTATCATTACTGCTTACATCAAGTAAGTTTTTAAATATTAATTAATCAAAAGTAAGCTTTTAATTAAATTATTTTACTGCATTAATTTGAACTATGTTTATTTTTGTTACTCAAATTTATTTTATGCTCAATTGTAGGTGTTTGTGGGTTAATCACGTGGTCCCCGAACAAAAACAAAATAAATTCGGGTTCCTTAGCCCACATTCTATATCTGCGGGAGCAGGAATTACTCCCACGTAGCTTGTTGACAAATCGCAATATATAGCAAATACTATGATAGCTAGTGCACTGGAGGGGAAGTTGTTTCTTGCACCTTACAACTCCGGGTGAGCTACTAAAGACACATTGTTATTTTGTAAAATTTGTTACGTAGGCATAACTAATTTAAAATTTTTCTTTTGAATATGCTGATTAGGGGCCATTGGTTGTTGCTCGTGATTGATCCAATTAAAGAGATCGTTTATTATTTGGATTCTTTGCACGGTAATCCAAATAACCGACATGATATGAAAGATATGATCAATCAGTAAGTTTTATCATTCAATTAAATGTATCCATTATATTATATTTAATATTAAGTTTAAAGTATATATATTATAACTAGACTTCATATATATATATTTGCTTGATATTGACATATTTCCTTGATTTTTGATGTTTTTAACAGCGCTGTGTTGATGTTTCGAGCAAATAAAAACAACCAAAAGATCAAATCAAAAAACAAGGCCTGTACATGGAGTTGTATACAGGTTAGTTTAATTATATTATTTTAATTATAGTTTCAAGAAATTATTCGTATAAGAGTTATTTGTTCTAATACAATTTTGATTTGAATTTAATTTGTAGTGCCCCATTCAAATAAATGCCATAGATTGTGGGTTCTTCGTCATGAAATTCACGAAAGATATTATTAGACACGGAGAATCTATAATCCCACCGACGGTATGCATAATCCTAATTAATATTAATCAAATTCTAATGTCCCTTTTAAGTTATTAAACATTTTTGTTGGATTTTAATATTTGTCTTGCAGTACTTTGCTGATTGTCAGTACGCCACTTACACTATAGAGCAACTTGATGAAGCACGTTCTGAATTGGCACAATACATTTTTAAATGCGCTTTTGATATGCCGGCGGGGTAAGTTGAAAATTATTGTAAATTTTTATTTGATTTAAAAGCAGTGATTAGTTTATATTGGTTTATTGTAAACTCGTTATTATTTGTAATTATTGGAGATTATTATTTGGTGAATGAAATTAATTTTGGATTTGAATTTGATGTTTCTGTTGAGCAATTGGTTTGTTTTATGTGTTATTGATGAGTTGAATTTTGAGCTTGTGGGAAGGATATAGCTCTAGCGAAATTATAACAGAAAAAAACAAAAATAAAAAAAAATCATGTTACAGCGGTTCGTTGATGAACCGCTGTAACAGTGAACCCTGTTACAGCGGTTCATCAACGAACCGCTGTAACAGTGAACGGCTTTTACAGTTAATTTTTTTTTTTATTTACCTATTACAGCGGTTCGTTTTTGAACCGCTGTAATAGGGATCATTTTACAACGGTTTTTAACCGCTGTAATAGTAAACATACCAATTACAGCGATACGTATTATAGCGGTTAAAACCGCTGTAATAGTGAAAAAAAACCCGCTGTAACAGACCTCTTCTGTACTAGTGATTCTCCAAAATTCATGCAGAAGAACTGAAAATTCTTCTATGAAAATGATGTCATTTTTTATGATGGCATCTCTTGCACCTTTTCTTTTGCTCCTAAACCGTTTATTCTCACCCCTCAACTTCATTCAGATATGCTAAAACATCCGACTGAGGGTTGCCTGGTCGAAGAAGTAAATATGGGTGACTCCACCAAAGTCTGGGAGATCATCAAGCGCACAACTGCTGGGGATTATGAGCCCGAATTTAAAAAGAACGACATGAAGGATGAATAATCCATCCTTGCGGATCTCTGCACCAAGATGGTGGAATGCAGAAAAGGATCGTTTGAAAAAATCTTTGATCTCTAGTACAGGATGATAATCGCTATCCTTATGAAGATGAAGATCAACTAGGCTATGTACGTCTTCAATCGTATTAAGGTTGCATTGAAAAAGTCAGTTAATCCAAAGCCTTACGGATTCGTTCTCAGTTTCCTCCTGAATGCTTGTGGATTCTTCAAGTCCGTAGGAACTGAGGTCCCAGCGCTCAAATTTTACGGAAAGAAGATGATCATTGAGTTTCTAAACCCTAAGCAAAGGGGTGGTGTAGCGGTTCCAAAAGAAGAGAAAGAGTGAATCGCCACTTTAGAGAGACTTCAAGGTAACATTGAGGAACAAACGACTTCCTCATCGAATGAAACTGAAGAGGTGGTCATCAAGAGAATGAAAAGGAAGGCTTCCAAAATAGAGGCTGAGCAGTCTAAAAAGTCAAAGAAAGAGAAAAAGCACAAATCTCCCTCTCCTCAAAAATCCCCTTCTCCTCCTCCTTATATTCTCTCCTGAAAACGAGGATGATGAAGACCAGGAAGAAGAAGAGGTTGTGCATCTGCACAAAAGGGATCGACAAGAGCTCCATCAGAATAACCAGTGCTTGAAGAAACATTGAGTGCCCATCGTGAAGAAACCAAAGCACCTAGCACCACTCAATTCACTATTGATATTAGTAAGCAGGGTAAGTACTTTATAAGCATTTTAGTACTTAGCATTTCTTTCTCTAGGTTATTCTGCTAACCCTAGGGTAATCTTTATTCAGCTCGTTTAATAGGCTTGATAGACACCGCGAAAATGTTGCCAAGAAATGAATATTCCGATTACAGCGGTCCTTCTCTTTTTTGTCGAACCTATCGAGGAAGATGTCTATGGAGGCTTAGGATGAGGAACCATCTGTTCCAGAAACAAAGCAACTGAGGTCAAACATATTCCTCAGGGTAAGTGTTTTACCATTTTTTTGGTATAATTTCTACTTGGTAATTTTTTTTTCTCACATGCTCTCCCTTTTCAGCTCCAATTCCCCAAGACGCTGAAACACGTCCTTCTCCTGAGGTTGATATGAAGTTAGACATCGCTCTGACTTTGGTAGTGGAAATTGCTAAAGAGATTGACCAAGTCCTTCCTGACGCTAAAATTTCTCCAGCCAAAAAAGTGACATTGGACGTTGAGCGGTCAACAAACCACCCCGATTGTTCCCACTCCAACTCGTCGTCGTCCTCCTCCTCCCGTGATGCATTTATTTCCCAGAGACTATGACAGTAATCTAGAGTATTATTATGCCTGGAGAGAAACCATCACCCATTAGATGATTGAGATAGAGACAACATTTCAAGAGCCCTCCACCATCCTCGCCTGACTGAAGCTCAGAAATCAGAGATATTTAAGTTGCTAGCATCTCTAAGACTCAAATTCAAAAAGGAAATGTTGGGCTGTTTAGAGTACCTGAGCACTCCTCAAGGTGATATTGCAGAATTAGAGAGCAAACGCTTTCAAGAAGTCGGCAAGAGTGAAGAGCGCAACTTCCTATTTAGCCACACTCATATCTCATTCTGAAATCCTAATATTTAAGGCTGGCTAAAGAACCCTAATGAGGAAACGTTAAACTCCTTGGGTTACTCAGCCTCTCCAAATATTTTCATTTCTAAAGAAAACAAATCTTCTCCGAAGCCCCTGATTTTATGGAAAGGAAAAGTTTCGATGCACAGAAAAGGATAGAATTCGATAAACAAAGGGGTCGAAGAGGAAGACCGAGAATACCTAGCGAGAGTCTGGGCCAATGACTTTGATGTTGAAAGAGAAAACTTTAAAAAGTTAGTTGAGTTCAAGAAAAATAGATTCAAGGGTGATAAGCTTGGTAGACATTGGATTATTGATACATCCAGATGGCCAAAAGAGTTTGTACTTCACCGCTATACTATTGATGACATGGTGTGATTTCTGTTTCTTTTCAATTTTGGGATTGAGTATAGGCAACATGGGTGTTTGCAATCTTCTTACTCAATCAGCATCAGAAGCTGGTGGTCAATGTTAGCAATTTGCCTTACTTCCGACAAGACATTGAGCGATACATCTGGAACGCTCCTCAGCAAATCATATTGGCAAGTAGATTTGATTTCAATGAAAGATGCTTCCAATAGTAAACATGACGCAGCTCCCAGGCCGAGTGAAGCATACATGCATTTAATAGATGAACATGGCGAGTTTCACAGAGACAGAAGAGCAGTAATCGATTAAAAATGCACAGTCGCTGGATATCACCTTCAACCATCACTTTGGTTTCAGTGAGTTCAGATGCTACAATCTTCTTCCTATCTTATTTTGTGAACAACATCCGCTTGCCCCAATATGTCTCCCTTATTTAGCCCATGGATCAAGTGCTTGCCCAGGCCTTGATGCCTTTCTTGATGGACTTCTTTCAAAGTTACATCTTTGGAGTGACTATCCTGGAAGACACTGACTTAACGTTATGTACTAAATAGCACCAAGATGCTCTATTTTACATTCTGTGGACGCACTACCTAACCTAAGTCCAAGGCACATCCTCGAAGCGATTGGCCCACTCTGGGTCATCCATGTTCAAAGACCTTCCTCTTCTATGTTGATCACAAAAATGCAAGTCTATGAAACTCCAACTATGGCAAATGCTCAAATACAAGATGCCCCAAGCACTTCAGTTGAAGAAGAACCACTTAAAACTCAAGTTGTGCAAATTGATACTACAACTCAATCTATGGATAAAGCCATCTTAGAAGTCGTTGAAGATCAACCAGATGAAACATTTGTTCGAGATCCTATCAAAGGCAAAGACGCGCTCTCCAGTTCTTATGGATTACTTCCATCTTCTAAACATTTTTCCTCTTCATCCTCTTCATCGGACTCTGAAAGCGATCAGAAGGACAAAGACTTCAAGCATGTGGTTAGTAACTCAGTTGTTCAAATCTAGGGTTCCTGCTCTCAAATCATTCAAAGTGATGTTCAACAGATCAAATTAACTGCTGAGACTAGAAGTCGGGACATAGCCAATTCCATCCTTAAATGCAGTATAACTGTGCTTGATAATATAGTTCCTTTCAAAGTGTTATGTGCCTGGGGAGCCATTGTTTTGGCTCAGCAATCTTATATGTAAAACACTATGAAAATCTTATTTTAAATATATTGAATGTTTCTTTTATGCTATGCTTCTTTATTGTCGATTACTTATGTTAGTATAGATAAAGATCTCGTGGATTACATATGATTAGGGAAGCGATGAGGATACCTATGGAATGCTCTCGAAGATTGTAATCCTAAATCATGTTCCAAGTCACAGAGGCAGTGAGATGTGTGATATCACAGGCCTAGTCAAGCCTTGTTCATGTGTGTAACATTTTTTTGAGATTGGTATGTTCCATTGCCAATGGCCAGTGAGCCATAGCAGGCATGAAGATTTATACTTAGGAGAAGTATGGAATTGAATGACCCCCGCAAGAATCCTCGTTGGTCTTGTCGAACATGGAGTCCTTGGATTTCATAGTGTGAGATTAGTCCTTAGACTTGAGATGTCATTGGAAAGGGTACTATCCACTATGATTTGATATGCACGTGCACTCCAGGAGAGTCAAACGGCGTATGTTGGGTATAGTCTGATAGTACAGGAAAACAGTTGCCATTCGTCAAGGGATTCATCTAAGGTTAAGTACCCGACATTTTCTATGCTGTTGCGAGAATCTAAATGATCGTTTAAAGACTTTGATCAAATCGGTTGTCTTATAAGAGGGATTGGTGGTCCTGGCTTAAAAGACTGGATCATTAGATGTCACAACATAGTCATAGTTTCTGAGGTTATTAGGGTTTGATCGCCGCCATACCTAGACCATAGACGAGAAACTGATTAAGAGATTTTATTCACATGAAGATCGTAACTTGGATATGTTTGCTTTCCATTGTTAACATCTAGGAAGTCGTGATGACGTTGCTTGACATCGAACTATGACCAATAGGTGCTTTGGGTTAATTGGTAAAGTTAATCCAAGGCCTAGTTAATTATTGAGAAGAATTAATGTAGCCTATGGGAGGAATTTTTGCTAGCTTGTTAATGAGCTTGTGGGGTCACACACATAACTTAGTGTAGTACCTATTGGCTAGTTAATTCGTTGTGAATTAATGGAGAGATTAATTAAATTGATTTAATTAATTGGGAAAATGAATTAATTATATAATATTAATTTATGGCCTTATAATTTCATATTTGAATATTAAATTGGGAAAGACTAATTAATTAATGAATGAAAGAAATATATATGTATGCACGTGCGCATGTATATGTGTATGTGATATTGGTGGAAATTTTTTATCTTGTTCAACAAGTTTTATATATATATATATATATATATGTATCTTATAATGTATTTAGTAGGATCTATTTTATTTAGTTAGTTACTAATTAATATGGAAAGATCTTATAAATATATTAGTAAAGATATTGGATAGATATGTTTTATTTGAGATGATCTCAAATATATAGAAATATCTAGTTAGTTGGAAAGGTATCCAACTAATTAAGGAAGAGAATAAAAGAGAAAGGAAACAAAATATATATGCATTTATATAATGCACATACACGCCTCGTATGCATGTGACAGTAGGCGTGTGTGTGTGTGTTTCCACATTGGTGGACTCTATATATATGTGAATTCCATCTTTTGAAAAGAAAGTGGTAGAAGAGATTCAATTCCTCAAAAGTCGTTCTCTTTAGTCCTCTCCCCTTTTCTTTCTCTCTAATTCTTCCAACTCATATGTTGAGTATGAAAAACACTAAATAAATTCCTGCCCTTTTTCTCATGAGAATCGATATTCTCTTGGCTAGCACTAGTGGAGATAATTGAGGGTACCAACTAGAGTATGGGTACATCTCAGAGGCACAGCACTTGGGGTGCTAGGGCAAGCTCGTTCGAGATTCTGTAGCAGGGAGTATCTTAAAAAGAAAGTGTTGATAAGTTATTCAAGAGGTAAACACGAGAAAACTTGCTTTCAGTTAGTTTTTGAATTCGATGGTACCATGTCTACCTAGCCCTAATTTGGGGATGTCGGATTTTAATTATAATCTGTACTTTCCGCTGCACCGGAATCCGCAGGGTTGTATAGATCCCAACATCCTTCAATTCAAGGCTTGACTGCCTCTTTCAATCAGTCGCTTGCAGCAAATGCAACTGCAGACGCTGAGCGCCATCTCCAATCGGATACCACATCTTTAGTCCTAGCGACTCAGGTTGCCGCCCGTGTGGAAGAATTCAAGATTATGAATGAACACATGGTTGCCATCCGATCATCTCGCATGGGTGTCAAGAAAGGTAAAGATCAGCCAAAAGCCAAGGCAGATTCAAAAATAGATAACAAAAATTATCGCGTGATGTTTGATGAGATAAAAAGTCTCAATCAGAAAGTCACTAAAACGCGCAAGCCAAGATATTTTAGGGAAATGCATACGCTCCTCAACTTGGACATTGAAGGCATAGGTTTTCACCTATATCCTGAACCTCTACGAAGGCCACTCAATTTCAAGCCTTCAAATGACAGAGTCCAAGATCTTTACCATGATCTAATCCGGACACTTGGCATTCAACCTAAAGATGGGTTGAGAGGCTACTAGAGTTTTGAAAAAATACCAACGAAAAGAGAGAAGACTATATCGAGGAATACTATACCACCACGATAGACATTGATAGAGTTCTTCTTGAGCTTTCTAGAGAGATTTACGAAGAATAGCAGCGCGAACCCGCTAAGCGACAGCAAAGAAGATAAATGCTTAGAATATGTTTTAAATCTTGTATCTTTATTTTGCTATCTCTTTTAGTGTAACCATTGTATGCTATAAAGTTATGTATGAATAAATATTTAACACTGAAACATCTTGTTGAAGCTAATCTAACTTTTAGCTAACTAACTTTATAATGCTAACTTATGTCATCTTTTGGCTTTTGTCTAACTCTTAAATTGTAAAAGAGTTAAGGTCTTGATATTATCAAAAATGAGGAAATTGTTAGGAAATTTCATGTTAGATGTTTTGATGATGACAAGATAGGATTTTATATTAGACTTTAAAAGAATGTATATGCTTTTATAGAAAATCTGTATAAGCATTGAAAGTTTATTATTTTATTATGCTGGAATTTTTTATTTTTATAGATTTTAGACTAAGCATTGGGAACTCAACCGATGATAGAATTCTAGGTGAGTCTGTCAAAGAGAGGGTTGAAGATCAGCGCCTGAAGTTAAAAGAAGATGAAGATTGTCTTAAGCGTCTATGAAACGCTAAAGACAATTCAGGATCTCTGAATTAGCGTGCAAGCAACCAAGAGACCAAGATTCACCTGAAATAAATTTCAGAGTCGTGAAGAACTTAAATGCATTAAATAATGGGCATTTATTTCCAATAGGAAGAAAATTCAAATACATTTAATGCCTGATAAGAGTATTAAATGTGATAAGGACTATTGACGTAAGGACAAGCCACCCTTGACTAGACTGTCAGAGTTCAAAGTATGTCACTTCCAATCCTTGCAGCAGAATTTCAGGAATGTCAGAAAAAGGAGCTATCCACTCGCTGAGTGTTAGATATGTGCCAGCATAGGTCCAACAGACAAATCCCAAGAAATGTCTATAAATAGCACCTTTGAGCATACCATAATTACATAAAATATACATAAGAAAATACGCAGAAACTTTGCTGAAATCCTTCTAAGAAGAGCTTTTAAATCTCCACATCCAAATCCTTAAAGCTAAATTGCAAAGACAGTCACCACTATCTCAAACATCTTCCACAGAAGGACCCTCACTATTATTGAGATATTTCAAGTTGTTTGAACTTCCAAATGAAACAAACTCTAGTGACAAAAACCCTCCAACCTCTTTCCTCTGTGCGAAGAAGAAGTTGTGTTTCAAGCATTATTTTTGGGTGAAAGAAGCTTATTGAGAAGAGATCTAAGTGGAGTTGAAGTCTATGTGATCAAGGAGCTCAAGATCATCTTTGTTGTTATTCACCCTTTGTAGAAGTCATCTTTGTGAATATTTTGAGAATCATTTTGTAAATTTTTCCCAGTGCAAAAGGAGAAGAAGGACGTAGCTCGGATTACACCACCCAGTGAACCTTGCATATCTTGTATCATTTACTTTACCATTTTATCGCTTTCTTTGCCATTTGCATATTATCTGGTAAAAGCATTAAAATCAGTCAAGCGACTAATTGGTGAAACCGAACGCTAAGTAACAAAAGTATTTTCGCTGTGCTAACCATCATTAACCGATCTAAGATTTACCCTACTTATTTAATTGCTAAAATCACTAAATCTAAGTTATCTCACTTTAGCGCTTAACCTAGCACTTTATTTTCCAAGGGTTCAAAACATTTCAAAAGAAAGAAATTTTTTGAAGTTAGAATAAAACTTCAGGGTCTATTCAACCCCTCTTCTAGACTATTTTCTTATGCCACTTGTGACCAACAATTCTGAAGGTGTATTATTGACTGAGTTAAGTTAACTAAAAGTGTGCACAACAAAAATGTATCTCCTTTGAAAAACCTTTTGGTCAGTTTGTTCTTTAATGTCTTAGATGAAAATATGCAATGCTAAGCAAAGTATTTTCATTTCATTTTCAATCATCATTTTTTAAAATGTAAGGGAGGATGAGGTTTTTTATTTTTGTGTAAGAAAAGTGAAAAAAGTAGGGGTGTTTGATTGTGTTTTTAAAATGACTGAAATCGGTGATTGTGGTGTGTGAAATGATTAAAAAATAATAATTAGATGAATAATGCTGAATTTAAAAATGTAAAAGGGAGGAGAGATGTTAGGAAATTTCATGTTAAGACGTTTTGATGATGACAATTAGGATTTTATGTTAGACCCCAAAATATGTAAGTTTGATTTTATTTAGAAATTATGTATAAGCTTTGAAGAGTTAGATTTGTTATAGGCTTTGCTTTACTTTATTCTAGATTATTAGGCTAAGTATTCTTAGACTGAGCATCTGATAATTTTTGAGTGAGCTTATCAGTAGTTAAGTTTGAAGACTCAAGCGCCTAAAGTCTGAATGAAGATAAAGATTCCAAGCGTCCAAACGACAAGCTACATCAAGCGTTGATTATAGGACAATTATTCAAGGATGAATGAGCGTCTACCAAAGACTGATTTCACCTGAATTTATTTCTAAGTCCAGAAGGAGTTTAATGCAAATATTCCCAAATCATTAATAGCCAACAGTCATTTATTTCAAATGCATTAAATGCTGATAAGAGCATTAAATGTGATAAGCTCTTTTAGACATACGGACAAGTTACCCTCGTGGACTGACACGAAAAATCCTTACGTGTATTAAACAGCAAGTGGACTGGTCGTGTGTAGTAATAAAGTGGACTTTAAGTCCGAGTTATCGATCCCACAGAGACAAGATTATTTAAAGCTAGGAATTTAAAAGCAATTAAAATTGAATTAAAAGATTGTGATTAATTTACAATAAAAATGTAAAAACGAGACTTAGCAAATAGATTTAGATTCTTATGAGATAAAACAACTAAGACACATGCTTCAACCAAATTTACTTGTTAATATAAATATGAACTATTCTTCGTATTATTAGACTACTATTGCTTTGGTGAAAATTCCTTAATTAATTACTACCCGATATCTCGGCTGTAATAATCCTATGATAAATTGACAGTTCTCTAAGTATGTCTGTCCGAGAATTTAATCAATAATCATGCATTCAAGTTCTAGAATTTCCCCGAATAAATCCGGCTAACTGCACCCGGGAATCTCTACCTATCTCTAGGGGCAATTCCCTATTTTTTACGGATGATGTGATGATTTCTTTGAACCCTAACTTATATTCTTTCAAACTATTAAGTTAGGCAATATGACAAACATATGGCGATCAAACATATGCAAGTAATTACGCACAAAATCAAAACACAAAGCAATTGTAGAATTAATACGAAGAATAATATCATATATATATACTCATAACTTTGGCCTTCACATGGCCCTAGTTAAGGGAAAATTAGTTCATAATTGAAATTGGGAAAACAATAAAAACATAGAATTACTCATAGATAAAGATGAATATCAAACTAAGAAACTCCCTATTTTGGATTGATGATCGATTCTTGATTGGAAGCTTGAATCCCTCCTTTTCCTCTTCTTAGCTCTTCAAGTATGATGATAGGATGACTCAAAACCAAGAGAACGCTCCCCCAAACCCCTGAATTTTCGTCCTCACACTCTCAAAGGATGATTTTTTGATGTCCTCAAGTGAGCTCCCCACTCCCCTTTAAATACCCAAAAATCCACCTACCAAGAATTTGAGCTACCCTTCTCTTTCTTTCCTCCTACCAAGAATTTCTACCTACAAAGAATTTGCACCTACCATTCTCTTGATTTCCACCTAACAAGAATTTCCACCTACCATTCTCTTGTTTTCCACCTAACAAGAACATGAGCTGCCACTTTCGTGTTTTCCAGCGCAGGGATAGTGTTTTATTCATAAACGTCTCCACAGATCTCCAAATTGGATGATTCAAGTACCCATGTAAAGATAAGACATATATCTAAAACTTTGTAGAAGGACACTTCATCCAATTCTATCTCTAAAAATATCAAAATGGCGTTCCAACGTGGAGGTTGTTTCTGATTTGGCGCCCAGGTGTGCGGAAATGGTACTAAAACATGATTTTGGCTAACTCCAGCTTATTTCTTGCTTGTTTGGTCGTGGAGGTGTGAAACATCTTGGCGTAAACTTGTTTTATACATCATTTTCCCACCCTTTCTTCAATTGTATCCACTTAAGGCCTGATATCACTTAATGCACGAATTAAATGCACAAGTGACAAAATCAAGTGATAAATGAACCTAAAACATAAACGCAAAGGGGCTTAAAAACACGTAAAAATGACTCCTATCATGGACTGTCAACTATTCATAGACTGCAGCACCAACTTTTGTGCAGCAGATTTTCAGGAAAAAGGACAAAAGTTGTTCACTTGTGGAAGTGAGAGACATGCGCCTGTACATGTGTCAAACGGACACTTTTTCCAAAATTGCCTGTAAATAGGACTTCAACAACAAGACAAAAAATCAATCGTATTCCAAGCCAAATTGATGTTGCATTGAAGTCTCATTCCTTAAACTCTCAAAAAAGCCAGAACATTCAAGCAAACATTCTCTTTGCTTTTCTTAAAATTTCTGAGACAGTTAGCCAATATCTCAAATATTCTTTTCGGAAAAACCTACATTACTATTGTGATATTACCAAGTTGTTTGAACTTCATCAAAATCAAACAAACCTTTACAAAAACCTCATCCAAGCCTCGCAATCTGTGTGAAGTCGAAGTTAAATAGTTGCACTATTTTTGGGTGAAAGAAGCAAGGGGATAGAAGTGTCTTGAAGCAGAAATCTGTGTGATCAAGGAGCTCAAGTCATCAATATCCATCTCTCCCTAATTTGTAGAAGATTCTGTGTGATTCTTTGAGAATCATTTTAATGGATTGCCTCCAGGTGTTCGAGGAGAAGAAGGACGTAGTTGGGATTACACCACCTAACGAACCTTATCAATATTATGTTCTTTACTTTACAGTTAATCTTCATATTATCATATCATTGCATAAATCTGTTAAGTAGAACCCAATCAAACGCTAAGCAACTAAAATACTTTCTGTGACGCTAAAGCTTTCAAAAAAAAAAGAAAAAGGAGAAGACTCTGAAATTATTCCGATGTGCTAACACTGATCAAAGAACTGAACGCTTAAACCTATCTGGTTATAGTATTCAAATCTTGAAGTATAAGTTAACTTTCTAAAAACAGTCTTCAATAGACGCTCAGTCAAGCGCCTTCAATTTCAACCATCCAACCAATTTTAATACGAATATTTTTGAAGTTGAAAAAGATTTCAGGGTCTATTCAACCCCCCCCCCTTTCTAGACCCTTTCGTATGCCACGTGGGACCAACAAGTGGTATCAAAGCGGTTAAAATTGAAATTTTAAAATTTCCAAGTGTAACAGCTTGTTTAGATCCTTTTCAAATGTAGTTGCTTTTAATTTTTCAATGGCATTTTCTAAAGTTCCTAAGTTGACTGAATCAAATTATGATTCCTGGAAGGTCAAAGAATTTACATATCTTGGCTCATGTGATGACGAAATGTGCGATATTATTTCAGATGGACCAATACAAATTCCGAAGGTTATCACCAGAGCACCTGGAGCCACTTATGAAACCCCAGATTGTTATGTTGAGAAACCAAAACAAGAGGGGTCCACTGATGAGCGCCGAAGTGCAAATCTAGACAATGTTGGTCGAAACGCTCTGTATACGGCTATTGGTGATAATGACAACTTATTCAACAAGGTCAAGTCGTGTAATACTACTAAGGAAATATGGGATAAGTTGGCTATAATTTGTAGTGGTTCAGCTTAGATCAAGGAGAATAAGCTTTCCATTGCCAAAGAAAAATTCAACGATTTTAAGATGTTACCCAATGTGACTATAGAGTAATTAGACATAAGATTTACAGCTCTTGTTACAGAATTAACATCTTTGGGTATGGATTTACAAAACCGAGAAATGATGGTTAAGATCTTTAGAAGTCTACCTATTAGATTCTTGATGAAGACAACAACAATGAGAGAATCGAATACGCTGAATCTTCTAACTCCAGAAGATGCCTTTTCAGAGCTCAAAGCATTTGAGTTTGAGTTGAATTTGGCCAGCGATGTTGTGAGCAGTCCTGTAGTTGAATCTGGAGCGCTTATAGCATCAACCAAGGGTAAATCGGGTAACAAGGGAAAGGTTTCGGATATCAGTGAGGATGAGGAACTAGCACTTTTGAATAGATTCAGAAAGTTCTTAAGATATGAAAAGAAAGAAAATAGTCCTAAGCATCAAGGACAGAGTTCATATCAAATGCCTGCTCCAGTACAACAACAGTATCAAGCGCCTCAATACTCTGCACCTTCTCCTTCAGCGCTAATTCAGTACTAAGCATCTAATCAACAGAACTTCTCAACACCCGTGGTCTCAAAACCACATAATGCAAGGTTAACAAATGAACAAAAGATGAAAACTAATCTTTGTTATAATTGCAGGAAACCAGGGCACTGCCTGGTAAATTTCTCTTATCCAAACGTATCTAAGCCCCCAAGGCAGGATTACTTGGATAGAAACCAATTTAGGAGCAACCTTCGTCAACAAGGTTTGCTAGCGGAATCAGAACAAGTGTCCTCACCTGAAGATTTGGAGTCTTTAGAAGAAAGTGCTGATGATGATGAGCCAGTGGATGACTCAGTGCTTATTTGTCTCATGGCCAAAGATGATGAAGCATCCCCTGAGGTAAACACTGAATTATCTCTTCCTCTTTCTTACGAAGAACTTCTTGACAAAGTCAAATAATATTATAATGATTGTCAAGTTTGTCGACAAAATATATCAAAATCACTTCGATATCATTTCATCACTCAAGAGTGATAATGTAACGCTCAAGGCAGAGTTACAAGTTCAGCAATAATGCATTGAGAAGAACAAACCACTTGGAAGTGATATAACCAATCTGAAAAGTGATCTTGATATAATAGTCAAGAGAGAAGTTAAGCTGATTGCTAGACTTGCTAAATCAGCTTGTCTCATCATTGTCTAAAGCATCAAGAAAGCTAGACAATGTGACTGAGGTAACAATGTTAATTGGTGAAAAGACTGGTTTCGGATGCAATAAATTCGGTAAACAACCAAACAAATCAAATGTTACAGCGAACAACAAAGGAAAGGGTGTTTTCTTTGTTGAAGAAGGTTCACTAAGTCAAACACAAAATGAACCGAGTGACAATGGTACGAGACCAAATGAGAAGGCTAAAGCTAATTGAAGCACGGGAAAGGCGAAAGCAAATGATTCATAAAGAAAGGCTCATCCAAACGCTCAAAAAGTTAAGGATAAACCTAACCACTTGTGAATCAAGCGATAAGCGTCCAGCACCAAAAGTGCATCCTAAGCCAGCGCCCAAAAAATACCAGCGTCAATATCCACAACGGTCTAGATCATATTATCGCTACTATGATGATTATGATTATGACTATGATTATGATTACTATTATAATAAAGGATATTATTATACACCCAAAAAAAAGCACACACAACACAATGTGAAATGCAAGAAGGCGAATCCTCCCGCAATGAAGACCAAGAAAATATGGGTTTCTATAGTTCTAATTCTAACAATGTGACTAACGGTAAAGGACCCAAGCAACAATGGGTACCTAAACAGAAATATAACTTCCCTTTTGCTTGCAGGTACCTAGAGCTAAAGCTTATACATCTATTTGGTACATCGATAGTGGGTCGTCAAGGCACATGAAAGGCTCCAAGGATCTTCTGATCAACTATCGAGCTGCCCATGGTCCTCAGGTTGTATTTGGTGACAACTCCAAAGTTTTGTGCAGAGAATGGAATACATCATGAGTATTCAGCTCCAAGAACTCCCCAATAGAATGGTGTTGCTGAGCGCCGGAACAGAACGCTTAAGGAAGCCACTAGGACGATGTTAGCAGAGTCCAAGCTTGCTCCTAGGTTTTGGGCCGAAGCGATCAACACTGCATGTTACACTCAAAACCGGTGCATGATCAACAAACATCATGGGAAAACTCCATATGAACTATGGAAAGGACATAAGCCAAATATTTTATACCTTCACGTCTTTGGTCCTAAGTGTTTTATCCATAATAATGGATCCCAAAGCCTAAAAACATTTAATCCTAAAGTGGATGAGGGAATCTTTCTAGGCTACGCCAACAATAGAAAGAATTTTCGCATCCTAAACAAGATCAAATCGAAGATTGAGAAATCTATCTATGTTATTTTTGATGATGCTAACCAAGAACTGAGTAAGGTTAATGTGAATGATGTAGGAGTTGAAGATCTGTGTCATCAAGCGTCTAAGATTACCATTGAGGATGATAGGGACGACGATGACGAGAACTTAGTGCCACCTCCTAAGATTACTCGTGAGATTACTTTGGATAATAATGTGAGATATGCTGATGATCATGAAAAGAGTGATCATCAAGAGCAAAGAAGGGTCTGTGAACTTGAAGCGCCCACGCAAGAGGAGAATCAAGCGTCTGAGACAGTGAATCAAGCGCCTGTTCAACCTCTTAACCCCTTCCAACATGATAGACTATGGCTATGTGATCATCCACCTGAGCAGATTATTAGAGATATTGAAGCGCCTGTTAGGACTAAGGCCGCTACATTTCATGAGGCCATGTTCGCAAGCTTTCTATCTCAAATGGAACCTAAGAAAGTGGATGAAGTGTTATGTGATCCTAGTTGGATTGAAGCCATGCAAGAAGAGCTTAATTAGTTTGAGCGTAGTAAGGTTTGGACGCTAGTACCAAGGCCAACTCACCAAGGTGTTATTGGAACTAGATGGGTCTATAGAAACATGATGGATGAGAATGGCGTTGTGATAAGGAATAAGGCCAGACTTGTTGCTCAAGGTTATTTCCAAGAAGAGGGTATTGATTTTGATGAGACATATGCTTCTATCGCCCGTCTTGAAGCAATCCGCAAGTTTCTAGCGTATGCAGCTTTCAACAAGTTTACGGTGTATCAGATGGACGTGAAGAGTGCCTTCCTGAATGGTAAACTCCAAGAAGAGGTATATGAGCAACCACCAGGATTCATCAACAGCCATGGTAAGGGTATAGTTTACAAGCTAGATAAAGAACTTTATGGGCTTAAACAAGCACCCCGAGCACGGTATGACAGTCTCTCTATTTTCCTTATTGGTAAAGGCTTTTCAAAAGGTAGCGTTGAAACAACGTTATTTAAAATTACCAATGACGAAGATATTCTTTTCGTCCACATTTATGTTGATGATATTATATTTGGTTCTACTGATAATTGTCTGTGTGAGAAATTTTCGAAAATGATGCAAGAACAATTTGAAATGAGCATGATGGGTGAATTAGCCTTGTTCTTAAGATTACAAGTTAAACAACTCCCTAATGGCATATTTATTAATCAAGCTAAATATACACGTGATATGATTAAGAAATTTGGTATGAAAAATGCATCATCTTCAAAAATTCCAATGAGCCAAACACTTAAGTTAGATAAATATGAAAGTGGGAAGAAAATTGATATCACTAATTATAGAGGTGTCATTGGATCACTTCTTTATCTTACTGCTAGTAGACCTGATATTATGTTTTTGGTATGCATGTGTGCACACTTTCAAGATGATCCAAAAGAGTCACACTTAATTGCTACCAAGAAGATCCTTAAATACCCGAAAGGCACGCAAAGTGTGGGCTTATGGTATCCTAAGGATTCTCCTTTTAAACTAATTGTCTACTCATATACAGATTTTGGAGGTTGCAAAATAGATCGAAAGAGTACTAGTGGTACATGTCAATTTCTAGGTGATAGGTTAGTTTCATGGCATAGTAAGAAACAACAATCGATAGCTACTTCTACAGCTGAAGCTGAGTATGTAGCCACAGGAAATTGTGCACTAGTGTTATGGGTGAGGCAACAACTTGGAGATTATGGTATAATCTTAGGTCTAACCCCCATTCATTGTGATAACCAAAGTGCCCTAGCCAATACTCAAAACCCTGCTCTTCATTCCAGAACCAAACATATTGACATTAGATACCATTTTCGTCGTGACCATATTCAAAAGAAAGATATCTCCATGCACTTTATTGGAATTGACAAACAACTGGAAGATATCTTCACCAAAGCACTCAACGAATAATGCTTTCTCGCTTTGAGAAGTGAACTAGGTATGATTGATTTAAACGCTTAATCATCATGCGTCATATTTTATTAGACATATAATTTAGGGGGAATCCACTTTACTTATGTCGAAAAGATTTTTGAAAAGTTGTTACAAGTTATCAAATTTAGGGGGAACCTTAAAATTGTACTTAAACATATCTGTAAGCGTCAATGATGAAAAACTTTCATATACATAGATCATCAACGCTCATTATTATTTGTGCATAACATGTTAGATGCTCAAACATAAAAGGGTTTTGATCTCAAGCGTCAACGTAAATCTTACAATAGTTACAACAAGTGGTTTATATGCTAAGCGTTGAACTTATTCCATTCGACACTTAATATAAAATTGTTTATAAAACTCATGCATAATTTTTACACGCTTCTTGAAGTAGTGGATATACTCAAAATTCTATTTTTGACTCTATTTACACGCTTCTATCACATCAAACAGGCGGGTAATCAAACACTTTTCAAAATGACTGTTCAGAGTTAACACGTGTTTGTGTAAGTGTCAGTGTACCATCAGGTGCATGCATTACACTTTGAAAATACCAAACGTTTTAAAATTTCAACTCGGACTTCAAGTCTTTATATATGGGAGTTACCAAATGTAACTTCTCTCTCTTGCACAAAATTCGCGTCCGCAGTAAAAAATATTCATGGCTGAGATTTAATAACTTTACACGTGTCTACATCTTACTGAGATGAGAGAACACAAGTTTCAAAATTATCCAACTATGTCATTTAAAACACAATTTTTGCAGAAAAACTACTCACTTTTCCTCTCTGCAGAATTACTCTTTATCTCTCTCTCTTTCTTTCAAAGCAATCTCAGTTCATCTCCTTCACAAACTTCCAATGCCACCTAAGAAATCTACCGATACTTTTGCTGAGACCATTATCAAGGTCATTGAAGACCTTGTAGTGGACTGGAAATTTCTGTACGAACAGACTCAAGTTGATCTGACGAAGATAATGGACTCTGTTTCTTAATCTGGACTGAAGACCTTCTTAACCAGATACTCCTATCTTTTTTCGGATGAAGTTGAATTCTTCTACAGATATGCTAAACTCTCAGAGGACAAGAAGTCTATCTCTTGCCTCTTTTCTCTATCCAAGAGGGACTCCAAAGAATTCATCCTCTCTGCTGGCTCTATTGCCCAAAACTTCAAACTACCAAATCAAGGTGAAGCTTTGGACTCCATTACTGCTGAACAGATTGAAGAAGCTTGGACAAAGATCAGTGCTTATGACAATGTCCCGTACGAGCCTCATTTTGAGAAGAAGGATATAGTATCCAGATACAGATTATTGGCCGATTTCTGCAACAAATTTATGGAATGCAGAGTGGGTAATTTTGACAAAGTGAACCCAATGCAATTCCAGATGATGACTGCTATACTCCTAAACATCAAGATCAATTGGAGTGATTATGTTTTCAGCAGATTTAGAGACTGCTTGAGCACCTCAAACAAACAATATGGCGTAATTCTCAGCGACCTACTTTTCAGAGCAGAATGCGTTAGTTCTTTTGGGCTTACTCATGCTATGTGAAAGATCTATGGGAAGTGAATCATCAGCAATCTCTTCCCCCCACCCCGAGTTGGAGGTGCTGCAAGACCTCTGTCTGAGCGTCAGGTTGTACGCGAAGCGACAGATGAAGAAGCTGAGCGTCCCGCTCAAGTGGAAACTGCGAAGCGTCCTACTGCTACAAAGAAGAGGGCTCCAAGAAAGCCTAAAACTCAAGCTATTCCTTCTCTTCACATGGACGATGAGGAAACCAATGAAGATTAGGAGGACAAGATTCCTTTGGTTAGGCAAAGGAAGTTGGAAGGAATCATTAAACAAATTGACTTCGAGGAACCAATCGCTGTTCCTCCCGCCCAAACGCTTAAGCTCGTTGAAGGAGTCAACATCAAGAAAATCTTCAAGCATTCCAGGACAAGCAAGCATCAAGCTGCTCCTGTTCCTGAAGAGCCTGAGATCGTTGAGCCAAGCGCTCAAGAAGTTGCTATTGAGATAAGATCTCAGGGTAAGTTTATTTCTTCTCGCAGCATTTCTTTTCCTACATCTGTAGAAGATCCTGCTCTTATAGAGGATAGTTCTTATGCTACAACTATTATTCAAGTTGCTGCCAAAGCATCACTCGATATCCATCTGGATGTTGAAATGACAGACGTCATGGTTATTGCACAAGATGCTGCCGCAGAAGTTGTTGCAATAGATGTTGAGGAACCTGCTACCAAAGAGGTTCAATCATCAACTCCCGTTTCGATCATAATAGAGGCACGCTCAGAAGGTTGGAGCGTTGCTGAAGATGTTATAGTACCAAGACAGTTCTTCAACCTGGACCCACTGAAGACAATTGATCATTCAATCAATTACATGCCTCCAGCGCTCGAAGAAGATTTCATTCCAGCAGGCTATAATGAAGAAAGATACATTACTGCTGAGAATGGAGTAGCCTCACTAATTAACATTGATCAGACCATCCGCGAAACCTTATTTGACACAGAGCTGACCGAAGTCAAGAAAGCATACTATTTGGCCGTCGAACTTGGTAAGTCTCCGGGTCAGATTGCTGCTTCTTTAGCTATCGACGAAGAAAAGAAAGGTGGTAGAACTCCAAGATCTGATATCGACTTAGGATATTATCGAGACATGGGGCACAACAAACCAACTGGTTTTGCTCTGAGAGACTTCAACATAAGAGTATATGAGACTTCAACAGAGGAACTCCTAAACAGAGAAGGCTACACCCACTTTCCTCATGTAGCCAACAGTGCCAAAAATAAGAATTTAGCTCATCCTCTTCGTCTTTGGAAGAATAAAAGACTTCATGTCGGTGAGCGTCCAGCGTCTCTAACGGATGTGATTCAAGTAGAGGCTGATGCGTATTTTGACAGTGTTTGGAACGCCAGCTATCAAACAGACAAATACCGCTTTGAATCCATCGAGGATATTCACCATGAAGGCATCTGAGCATTGGTCAATGCAGGTGCTGACTACTGCATGAATAAAGTCAACTGGAGTGAAGCGTACGCTGGCCATCAGTTTTCTTTTCAAGAATTGGTCAAAGCTGCCCATCTTTTTGCCATAGGCATGCATGAAAGGAAGCGTCAGTTCGCCAAGTATTGCCTAAAGAAGCGCCAAGAGCAAGTTGGGCCTGTTGTCAAGCTACCCTTAGTTCGTCAACAAATAGAGCAATTTTTGTGTCAAGCGCTGCACAGACTGTCAATCACTCTTCTCCGCTTCAATGCTCAAGCATCTACCGGTGGCAGCTCATCCGCATCTTGCTGAAACTTCTCTTTGAGCCACTGTGATGACAATTTTAGGTTGATGATGAAGATCATGGCCCCCATTCCACATTTTGACAAGATCTTCACAGAAAACCTGCGAAAGCCCAACGGCTTGAGGATTCGCAACTTCCTTGATTATCCACTTCTACCATCTATCAGACAAGGAGTAAGCGACCATTATGCCTATGTTCTCTTCTTACTTGAACAGAATCAGGGCATAGTGACACGCGAAATCCTAGCAAGTATACTAGATCGTGCAAAGTAATAAAGTGGACTATTTAGCCCGGGGTGTATCGTCTCCACAGGGACAATTGGATTCAATGCTCGTAATTGCTATATTACCTATTTCTAAGCTAAATCAATTTATAAGATGATAGGTGTTTATACTATGAAAATAACTAAAGATAACTAAAATGATTATCAAGGTAATAAATCAAATGGGAAGAGGTGATTGGGTTATGATCCTACTATGTTCTATTCTATGTTCATGAACTCTCAATTATCCGGATTTTTAGAACGCTCTTGTTATGGCGAAACCCCCTAATGTATTTATTATTCAATCTCTTGAAATAACAAGCCTATACTAGTTAACAACTTCCTATATCTCTATAGTGAAGATTGACTTAACTAACATGCATTTAGGTTCAAAGGAATTCCTTGTTTACGAAGATCCTACATTCAATCGGGTCATCTTATCACAAAAAGCCACACAACGCAATCGATTCTATCTCTAGTCAATTGTTACGTTATGATGATTGATTTTTCGATCTCCCTTTATCTATTTCCTCTCGGTCTCAAGAAAAAACATTTTATCAAACACATGGTGATCAAGCATATGCAAGCATTAAGCACAAAATCAAACATGTAACAAGAATGTAATACATCCGGAAATTAATGATTGATTAAACACAAAACATCACAAAGTATTCACATAACCCAATCAGAAAAATACTTAGCTCATACTTACAACAACAAGTGATTCAACAACTCTACAAGACATAATTGAAATACTAATCAAGAGAAAGAGTTGAATTACTCCCTATTATAAAGTGTGAATCCAAGCTTTGATGATGAAAATGATGATGATGAGAATGATGATGGCTATTCAAGCTTCCTTAGGACTTCCCATGGCTCCCCCTTGGTGTTTTAGAGCATGTCTAGCCTTTTGATAAGTGAAGAATGTCTTATAAAGACCAAAAACGGCGGATATAAAAATAGGGCAGCAGGGAATAGTGCCGCGGTGCTGTGCCGCGGCACAAAAAGTGCGAACCAATTTTTCCAAGCAAGACCGCGGTCCCGTGCCGCGGTCGTCTGATGCAAAATGCGCAGCTTTCGTATTTTAATCATAACTATCCCTACAGATGTCGGATTGAGGTGATTCAAGTTGCTACGTGAAGCTAAGACAAGGCTCTACAATATTGGAGAAGAAACCTTAATCTGATTAGGCTTTTAAGTTGACGAAAATCTCGTGTCTATATGAGCATTGTGTAAAATCTTTCATCAACTATCTTCTTTTGTTTCTTTCTTCAATTTCAAGCTCAATTTGGATCTCCTTTCTCGTCTTTCATGCGTAAATCAACTTGTATCCTACAAAACAAAATCTATACCAATCAAAGCATTATGAGGGATAAAAAGTGATCAAAGTAACGATCAAATCATATCACAATGGGGCATAAAATACTGTAAAATATGGACTTATCAACTACCCCCCAACTAGGCTATGATCGTCTCGATCACTAAATGGCGAACAAGTACTCATAAGTTCAGATTTTACAACTTGGTTTGGGATCTTGAAAGGTTCATGTGTCAATAATCAAGCACGTAAAAGAATTAAACCCTCGAAAAATGATTATGACAAGTTACACTTTACCTAGAACACTCAACAATTTGAAAGCCCCCAAACATCTTCGAATCCATCTCGAAATCATGAACTCCAAATCCATTTTTATGTCTAGTGCACACTTTAAACAAGATTATGCAAACTCATTAGATAATAAAAACATTAAGACACTTCAAAACTTTGCTAACCTATCGGTGTGCATGAAATGTGAAAGTCAAGATCAAAAGGTCTTTTTGGCTTGTAACGTAAGGCTAGGTAATGGCTTGGACGGGAATATATGGATAAAGCGACTAAACTCAAGAAAGCATACAACTCAATATCATCGAGCTAAACACTCACTTATCAACCGAATAAATCTCCACATCTCGCCACTTATAGCTTTCTGATTTCTTTTCCCCTTGAACTCATAACCCCAAAACTTGTTTCTTTTGATGCTAGGGGTGGAAAAATGATTCCCAAACCAAATAAATCACATTGAAGCTCAGTTCGTAGCCAAGTCGAGAGAGAGTTCACATAATATATTTTTCGGTAACTTCCAATCTCTCGACTCTTTAGCCAACTTACAACATTTTATTTTCCTCTCTTTATTTCACATAAACTCAAGACCTCAAAATTTCTCAAAATCATCAAGAACAAACACACCTTTTAACCATTAATCTATGAGATTCGACACCCAAAACAAAGCATAAACCCAAATTAAGCCAAATGATATGAAGTTATATGCTCTCTTACTTGGGAAATAGACTTTGTTTTTCTTTCTTTTAGGCTAAAGGGTGGTTGGTGTGGCTTGCGAAAGAAAATTGAATGGTGGTTTTTAGTGTGCTAAACACACTCCATTCTTATGAATACGGCTCAAAATAAGGTCTAGAGATTATGTAATATCGTGAAGGCCAATTGTAAGGTTAAAGAAAATGAAAGATGGCCTAAATCATTTCTTGACTTCGCACACTCAACACACATTTCAAAGTTGACAAAATTGAACGCTCAATGCTTTAAATCCTCAACAATTCACATAAGCATGGCTAAAAAGGCTTTCACATATAAAGTACGACAAATGATTTCATCTTAGATGAAGTAGAGACACTCAAACGAATCATGCTCCAAGCAAAAGTATAACAAATCATGAATATGAAATCATTGACTATCACAGTTTTCTAATCCCAAATCAAGCATGAAACTTAACAAATGAGTACAAGTTACACCATATCACCACATCACAATAAAATTAGGACGTCTACCCCCCAACTAATCTAGCACATTGTCCCCAATGAGCGGACAAACACATGTAAAGTAAAGGAAAGAAAGACGTCCCTGATGTTTGAATCTAAGTGATGTCCAAAACGCAAAAGAGCAACAAGGCGAAGAGTCTGAAAAATAACGCCTAGCCAGCTGTGAAGTTAGAAAAACAAGAAGAGACAAAAAGCATCATCAAAACAACTAAGAACACTTAAAACGAAAGAAACAAAACAAAAGAAAAAAATAACGAGAATGAAAGAAAGCATGTAAAACGTGGGTTGCCTCCCACGAAGCGCTTGTTTTAAGTTATTAGCTCGACTCCTTTTATGCTCTTAACCAATACCATTAGGGTCAGTTTCATGATTCTCCTTCATGGGTGTTGTTGACCAGGTCATCTTGCTACCACTTTCCTTAAACGATCTTTGAACTCCTTTGATAGAATCAGCTTCAGAAACACCATTAGTTGAAGAAGACGGTTTAAAGGCATTGAAAACATTAAAGTTTACCGTTTCTTCCCCAACCGAAAATGTGAGCCTACCACGCTTGACATCAATAATGGCTTCAGATGTAGCTAGGAAAGGTCGACCTAGTATGATAGGCATTTCCACGTCTTCCTCCATGTCTAAGACTATGAAATCCACCGGGAAGATGAACTTATCAACTTTTACGAGGACATCCTCTATAATCCCTCTTGGATACTTTATGGATCGGTCAGCTAATTCGAGTGAAATGGTGGTGGGCTTTGGCTCTCCAAATCCTAATTTCCTGAAAAGTGAGAATGGAAGTAAGTTAATGCTCGCTCCCAAATCGCATAGAACTTTAGGAAAATTGATAGAACCAATTTGACAAGGAATTGTAAAACTCCCTGGATCTTTAAGCTTAGGGGGAAGTTTATTCTGAAGTATCGCGGAACATTCCTCGGTGAGTGCAACGGTTGCATGTTCTTCAAGCTTGCGTTTGTTCGAAAGAATTTCCTTGAGAAATTTAGCATAGCTTGGCATTTGGAGAATAGCATCTGCAAAAGGAATGTTAATGCGCAATTGTTTAAACATTTCTATAAATTTGAGAAATTGAGCATCAAGTTTCCCGCTTTTTAGTGCCAAAGGAAAAGGTGGTCGTGGCTGTACAGGTTCAGGAGCAGTGCGGGAAGCAGATTCGCCGTTTTCCAAAACAGGTGACTGTGCCACGGCATTGGGCCGCGGTTCGGAGTTATGCCGCGGTCTTGTTCTGAAAACTGCTTGTCCGAGATGGTGTGCCGCAGTTCAGTGCCGCGGTCCTCTTCTGAAAAATTGGACACTGGAATGTCAGACCGCGGCGAAGTGCCGCGGTTCAAGTCTGATTTTTGGAGATTTTCAGCACCAACGTTTTTACCACTTCTCAATGCGATGGCCTCAACCTGTTCTTTCGGGTTTTTCTCAGTGTCGCTAGGTAGTGATCCCGGTGTTCTACCTGAAAGTTGACTAGCCAATTGTCCCAATTGAGTTTGTATGTTGCTCACATTAATTTCAAGGTTGTGACACCGTTCATCATTTCTCCTCATATATTCATCAGTTTTCTTTACATATTGGAGCATCAATTCTTCAAAACTCTGTTTCTTTTCCTGTGGTTGGTAACCTCCTTGTTTGTGAAATGTGTTGGGTTGAAAACCCCCTTGGCGTTGAAATGGCGGTCTATCACCGTGTGTTTGAAACCCGGGAGGTTGCTTCACCACATTGTTGTTGTTACTCCATGAGAAGTTTGGGTGATTTCTCCACCCCGGATTATATTTTTCAGAAAATGGATCGTTTTGTGTCCTATTTGAATTTTGCATATAATTCGCATCTTCAACACATTTGGAATGATAAGATTGACTGCCATGTTAACACTCCGTAATGTGATGATTTCCACCACAATTTTCACACAACGTTTGCACTTGGTTTACCGAGGAATTCATAGCATCCAATTTCTTGTGCAATAGTTCTACTTGATTAGCTAGTGAAGTGGAATCTTCCACTTCATAAACTCCACTCGCCTTCTTTGGAAGTATTACTCTCTCGGTAAGCCATTGGTAGTTACTTTCCGACATTCTATCGATCATTTCACAAGCCGCTTGTGGTGGTAAATTCATGAGTGAACCACCCGCAGCTGCGTCTAGATGAGTGCGAAGGCCGGGTCCAAGGCCTTGATAAAAGATGGTCACTTGAGTCCAAACTGCAAAACCATGGTGAGGGCATTTTCGGAGAAGTTCCTTGAATCTTTCAAGTGCTTCATAGAGTGACTCTCCCTCCATTTGTCGAAATCCTTGTATCTCAACTTTGATAGCGGCTGTTTTCCCCGGTGGAAAATACTTACTCAAAAACTTCTCCACCAACTGGTCCCAAGTATGAATGGATGCCGTTGGCAATGAGTCAAGCCAAGCTCTTGCTTTATCCCTCAATGAGAACGGAAAGAGTCTCATTCTAATGGCATCATCGGTCACTCCATTTTGTCGAAATGTGCTCAAATAGCTAAGGAACTTGGTAATGTGAGCATGTGGTGACTCATCCGCCGTACCCCGATATTGTTCATTGGAAATGAGTTGAAGAATAGCCGGTGATATTGTAAAATTGTTTGCTTCTACCGTGGGTAGTACGATAGCACCAGCGGCTCCATGAACAGTGGGTTGCATATAATCACGTAAAGGACGGGGGGCTTGCTCTTGTCTTTGTGCTAAAGTGGCAGCAACAGCGGCTTGAATTCCCGGGTCCTCTAAATTAACGGGATTGTTCCCTTCCATTGCCTCAAATTGATTCTCGTTTAAGCTTTGTGCTCGTCTTCTTCTATTGAAAGTGCGCTCGATCTCGGAATCAAAATCTTCAAGGTTTCCTTGAGATGTGCGGGTCATGCAATACTCAAAGAAGTCAACCTAACAATAGAATCAAAAGAACCAAAATTAAAACGTAAAAACAGCAAACCAAATAGCAAAAACAGCAACTAAACCATAAAAACAACAAACCAAAACACAAAAACAGCAACTTTAGACGTAAAAACAGCAACTTAAAACGCAAAAACAGCAAACCAAAATGCAAAAACAGCAACTTAGTCTTAGAATAGATAAGTGAATTACAATATTAAATAACACAATTGTCCCCGGCAACGGCGCCAAAAACTTGACACGCGAAATCCTAGCAAGTATACTAGATCGTGCAAAGTAATAAAGTGGACTATTTAGCCCGGGGTGTATCGTCTCCACAGGGACAATTGGATTCAATGCTCGTAATTGCTATATTACCTATTTCTAAGCTAAATCAATTTATAAGATGATAGGTGTTTATACTATGAAAATAACTAAAGATAACTAAAATGATTATCAAGGTAATAAATCAAATGGGAAGAGGTGATTGGGTTATGATCCTACTATGTTCTATTCTATGTTCATGAACTCTCAATTATCCGGATTTTTAGAACGCTCTTGTTATGGCGAAACCCCCTAATGTATTTATTATTCAATCTCTTGAAATAACAAGCCTATACTAGTTAACAACTTCCTATATCTCTATAGTGAAGATTGAATTAACTAACATGCATTTAGGTTCAAAGGAATTCCTTGTTTACGAAGATCCTACATTCAATCGGGTCATCTTATCACAAAAAGCCACACAACGCAATCGATTCTATCTCTAGTCAATTGTTACGTTATGATGATTGATTTTTCGATCTCCCTTTATCTATCTCCTCTCGGTCTCAAGAAAAAGCATTTTATCAAACACATGGTGATCAAGCATATGCAAGCATTAAGCACAAAATCAAACATGTAACAAGAATGCAATAAATCCGGAAATTAATGATTGATTAAACACAAAACATCACAAAGTATTCACATAACCCAATCACAAAAATACTTAGCTCATACTTACAACAACAAGTGATTCAACAACTCTACAAGACATAATTGAAATACTAATCAAGAGAAAGAGTTGAATTACTCCCTATTATAAAGTGTGAATCCAAGCTTTGATGATGAAAATGATGATGATGAGGATGATGATGGCTCTTCAAGCTTCCTTAGGACTTCCCATGGCTCCCCCTTGGTGTTTTAGAGCATGTCTAGCCTTTTGATAAGTGAAGAATGTCTTATAAAGACCAAAAACGGCGGATATAAAAATAGGGCAGCAGGGAACAGTGCCGCGGTGCTGTGCCGCGGCACAAAAAGTGCGAACCAATTTTTCCAAGCAAGACCGCGGTCCCGTGCCGCGGTCGTCTGATGCAAAATGCGCAGCTTTCGTATTTTAATCATAACTATCCGTACAGATGTCGGATTGAGGTGATTCAAGTTGCTACGTGAAGCTAAGACAATGCTCTACAATATTGGAGAAGAAACCTTAATCTGATTAGGCTTTTAAGTTGACGAAAATCTCGTGTGTATATGAGCATTGTGTAAAATCTTTCATCAACTATCTTCTTTTGTTTCTTTCTTCAATTTCAAGCTCAATTTGGATCTCCTTTCTCGTCTTTCATGCGTAAATCAACTTGTATCCTACAAAACAAAATCTATACCAATCACAGCATTATGAGGGATAAAAAGTTATCAAAGTAACGATCAAATCATATCACAATGGGGCATAAAATACTGTAAAATATGGACTTATCACATAGCTCGAGTAGTGTATCCTTATTTGGAAAAAATACTACCGCATATGCGTGCCTAAAGCTCACAAGTCTCAGGGTCTTCCCACGAATAGGATCATTGGATTTTCCTTGAACTACTGCCCTGTCACTTTGTTTCTCATTCCAAGACCGCAGTCAAGGATTTTTCCAAACCATGTGTTAGACATCATAGGTCCAATGTATGTCCAAGCCCGAGATAGTCCACTCTACACCTTTATTCAAGGGACTTGTATTTCTCGTTCATGCCTGAACGAACTTCTTGAAGCTACTTCAGATTCTTACGCAGATATAGCCAGGTGGAATTTCCAATTCACTGACTTTCGCCAAGAGGAGTCAGCGCTTGAGGAAGTGCCTGTGAAATTAATTGAAGAGTCTGCTCCAGCATCTGCTTCAAAAGTTGCCAGTATTCCAATGTCTACGGAAGAACCTGTACAAGCGTCTCCACCAGAGGATAATCCTGATGCTCCTGAACTCGTTGATTCTGATGTTGCTGAGGATCTTCCAATCAAAGCACGAGGCAGAGTCTTTGATCCAGCACATTAAGTATCTCTAGACTTACTCAAACACACATTCAGGTTTAAGCGACCGGCTTCTCAAACGGTTCCTTCGTATGTGAGTCAAACTTTTGGGTCGCTGCTGAAATCAGTATTGGAGAAAGTGAGTAATCATTCTACTCAAAATGAAGAAGCCCTCCACTGGATTAAAACTGACTTAAAAAAAATTTGAGTCTCAGAACATGAGCACTCAAATTGCTCTTACGAGAGGTGCTGCTCAAGCTGTAGTTGGTGAATGCCGCAAACAGTTTTAAGAACTGCATGATGCTACTACAGCAAACCAACTAGCCATGAAGGAGCATTTTGATAAGCGCCTTGATGATCTGACAGCTTCTATGGCTCAGATTGCTAGTCAAGTCAGCCTACTCACAGAACACTTTTTGAAGGCTGATGATGGCAATAAGGGGGAAGGACAGAGAAAAGGGGAGAAGTGGAAAGCTTCTAGTTCAAGAGCTCCCAGCCCTCCACTTAAGCGTCAAGTCACTCTTCCTACTTTACCAGTGCCTTCAAGAGCATTACTTGAACAATTTGATGTTCCTTTTGAACGACTGCCCATTCTAGAGCCTTCTGATCCGAAGCTTATAGCTAAAGAACAGAAGATGTCAGGCTTCAATAGAGCATTCAGAATATGCTTAAGGTTGATTGGTATTGACCCAGTTGAATGGGATAAGCAATTTGTTGTTTATAGAAAGAGACAGCAAGATGAAAAGAAGTCAGTGATTAACAAAGATCTTGCCGCCATGATTAAACATGAAGAAAATGTATCTGAAGCAATCAGGGCTGAAGTAAACAGAAGACTCAACGCTCAAGAAGATGATTAAGAACTGTTGTTTACATTGCATTATCTATATTCTTGTCTCTTATGTACTTTTATTTATTTTTAGTTGTAAAATGCTTGTACTCTCATTGATATATATAAAATGCATTTTCTGCTGAAACATCTCGTTGAAACTTAACTAACTTTAACTAACCTTATCTAACCAAAGCCAACTTTTATTTTGACTGTCTAACTCTTGAACTATAAAAGAGTAAGTATTGCCATCATCAAAAAGGGGGAAATTGTTAGGAAATTTCATGTTAAGACGCTTTGATGATGACAATTAGGATTTTATGCTAGACCCCAAAATATGTAAGTTTGATTTTATTTAGAAATCATGTATAAGCTTTGAAGCGTTAGATTTGTAATAGGCTTTGCTTTGCTTTACTTTATTCTAGATTATTAGGCTAAGTATTCTTAGACTGAGCATTTAATAATTATCTGAGTGAGCTTATCAATAGTTAAGTTTGAAGACTCAAGCGCCTAAAGTTTGAATGAAGATGAAGATTCCAAGCATCCAAATGACAAGCTACATCAAGTGTTGATTATTGGACCGAAGTTATTCAAGGATGAATGAGCGTCTATCAATGACTGATTTCACCTGAATTTATTTCTAAGTCCAGAAGAAGTTTAATGTAAATATTCCCAGATCATTAATTGCCAACGAGCATTTATTTCAAATGCATTAAATGCTGATAAGAGCATCAAATGTGATAAGCTCTTTCGGACGTACGGACAAGCCACCCTATTGGGCTGTCAACTATTCATAGACTGCAGCACCAACTTTTGTGCAGCAGATTTTCAGGAAAAAGGACAACAGTTGTTCACTCGCGAAAGTGAGAGACACGCGTCTGTGCATGTGTCAAACAGACACTTTGTTGGTCCCAAGTGGCATACGAAAGGGTCTAGAAGGGGGGGTTGAATAGACCCTGAAGTCTTTTTCGACGTCAAAAAGATTCGTATTAAAAAGGATTTTGGACGCTTGAAAAGTAGACGCTTGACTGAGCGTTTATTTAAAATATAGACGCTTAGGCTAAGCATCTAATGTAGACCGTTTTTAGAATGTTAACTTAGACTTCAAGATTTGAATACTTTAACTAAGTAGGTTTGAGCATTCCGTTCTTTAATCAGTGTTAGCACAGCAGAATGATTTTTGTAGTCTTCCTTTTTAAAAGGCTTTAGCGTCGCATAAAGTGTATTTAGTTGCTTAGTGTTTGATTAAGTTTTACTTGATTAGTTTATGATATCACAATATGAAAAACTAAATGTAAAGTAAAGAACACAATATTTGAAAGGTTCATTCGGTGGTGTAATCCCAACTACGTCCTTCTTCTCCTTGAACACTTGGAGGCAATCCACTAAAATGATTCTCAAAGAATCACACAGAATCTTCTACAAATTAGGGAGAGATGGATGTCGATTACTTGAGCTCCTTGATCACACAAATTTCTGCTCCAAATCACTTCAATCCCCTTGCTTCTTTCACCCAGAAGTATGGCAAGCATCCAACTTCGACTTCACAAAGATCGCGAGGCTTGGATAAGGGTTTTTCTAAAAGGTTTGTTTGATTTTGATAAAATTCAAACAACTAGGAATATCTCAGTAATATTGTGGGTTTCTCTGAAAAGAATATTTGAGATATTAGTTGACTATCTCAGGAATTGAAGAAAAGCAAAGATAATGTTTTCTTGAAAAATTCTGGCTTCTCTGATAATTTAAGGAATGAGACTTCAATGCAACAGCAATTTGGCTTGGAAATTAATCGTATTTTTTTTTGGCTTGTTGTTGAAGTCCTATTTATAGGCATTCTTGGAGAAAGTGTCCGTTTGACACATGCACGAGCGCGTGTCTATCACTTCCATGAGTGAACAACTTTTGTCCTTTTTCGTAAAAATCTGCTCCACAAAAGTTGGTGCTGCAGTCTTTGAATAGTTAATAGTCCAATAGGGTGGCTTCTCCGTACGTCTGAAATTGCTTATCACATTTAATGCTCTTATCAGCATTTAATGCATTTGAATTAAATGCCCGTTGGCACTTAATGCATTGAGAATATTTGCATTAACTCCTTCTGGACTTAGGAATAAATTCAGGTCATATTAGTCATTGATAGACGCTTGTTCATCCCTGAATTACTTCTATCCTATAAGGTGACGCTTGGTGTAGCTGATCATTCTAGACGCTTGGAATCTTCATCTTTATTGAGACTTCAGGCGCTTGAGTCTTCAAACTTTAGTTCTGATAAACTCACTCAGAACATATCAGACGCTTAGCCTAAGACAACTTAACCTAACAATCTAGAATAAAAATAAAACAAAGCCTATTACAAATCTAAAGCTTCAAAGCTAAAAACAAACTTACATATTTTGGGGTCTAACAGAAAGTCTTAATTGTCATCATCAAAACATCTAACATGAAATTCCTAACAATTTTCCCCTTTTTGATGATGACAATACTTACTCTTTTATAGTTCAAGAGTTAGACAGCCAAAATAAAAGTTAGCTTTGATTAGATAAGGTTAGTTAAAGTTAGTTACGCTTCAACGAAATGTTTCACCTGAAAAATGCATTTTATATATATCAAAGATTACAAACATTTTTTTAACTAAACAAACAAAATATAAGAGACAAGAATATAGATAATGCAAATCAAAAAGCTTTAACGACTTGATCTAACTTTGTATTGCTTTAGCATTTCAGCTCGAATAACTTCAGTCAGATTATCTTCCAAAGTCATCATCGCTTCATGATCTTTGTTGATTATGAGCGTATTTTCTTCTTGTTGTCTCTTTTTGAAAGCAGTAAAGTGTTTATCCCAATCAGTTGGGTCAATACCAATATACCTTAGGAAAATTCTGAAAGTTCGGATGAAGTCAGACATCTGCCTCTCTTCAGCTAAAATTCTTGGATCTGAAGGTTCTGGAATAGATGCTCTTTGAAGAGGGATGTCAAACTGTTCAAGCAATGCCCGAGAAGGTATTGGTAGATTTGGATACAGTGCTCGTGGAGGTTCTCTTAGCATTCTACTAGGCGCTCCAGCAGAATCACTTACTCCAACAGCAGTTATCCAAGAAGGGAGACTTAGCGCAGAAGGTAAAACTTGAGGTAAGACTTGACGCTTAGGAGGCGGAGGCTCTTGAGCTCTTGAACAAGACGCTTTCCTCTTTTCTCCTTTCTTCTTCTCTTCCCCCTTATTGCCATCATCAGATTTGAGAAAATGTTCCGTAAGTAAACTCACATGATGAGCAATCTAAGACATAGAGTCTGTAATGTCGTCCAGACGCTGGTCGAAGTGTTCCTGCAATGCGAGGAGCTTGGCGCTGGTAGCATCATTTAGAGATGTCTCTAGGGTTTCGAGGCGCTTTTCAAATGCTTCTTTTATGGCAAGTTGGTTGGCGTGAGTAGCATCATGCATTTCTTGAAAAGCTTGTCTGCACTCACCAACAGCCGCTTGAGCTGAACTGCGTATACTTGTCTGCACTCACCATCATGGAATCGTAATACTTGCTCACTCAATCTTAGGTTGTGATCCGGACATTTTCGGAGCATGTTTTTATATCTAGCCCATGCCTCGGCCAAGGACTCATGATTCCCCTGCTTAAACTCCTTAATGTTGCTCCTTAGCTCGTTGATTTCTTAGGGTGGAAAGAATTTACTCAAAAAGGCTTCGACCAATTGTCCCCATGTTGTGATGGATTGGGGTGGTAGAGATTTGTACCACATGGTCGCCCTTTCCTTTAATGAGAAGTGGAAAACTCTTAGACGAATTGCATCGAGATCCCGTGGATGAAATTGGGTAGTCATGAGAGTATCGTCTAAAGTCTCCAAATGCTCATGAGGTGATTCATGGGGCTCTCCATAGAAGGGTTCGCTTTGCACCATGCTAAAAACGTGTGACGGAATGTGATAATTTGGTGCAAAGAAATTTGGAAAGACAACGGGCCCCGGTATGGTGTGGACCCTTGGAGGTAGACTTTCCCGGACCGATGGAAGTCTTTGAGGAGGTGCCGGTTGCATAGCTTGGAAAAGATTTTGCAGCCATTCCCTGTTTTCCGAAAGATTTATGTCGGGAAAATTTCCATTTGGATTTAGATTGTCGGCCATTTCTCGAGCTTGTCTACTAGATCGAAGAACACGCTCTATCTCCGGCTCAAAATTGTATAGAGGCTCGTTAGAAGAGCGGGTCATGCACCACAAATTATACCTAACAATTAAACACAAGAACAAAATTAGAATAATAAAATAAAAGAAAGGTTACAAATAAACGAAAAACTAAGAATTATGAAAATTTAAATGAAAAATCAAAATTGTATAAAGACAACGAGCCCCGGTATGGTGTGGACCCTTGGAGGTAGACTTTCCCGGACCGATGGAAGTCTTTGAGGAGGTGCCGGTTGCATAGCTTGGAAAAGATTTTGCAGCCATTCCCTGTTTTCCGGAAGATTTATGTCGGGAAAATTTTCATTTGGATTTAGATTGTCGGCCATTTCTCGAGCTTGTCTACTAGATCGAAGAACACGCTCTATCTCCGGCTCAAAATTGTATAGAGGCTCGTTAGAAGAGCGGGTCATGCACCACAAATTATACCTAACAATTAAACACAAGAACAAAATTAGAATAATAAAATAAAAGAAAGGTTACAAATAAACAAAAAACTAAGAATTATGAAAATTTAAATGAAAAATCAAAAACTAAAATGAACAAGTCCCCGGCAACGGCGCCAAAAACTTGACACGCTAAAAGCTAACGTGCTATGATAGCAAGTGCAAGTCGTGTGTAGTAATAAGTGTGGACGAAAAGTCCGGGTTGTCGAACCACGGAGACTTGAATTCTAGTTTATGATTTTATACAAAAAAATAACTACAATAAAAGTAACTTAAATGTAAAAACGTGTACAATAAGAACAAGGTTATGCAAATGATTTTACACAAAGTATAAAGGGAGACTAAGGCACATGCTAGGTCCAAATTGATCAAATATACTTATAAAGGCTCTTGTTGTAGAATTACTCTTATATTGTTATGGTGAAAACTCCTAAGGTAGAGAATAACCGATGTCTCGCGTATAAACTCCTATACTTAGATCGTGATTTCCCAAATATCCCTATCCGGAAATCTAACCACTAAACATGCATTAATGTACTAGAGTTCACTCGATTTGAATCGAACGACTTCACCCGGGAATCTTTACCTATGTCTAGGGCAATTCCTCATTAGTTGCGGGTCATGATGTGAATTTCTTGCACCCTAAGTCAATTTTCTCCCGAAATATTGACCTAGGCATAAGATTCTAACATATAGTGATCAAGTATATGCAAGATAGACAAAAACACAATTCACATCACATAACAATATAAGAACAACCTCAACAATCATCTATTGTAAGCATATATCACAATTTGGCCTTACATGGCCCTAGTCTTACGAATTTAGTTCATAATTGAAAGCATAAAAGACATAAGAGGAATATTCATAGACATAAATGAAATGAAAAGCTCTTAGAAACTCCCTAAATGGTGAATGATGATGGATCTTGAAGTTGGGCCTTCAATCCCCAAGCTCTTTTCCTTCCTTTAGTTTTCCCCTCCATGAGTGATGAAGAATGGTGATGAATGGTGGAGAAATCAGATTAGGGGCTGCCCCCCTCTCCTCCAAGAATCTGAAATTGATAGTGAATGATGAAGAGTATGGGTTCCCCCTCCTTTTATAGCCAAAATTCCACTAAAGTATGCATTAAGAATTCCCATTAAAGTTCCCCAATGAGAATTCCACCTAAGGTGATGCTTAAAGTTTGGCTTTTAAGATTCCAACTAGCTAAAAAATGCTAAACTTTCGGCCCTTAAGAATTCCACCATGCATAACCTTGTGAAAACTTCAACAAAACACATGCATGCTGCCATTTTCTTGCTTTCCAGCGCAGTCTTAGTATTTTCCTCATACAATTCTCCACAGATCTCCACATTGGATGATTCAAGTCCCCATGTTCAGATAAAACATAGATCTACAACTTTCCAGAAGGACAGTTTGTCCAATTCGGTCTCTAAGTATACCTAAATTACGTTTCAACATGGAGGTTGTTTCTGATTTGGCGCCCATAAAGTAAATCTACCAAGAAACACACTTATGATAACCCCTCAACACATGTGCTGAATTATGGCCAAAAGTGATTCTTACCCATCATATAATGCTGGAATTTAGGCTGAAAAGGAGTAACATTTGGACTATCCACGCCTAGGCATGACTAGAAGGGCGCTGAGGCGTATCCTGGCACGTGTACTTCTCTGTTCGGCGCAACAATTGTATTTCCTTCATAACTCTTTCCATAGACCTCCGATTTGGATAATTCAAGTTTCCAAGTGAAGCTAACACAGAGATAAACAACTTTGTTGAAGGAGACGTCCTCAAATTCGAACTCAAAATATGCATAAATTCTGTATTTGCGTGCGTTATTCCTCTATTATAGTGATTTTTCACCTTTACTCGATAAGCACACAAATCAAACGCAAATGTGGTATAAATCATGTATAAACCAATATAAATCCAATAAATATGAGGCTCTAAAACATGTAAATTCATACCCTATCAACACCCCCAAACTTACCCATTGATCGTCCTCGAGCAATGAGAGCTATAAGACAAGATCAACATCATTCAAAGGGAGAAAACAAAACAACTAACTAACTCACTTTCTTGGAGTAAACGATTGCACGTAGCGGGTGCAACAAGCCTTTAAACCATTGAGTTACCTCAAAGGACAAGTTATAGTCTCGTGAGGGTTTGCATACGATATACCCACAAAATCTAACAAATTTTCAATCCCAACCAAATCAACACATCTCAATATGATCAACAAGAATGAATGGCATAAAATCAACCTTTTAAAGTTCACAAATATATATATACATATCAACTACTTTTGCTCATGTGACACCAATACTTGAAACGACTCCCTAGGGTGTAGTGAAAAATAAATCTAGGGTATTATAGTCGAGAGGCATCCTTACCAAATTTTTGACATTAATCCCATATCTATCAACTTTCGATCAAACGCAAAGCATAAGAATTATAGAAAATCTCATAGCCATTTAAATTTCATTATCTCAAACATTCAACTTTCAATTCATATGAAATTTCTATTTAAACTTCATTAAGGCTAGATCATGTGCAATGTTTTATTCCATTAGGCTTTCTATGACACCCATGTAGCCAGCTTTAGACCAATGACTCCCAAACTAGATAGTTTTGGGGCATTAAGTGTAGAGACACTCCTAAGGGTTTAATCACTCGAGTGTCAAAGGCCACGAAATAAAACTATATCTTTTAACCAATTCACTTCTTTTTGGCTTGAGCAAAGCTCAAATTGGCATAATAGTACAGTATGTAGGCATGAAACGTTTCACCTCCGGTACGTATTAGCCTGACCACTTTTGGTCATACCAAAATTCATCCTTTTCAATTCATTGTTTAGCATATAAAATTACTACTTAACTTATAACCTTATGAGAAATCTAAGTTAATATTTCCGGGAAAAACTCCTTAAGTGTCTCAAGATGGTTATCCTCTCAACTCCTCTACCCTCGATTCATTGTGCAATGTGAATCATCTAAAGAATCAATCCTAGTCTAGTGTCTCCACGAGCAATTTCAAAGATATATATATATATATATATTCCATTAAATTCAAATTATTTCAAGAATTCATGCCATTTTTCCAAGTTAATCAATTTCAATGCATCAATTGGAAAGAAAATACATATAATTTTTTTTTATATATATATGCTTGATTTTTCTCAAAAAGTTAGCACAAAACACATGCAATAGCAACGATTCCCCCAAACTTGAGCTAAAAACAAGATCACATGACAAATAAAATCAATAAGCACTACTCATACCACCCCCAAACTTAAACTTAACACTGCCCTCGATGTTGACTCAATCATACATACTCAAAAGGGGGTAAACGAGGGTACTTACAACAAGGGTGCTAAAAAGCAAACCTTACTCACGTGGAATCCATTTCCAAGCTCAAATTCGTAACAAAAGATCTTCCAAAGCAAAACTCGGCTACTACATGTCATGTACTCACAATACAAACTATCAAGATTCAAAGAGAAGTATGCCAAATGTGCGTACTTGAACATAACAAAAAGAAACAAACTAAACAAGACAAAAATGAAAGCAAGAAGAAAAGACAACTTACAAACTTGGGTTGCCTCCCAAGAAGCGCTCTTTTAAAGTCATTAGCTTGACTTTACGCTCCTTGAGGTTCAAATAGGTGGGCCATTTAAAATGACAATATCCTTGTCATTTCTCCTTTCTTTCTCATGTTTCACTCGCGTCCACTCATAACTCGATGTTTTGAGATTAGCCCTCCGTGCCGGATTTGTCTTATCGATCTCATGAACACGTTTATGTGGTGGAATGTACTTCATGCATAAATCCTCCTCTCTCACCTTTTCTTGGTTCTCATTGGGGACCTCATTCTCCAACTCAAGAGTGCCCTTAGTTTTGCCACTTGCACATTTTTCATCAAGTAAAGTGTTAATAGCATTGACATTTAAACAAGTAAGATCGTCCCTGGATGGTTTCATGTTTGTATAAGCATCGAATATCACCTTTTCATCTCTTACCCTCAATGTCAACTTACCTTTTCCCACGTCAATCTTGGCATTGCTAGTGGCTAGAAAAGGTCTTCCTAGGATCAAGGGAACATCAATGTCGTTATCCATCTCGAGAACCACTAAATCGACCGGGAAATAGAATTTGTCAACTTGGACAATAACATCTTCAATTATCCCCTTTGGCCTCTTGATTGATCTATCCGCGAGTTGGAGGCTCATTGCAGTTAGTTTAGGATTGCCAAGGCCCAACTTCCTAAAAAGAGAATACGGAAGGAGGTTGATGCTAGCTCCCGAATCACAAATAACCTTGTCGAATGATAAGGGCCCAATAGTGAAAGGAATCGTAAGACTCCCGGGATCTTGAAGCTTTGTTGGCAATGTGTTGAGCAATATAGGTAAGATTCGGGGGAAACTCGGATCCATCTCCTTCTGTTTCTTTTTATATCCATTGGGAAAGGGGAGGCGTATCTCGATGGGCGGATGCGTTGGAGTCGAAGAGCCGAATTCGGAAGAACCAGGACGTGGCACCTGGGCGCAGCAATTGGCGCCTGGGCGTGGCAACGTAGGCGCCTAGGCGTGGCTGTCTGGGCGCTCGGGCGCCGATGTGCGAACAACATCATTTGCTACATGTTTGCCACTTCTCAAGGTAATTGCATAGCATTGCTCTTTTGGGTTCTTTTCCGTGTCACTTGGTAAAGTTCCCGGGGCTCTCTCGCTGATCGCCCTTGCCATTTGACCCATTTGTGTCTTCATATCATTCATCTCCATCATCAAATCCTTCATCATACTATGGAGTTCGTTGATTGCTGTATCTGATTTCTTTATTTCCTCATCAAGGCGTTCATCGGTTGTAGGAGGCCTAACTTGCCTTTGTACATGAGGATTACCTTGCCTTTGAGCTTGATTGTTGATGAATGGAGGCCTTGGTGCTTGATAGATATCGATATGGGCGTTTTGTGCCGGATTGGGCCTCCTTGGAAAATTTTCGGGCACATGGAAGTTCAATTGAGGTCGATTGGCATTTCCAACATAGTTTACATTGCCAACCATTGTTTCCAAAACGACTTCTTTTTCTAACTCTTGAACACGAGCAATTTTTTTAGTGGGTGTGATCTCTTCATCATCGGGATAGAGCTAATCTTCCCGGGCTAATTGCTCAATCTTGTCCCACACACTTTGGCAATCGAGCCCAAGGAGATCACCACCGGCGCCGGCATTGTGCCTATTTCGGATGCGCGAACGGACTCCATCATGGAATCGTAATACTTGCTCACTCAATCTTAGGTTGTGATCCGAACATTTTCGGAGCATGTTTTTATATCTAGCCTATGCCTCGGCTAAGGACTCATGATTCCCCTGCTTAAACTCCTTAATGTTGCTCCTTAGCTCGTTGATTTTTTACGGTGGAAAGAATTTACTCAAAAAGGCTTCGACCAATTGTCCCCATGTTGTGATGGATTGGGGTGGTAGAGATTTGTACCACATGGTCGCCCTTTCCTTTAATGAGAAGTGGAAGACTCTTAGACAAATTGCATCGAGATCCCGTGAAATTGGGTAGTCATGAGAGTATCGTCTAAAGTCTCCAAATGCTCATGAGGTGATTCATGGGGCTCTCCATAGAAGGGTTCGCTTTGCACCATGCTAAAGACGTGTGACGGAATGTGATAATTTGGTGCAAAGAAATTTGGAAAGACAACGGGCCCCGGTATGGTGTGGACCCCTGGAGGTAGACTTTCCCGGACCGATGGAAGTCTTTGAGGAGGTGCCGGTTGCATAGCTTGGAAAAGATTTTGCAGCCATTCCCTGTTTTCCGGAAGATTTATGTCGGGAAAATTTCCATTTGGATTTAGATTGTCGGCCATTTCTCGAGCTTGTCTACTAGATCGAAGAACACGCTCTATCTCCGGCTCAAAATTGTATAGAGGCTCGTTAGAAGAGCGGGTCATGCACCACAAATTATACCTAACAATTAAACACAAGAACAAAATTAGAATAATAAAATAAAAGAAAGGTTACAAATAAACGAAAAACTAAGAATTATGAAAATTTAAATGAAAAATCAAAAACTAAAATGAACAAGTCCCCGGCAACGGCGCCAAAAACTTGACACGCTAAAAGCTAACGTGCTATGATAGCAAGTGCACTAGTCGTGTGTAGTATTAAGTGTGGACGAAAAGTCCGGATTGTCGAACCACGGAGACTTGAATTCTAGTTTATGATTTTATACAAAAAAACAACTACAATAAAAGTAACTTAAATGTAAAAACGTGTACAACAAGAACAAGGTTATGCAAATGATTTTACACAAAGTATAAGGTAGACTAAGGCACATGCTAGGTCCAAATTGATCAAATATACTTATAAAGGCTCTTGTTGTAGAATTACTCTTATATTGTTATGGTGAAAACTCCTAAGGTAGAGAATAACCGATGTCTCGCGTATAAACTCCTATACTTGGATCGTGATTTCCCAAATATCCCTATCCGGAAATCTAACCACTAAACATGCATTAATGTACTAGAGTTCACTCGATTTGAATCGAACGACTTCACCCGGGAATCTTTACCTATGTCTAGGGCAATTCCTCATTAGTTGCGGGTCATGATGTGAATTTCTTGCACCCTAAGTCAATTTTCTCCCGAAATATTGACCTAGGCATAAGATTCTAACATATAGTGATCAAGTATATGCAAGATTGACAAAAACACAATTCACATCACATAACAATATAAGAACAACCTCAACAATCATCTATTGTAAGCATATATCACAATTTGGCTTTACATGGCCCTAGTCTTACGAATTTAGTTCATAATTGAAAGCATAAAAGACATAAGAGGAATATTCATACACATAAATGAAATGAAAAGCTCTTAGAAACTCCCTAAATGGTGAATGATGATGGATCTTGAAGTTGAGCCTTCAATCCCCAAGCTCTTTTCATTCCTCTAGTTTTCCCCTCAAGAGTGATGAAGAATGGTGGAGAAATTAGATTAGGGGCTGCCACCCTCTCCTCCAAGAATCTGAAATTGATAGTGAATGATGAAGAGTATGGGTTCCTCCTCCTTTTATAGCCAAAATTCCACTAAAGTATGCATTAAGAATTTCCATTAAAGTTCCCCAATGAGAATTCCACCTAAGGTGATGCTTAAAGTTTGGCTTTTAAGATTCCAACAAGCTAAAAAATGCTAAACTTTCGCCCCTTAAGAATTCCACCATGCATGCTGCCATTTTCTTGCTTTCCAGCGCAGTCTTAGTATTTTCCTCATAAACATCTCCACAGGTCTCCACTTTGGATGATTCAACTCCCCATGTTCAGATAAAACATAGATCTAAAACTTTCCAGAAGGATATTTTGTCCAATTCGGTCTCTACGTATACCTAAATTACGTTTTAACATGGAAGTTGTTTCTGATTTGGCGCCCACAAAGTAAATCTACCAAGAAACACACTTATGACAACCCCTCAACACATGTGCTGAATTATGGCCAAAAGGGATTCTTACCCATCATATAATGCTGGAATTTAGGCTGAAAAGGAGTAACATTTGGACTATCACGCCTAGGCATGACTAGAAGGGCGCTGGGGCGTATCCTGGCACGTGTACTTCTCTGTTCGGCGCAACAATTGTATTTCTTTCATAACTCTTTCCAAAGACCTCCGATTTGGATAATTCAAGTTTCCAAGTGAAGCTAACACAGAGATAAACAACTTTGTTGAAGGAGACGTCCTCAAATTCGAACTCGAAATATGCATAAATTCTGTATTTGCGTGCGTTATTCCTCTATTGTAGTGATTTTTCACCTTTACTCGATAAGCACACAAATTAAACGCAAATGTGGTATAAATCATGCATAAACCAATATAAATCCAACAAATATGAGGCTCTAAAACATGTAAATTCACACCTTATCACGCGTCTTCAGGCAATACTTGGCGAAATGACGCTTCTTGTCATGCATGCCTATGCCAAATAAAGGGGGAGCTTGAACTAACTCTGTGAAGGTATATTGATGACCCATATATGCTTCAACCCAATTTACTTCATTTATACAGTAGTCTGTGCCAGCGTTGACAATAACTCTAATGCCTTCATGGTGAATATCTCTGAGATTCAAAGCGATATCTGTCGGTCTGATAGTTAGCATTCCAGACGCTATCAAAATATGCATCAGCTTCAGCCTGGATCAGATCTGTGAAAGATTCAAGATGCTCACCGGCATGAACTGCTTTATTTTTCCATAGGCGAAGTGGATTGACCAAAGTTAGATTTCCAAGACTATTGGCAGTATGAGAAAAGTGTGTTGTTGGTCCTAAGTGGAATACGAAAGAGTCTAGAAGGGGGGGGTTGAATAGACCCTGAAATCTTTTCCGACTTCAAAAATATTTCTATTAAAATTATGGTTTTGGACGCTTGAAGTGTCTAATGCTTGACTTAAGCGTTCACTTAAAATCTAGGTGCTTTGGTGAAGCATCTAACAAAGACTGTTTTTAGAAAGTTAATTTAGATTTCAAGACTTGAATACTACAACCAAATAGGTTTGAGCGTTCACTTCTTTTATCAGTGTTAGCACAACGGAATGATTTTTAGAGTCTTCTCTTTGAAAGGTTTAGCGTCACAAAAAGTGTATTTAGTTGCTTAGCGTTTGATTAAGTTTTACATTATCAGTTTATGATATGACAATATGAATGCTGAAAGTAAAGTAAAGAACAATATTTGTGAGATTCGTAGGGTGGTGTAATCCCAACTACGTCCTTCTTCTCCTTGAACACTTGGAGACAATCCACTAAAATGATTCTCAAAGAATCACACAGAATCTTCAACAAATTAGGGAGAGATGGATGTCGATGACTTGAGCTCCTTGATCACACAGATTTCTGCTCCAAATCACTTCAATCCCTTTACTTCTTTCACCCAGAAATATGGTAAGTATCCAACTTCGACTTCACACAAATCGCGAGGCTTGGATAGGGATTTTTCTAAAAGGTTTGTTTGAATTTGATAAAGTTCAAACAACTAGGAATATCTCAGTAGTAATGTGGGTTTCTCCAAAAAGAATGTTTGAGAGATTGGTTGACTGTCTCAGGATTTGAAGAAAAGCAAAGAAAATATTTTCTTGAAAATTCTGGCTTTTCTGAGATTGTAAGGAACGAGACTTCAATGCAACAGCAATTCGACTTTTTAATTGTTCTCGCTGTTTGGCTTGTTGTTGAAGTCCTATTTATAGGCATTCTTGGAAAAAGTGTCCGCTTGACATATGCACGAGCGCGTGTTTCTCACTTCCGCGAGTGAACAACTTTTGTCCTTTTTCCTGAAAATCTGCTGCACAAAAGTTGGTGCTGCAGTCTTTGAATAGTTGACAGTCCAATAGGGTGGCTTCTCCGTATATCTGAAAGTGCTTATCACATTTAACGCTCTTATCAGCATTTATTGCATTTGAATTAAATGCCCGTTGGCACTTAATGCATTGAAAATATTTGCATTAAACTCCTTCTGGACTTAGAAATAAATTCAGGTGAAATCAGTCATTAATAGACGCTTATTCAACCTTGAATCACTTCTATCCTATAAGGTGACGCTTGGTGTAGCTGGTCATTCTAGACGCTTGGAATCTTCATCTTTATTCAGACTTCAGGCGCTTGAGTCTTCAAACTTTACTTCTCATAACCTCACTCAGAACATATCAGACGCTCAGTCTAAGATAACTTAACCTAACAATCTAGAATAAAAATAAAACAAAGCCTATTACAAATCTAACGCTTCAAAGCTGAAAACAAACTTACATATTTTGGGGTCTAACAAAAAATCCTAATTGTCATCATCAAAACATCTAACATGAAATTCCTAACAATTTCCCCCTTTTTTATGATGGCAATACCTACTCTTTTATAGTTCAAGAGTTAGACAGCCACAACAAAAGTTTGCTTTGATTAGATACGGTTAGTTAAAGTTAGTTACGCTTCAAAGAAATGTTTTAGCCGAAAAATGCATTTTTTATGTATTAAAGATTACAAGCATTTTTACAACTAAATAAACAAAATATAAGGCACAAGAATATAGATTATGCAAAACAAAAGGCTTTAATGACTTGATCTAACTTTGTATCGCTTGGGCATTTCAGCTCGGATAGCTTTAGTGAGATTATCTTCCAAGGTCATCATCGCTTCATGATCTTTGTTGATTATGAGCTTATTTTCTTCTTGAAAGTAGTAAAGTGTTTATCCCAATCAGTGGGATCAATACCAATATACCTTAGGAAAATTCTGAAAGTTCGGATGAAGTCAGACATCTGCCTCTCTTTAGCTAAAATTCTTGGATCTGATGGTTCTGGAATAGATGCTCTTTGAAGAGGTCAAACTGTTCTAACATTGATCTTGTAGGTATTGGTAGATTTGGATATAGTGCTCTTCGAGGTTCCCTTAGCGTTCTACTAGGCGCTCCAGCAGAGTCACTTACTTTAAAAGCAGTTATCCAAGATGGGAGACTTAGCGCAGAAGGAGAGGTTAAGACTTGACGCTTAAGAGGCGGAGGCTCTTGAGCTCTTGAACTAGACGCTTTCCTATTTTCTCCTTTCTTCTTCTCTTCCCCCTTATTTCCATCATCAGACTTCAGAAAGTGTTCTGTAAGCAAACTTACCTTACGAGCAATCTGAGACATAGAGTCTGAGACGTCATCCAGACGCTTGTCAAAGTGTTCCTGCAGTGCGAGAAGCTTGGCGCTGGTAGCATCATTCAGAGATGTCTCTAGGGTGTTGAGGCGCTTTTCTAACTCTTCTTTCATGGCTAGTTGATTGGCGTGAGTGGCATCATGCATGTTTTGAAAAACTTGTCTGCACTCACCAACAACTGCTTGAGCTGAGCTACGCATATGAGCAATTCGAGCGCTCATAACGTGAGACTCAATCTTTGCCAAATCTTCTTTAATCCAGTGAAGGGATTCTTCATTCTGAGTAGCATGAGCACTGATATCCTCCAGAACAGATTTGAGCAATGGACCAAAATATTGACTCTCATCTGATTGAACCGCTTGAGGAGTCGATCTCTTGAATCTGGATGAGTGTTTCAGAGAGTCAAGGGAAGCTCGATATGCTGGATCAAAGACAGTACCTCGTACGTCAAGAGAGAGATCCTCAGCAATATCAGGAGCAACAGGTTCAGGAGCGTCAGGAATATCCTTTGGTTGAGACGCTTGAAGAGATTCTTCAGCAGACGCTGGAAAACTGGCAACTTCAGAAGTGGACGCTTCAGTTGCCTTAGCAGGGGCTTCCTCTAGCGCTGAGTCTGTTTAGCGAAAGTCATCGAATTGGAAGTTCCAAGTTGTTAAATCGGCAAGAGAAGTGGACGAAGCTTCCAAAATTTCAGTGAGTCGGGATCTAGAACAGCAAAAACCAGAAATAAATGTGCGAAAAAGACTATCAATGGCCCTGATGTACATGGGACCAATGATATCAAGCACATGATGCGGAAAGACTTTGGACGGTGCATGACAGATAGAGAAAATGGAAACTGGAGAGTAATTTCTAGAAAATCCAATCAAGCAGTCAGAGGGAAGAGACTTGAGACGCTGATCGTCAGGCACATAAGTTGCATAGTACTCTTCTAAATATGGATAGATTGCTTGAGCTAGTCTCTGATTTCTTTCTATCAGTGAGAGGACAAACTCATAATGATTGAGTACCTCTTTATGAGAAAGTGTACTTGTTTCCCACGTACGCTTCAACCCAATTGACTTCGTTCATGCAGTAGTCTGTGCCAGCATTGACAATAACTCTAATGCCTTCATGGTGAATATCTCTGATAGATTCAAATCGATATCTATCGGTCTGATAGTTAGCATTCCAGACGCTATCAAAATATGCATCAGCTTCAGTCTTGATCAGATCTGTGAGCGATTCGAGACGCTCACCGGCATGATGCTTTATTTTTCCATAGGCGAAGTGGATTGACCAAAGCTCGATTTTCAGGACTATTCGCAATATGAGTAAAGTGTGTGTAGCCTTCTTGGTTCAAGACTGCCTCTGATGGATTGAGAAAGCTAGGGCGAAGTGGCTCATACACACGAATATTGTAGTCTCTGAAAGCAAAACCTGTAGGCTTGTTGTGGCCATAGTCGAGGTAATACGCCAGATCCACATCACATCTAGGAGTTGTCCCTCCTTGTCTGTCTTGTTGAAGAATGAGAGAGGATGGTATTTAACCAGGAGTTTTTTGTAGTTCAATGGCCATATAATATTTTCTCTTAATTTCTGTCATCTCAGTGTTAAACACTATATCCCTGATTTTATTGTCGATATCAATCAGCAGGGCAATCTCATTCTCAGTAGCAATATATGTGTCATCATTATATCCGGCAGGAATGAAATCTTATTCGAGTGTTGGGGGCACGTAGTTGATTGAATGATCAATCGTCTTCAGCGTGTCCAGTTGGAAGAAGTGCCTTGGTTTTGTAACGTCTTCAGCAACGCTCTGACCTTCTGAGCGTGCCTCTGTTATAGCTAGAACAGGGATTGATGACTAAACCTCTTTGAGAGCAGGTTCCTCAGTTTCAATTACAGCAGCTTCTGCGGCAACGTCTTTGGCAATCGTCAGAACTTCTGTCAACTCATCATCTAGGTGGACGTTTGTTGACGCTTCAGCAGCAGCTGGAACTAAAGCTGCAACATATGAACTATCCTCTATAAGAGTAGGATCTTCTACAGATGTAGGAATATGAACGCTGCCGGAAGAAATAAACTTACCCTGAGAGCTTGTCTCAACAGCAACACTTTGAGCGCTTGGCTCAACAGTCTCAGTCTCTTCAGGAACAGGAGCACCTCGACGTTTGCTTGTCCTGGAATGCTTGAAGATTTTCTTCACGTTGACTCCTTCAACGAGTTTGAGCGCATGAGCAGAAGCAGCAGCAGCTGGTTCATCGAATTCAATTTGTTTAATAATTCCTTCCAGCTTCCTCCGCTTGAGAGGTAACTTATCCTGTGCATCCTCATCAGTTTCCTCATCATTCTTCTGAGGAGTAGGAACAGCTTGTGCCTTGGGCTTTCTAGGAGCCCTCTTCTTGGTAGCAGCCGGACGCTTCACGGCTTCCTCTTGAGCAGGACGCTAAGCCTCCTCATCAGACGCTTCACGTACAATCTGACACTCAGAAAGTGGTTTAGCAACACCACCAACTTTGGGAGGATTGAATAGATTGGTCAGAATCCTTCTTCCCAAAAACTTGGTCTTATTCAACGGGAGACCAGATGAGTAAACACAGTCTGATCTGTACAAAAGGTCACTCAAAACAATTCCATACGGTTTATTTGGGGTGTTCAGACAATCCCTAAACCTTCCAAAGATGTACTCACTCCAGTTGATTTTGATGGAGAGAAGTATAGTAGTCATCATCTGAATTGTGTGGGGTTGACCTCAAATGTGCCCACTCTGCATTTAATAATCTTACTACAGAAATCAGCCAACAGTCTGTACTAAGATACCAGATCTTTCTTTTCAAAGCTGGGTGTACGGTACACCATCGTACGCCCTCATAACTGTCCATGCTTCCTTGATTTGTGCAAGAGTGACACTATCCAGTGCATCACCGTCATTAGGAAGATTAAAGTTCTTTGTAATGGAGTCAGCAGTCAACAGAAATTCTTTTGCTGGCTCTTTCTTGGACATAGGGAGGAGGCAAGAAATAGACTTCTTGTCCTTCGAGGGTTTTGCAGTCCTCCAGAATGTATCAACTTCCGTCAGAAATAAGTATGAGTACTATGTTAAGAAATTCTTAAGTCCAACCTTTGTAACAGTATTCATCATATCATGCAGGTTGATCTGGGGTTGATCATACAAGAATTTCCAATTGACAACAAGGCCTTCAGTGACCTTGATGACAGACTCGGCAGAAGTAGAGGAAGCTTTCTTTGGTGCCATTTTTTTTTTTGGAAGTAGAGTGAACTGAGATTTGCTTTTGCTTTGAGAGAGAGAGAGAGAAATTTGCAGAAATCTTTGAGTGATAATGAATGATTTTTCTGCAGAAATTGTGTTTTAAATGACACAGTAAAGAATTTTGAAACTTGTGTTCTCTAGTCTCTGTAGGATTTAGACACGTGTAAGGACTTTTTAATCTCAGCCATAAATTCATTAACTGCGGACGCGAGTTTTCAGTAAAAGAGAGAAGTTACATTTGGTAATTCTCATATATAATGATTTGACATCCGAGTTAAAAAAAAAACATTTGGTATTTTCAGAGTGTAGCACACGCGCCTAATGGTACACTGACACGTACACAAACACGTGCTATCTCTGAATCGTCATTTTAAAAGTTTTGATTACCCGCCAGTTTGATGTGATAGAAGCATGCGAGTAGAGTACAAAATAGACTTTTGAGTCTACCCACTACTTCAAAAAGCTTGTAAAATTTATGCATGACTGTTAAAAAATATTTTTATATTAAGAGTTGAATGAAATTGGTTCAACGCTTAACTAATACCACTGGTTGATACATCATTGGAAAATTAGACGCTTAGGATTGAAAAAGACTTTTTATGTCTGAGCGTCCAATATTTTATGCATAAGTAATACTGACTGTTGATAATCATGCATCTGAAAATTTTGATTATTGACGCTTGCAGTTATGGTCAAGTACAACTTTAAGGTTCCCCCTAAATTTGATAACTTGTACCAATTAGGAAAATCTTTTAGACATAAATCAAGTGGATTCCCCCTAAATTATATGTGTAATAAAATATGATGCAAAATGATTAAGCGTTTAAATCAATCATACCTAATTCACTTCTCAAAGTGAGAAAACGTTGTTAGTTGAGTGCTTTGGTGAAGATATCTGCCAATTATTTGTCAGTTCCAATGAAGTGCGTGGAGATATCTTTCTTTCGAACGTGGTCACGAAGAAAATGTTATCTAATGTCAATGTGTTTGGTTCTGGAATGAAGAACATGGTTTTGAGTCATGGCTAGAGCGCTTTGGTTATCACAATGAATGGGGGTTGGGCCTAAGATTATTCCATAATCTCTAAGTTGTTGCCTCATCCATAACACTTGTGCAAAACAACTTTCTGCAGCTACATACTCAGCTTCGGCTGTGGAGGTAGCTATGGATTGTTGTTTCTTACTATGCCATGAAACTAACCTATCACCTAGAAATTGACATGTACCACTAGTACTCTTACAATCTATTTTGCAACCTGCAAAATCTGCATCTGAGTAACCAATTAGTTCAAAAGGAGAGTCCCTTGGATACCGTATGCCCACATTTTGTGTGCCTTTTAGGTATTTAAGGATCTTCTTGGCAGCACCTAAGTGTGACTCTTTGGGATCAGCTTGAAATCGTGCACACATGCATACCGAGAACATAATATCAGGTCTACTGGCAGTAAGATAAAGAAGTGATCCAATGATACCTCTATAGTTAGTGATATCAACTTTCTTTCCACTTTCATCTTAATCTAACTTAAGCGTTTGGCTCATTGGAATTTTTGAATATGATGCATTTTCCATACCAAATTTCTTAATGCTTTGTCTAGCTTGTAGACCATACCCTTACCATGATTGTTGATGAATCTTGGTGGTTGCTCCGCATATACCTCTTCTTGGAGTTTACCAGTCAGGAAGGCACTCTTGACGTCCATCTGATACACCATGAACTTGTTGAACGCTGCATACGCTAGAAAGATGCGGATTACTTCAAGACGAGTGACAGGAGCGTATGTCTCATCAAAATCAATACTCTCTTCTTGGCAATATCCTTGAGCTACGAGTCTGGCCTTGTTCCTAATCACAATGCCATTCTCATCCATCTTGTTTCTATAAACCCATCTAGTTCCAATAACTCCTTGGTGAGTTGGTCTTGGCACTAGTGTCCAAACCTTATTTCGTTCAAAATGATTAAGCTCTTCTTGCATGGCTTCAATCCAACTTGGATCACTTAGCGCTTCATCCACTTTCTTAGGTTCCATTTGAGATAAAAAAACTTGCGAACATAGCCTCATTGAACGTAGCGGCTCTAGTCCTAACAGGCGCTTCAATATCTCCAATAATTTGCTCAGGTGGATGATCACGCAGCCATAGTCTATCTGGTTGGAAAGGGTTAAGAGGTTGAACAGACGCTTGACGATCAGACGCTTGACGATCCTCTTGGGTAGGCGCTTCAAGTTCACAGATCCTTGTTTGCTCTTGATGATCATTCTCTTCATGATCATCAGCATTTCTTACAATATTGTCCATGTTAACCTCATGAGTAATCTTAGGAGGTGGCACTGAGATCTCATCATCGTCATCACTGTCATCGTTAATGGTGATCTTAGACGCTTGATGACATAGATCTTCAACTCCTACATCATTCACATTAACCTTACTGGGTTCTTGGTTAGTATCATCAAAAACAACATGAATAGATTCCTCAACCTTGGATTTGAAATTATTTAGGATGCGAAAATTCTTTCCATTCTTGGCATAGCCTAGAAAGATTCCCTCATCCGCTTTAGGATCAAATGTCTTTAGTCTTTGGGATCCATTATTATGGATAAAATATTTTGAACCAAAGACGTGAAAATATGAAACATTTGGCTTACGTCCTTTCCATAGTTCATATGGAGTTTTCCCATGCTGTTTGTTAATCATGCAACGGTTTTGAGTGTAATAGGCAGTGTTGATCGCTTAGGCCCAAAACCTAGGAGCAAGCTTGGATTCTGTTAACATAGTCGTAGCGGCTTCCTTGAGCATTCGGTTCCGGTGCTCAGCAACACCATTTTGTTGGGGAGTTCGGGGAGCAGATTACTCATGATGTATTCCATTTTCTACACAAAACTTCTCAACAATCTTGTTAGTAAACTCAGTACCGTGATCGCTTCTTAGTCTTGCAACCTTAAGATTTTTCAATATTTGAAGTTGTCGAATAAGTGTTGTTAATTTGTCACATGTCTCATCTTTGGATGAAAGAAATTCCACCCAAGTAAATCAAGAGAAATCATCTACTATCACCAAAGTATTCTTTTTACCGCTTACACTGATCATTTGAACAAGTCCAAACAAATCCATATGAAGTAGTTCAAGTATTCTAGAGGTAGATAGATGAGGTTTTCTCTTGAACGATGACTTAACTTGTTTACCCATTTGACAAGCATCACAAAGACGATCCTTGTGAAATGGTCCATTTGGTAATCCCTCTACAAGATTTTGACATATAAGCTGAGAGATTGTTTTGAAGTTGAGGTGATTCATTTTTCTATGCCATAACCAACCCATTTTAGATTCATTTTTAGCAACAAAACATGTTGGGTTGTTATCCTCTATTGAACCCCAATCTACCAAATATACGTTGTTAGTTCTTTTACCTTTCAATTTAGTAGACTTCGTCTTAGCGTTATTTATATAGCAACAGTCGCTTGAGAATATGACTTCAAAGCCTTTATCACAAAATTGACTTATGCTTAATAAATTGTGCTTTAGACCCCCAACATAATAAACATCACTTATCATGATGTTTCCCCTATGCACAGTACCTATACCTTTGGTTTTACCTTTGGAGTTGTCACCAAATACAACCTGAGGACCATTGGCACCTCGATAGTTGATCAGAAGATCTTTGGAACCAGTCATGCGCCTTGACGATTCACTATCGAAGTACCACACAGATGTATCGGCTCTTGCTTTAGGTACCAACAATCAAAAGGGAAGTTCTATTTCTATTCAGGTACCCATTGTTGCTTAGGTCCTTTAACATTAGTAACATTGTTAGTTTGAATTAGAACTTTAGGAACCCATATTTGCCTAATCTTCATTGTAGGAATACTTGCCTTTTTAGGTTTCACAACGTGTTATGTGTGCTTTTTGGGTGTAAAATAATATCCTCGATTATAATGGTAGTCATAATCATAATCATCATATATAGTATCAATAATATGATCTTGACTGTCTTGGATATTGACGCTGGTATTTTCTTGGCGTTAGCTTGGGTTGCACTTTTGGTGCTGGACGCTTAGCGCTTGATTCACAGTGGTCAGACTTATCTTTAGCCTTTTGAGCATTTAGATAGACCCGTCTTTGTGAATCATTTGCCTTAGCCTTACCCTTGCCTGAGTTAGCTTTGACTTTCTCATTTGGCCTCCTACCAATGTCGCTGGGTTCAATTTTTGTTTGACCTTGTGAACCTTTCTCAACAAAGATAACACCCTTTCCTTTGTTGTTCGCCGTAACGTTAGATTTAATAGGTTGTTTACCGAGTTTATCGCATCCTAAACCAGTCTTTTCACCAAATAATCTAGTTACTTCAATCACATTATCCAACTTTCAAGAAGCTTTTGATAATGATGAGATGAGCTGCTCTGATTTAGCAAGTCCAGCGATCAAATCAGCTTCTCTCTTGACTATTATATCAAGATCGCTTTTTAATTGAATAATTTCACTCTCAAGCGATTGGATCTTCTCAATGCACTGCTGCTGAACTTGCAACTCTACTTTGAGCGTTACTTTATCTCTTGGGAGTGATGAGATAATAGCGAGATCATTTTGATATATTTTGGCAGCTTCTTGACATTCATTGTAGTATTCTTTGACTTTGTCAAGTAATTCATCATAAGAGAGAGGAATAGATAATTCATTGATTACCTCAGGAGACGCTTCATCATCTCTGGCCATGAGACATATAAGGCGCTGAGTCATCTAATGGCTCATCATCATCGCTACTCTCTTCTGATGATTCTAAATCTTCAGGTGCGGATGCGGGTTCGGATTCCGCTAGCAAACCTTGTTGATGAAGGTTGCTCCGGAATTGGTTTCTATCTAAGTAATCATGCCTTGAGGGCTTGGATACGTTTGGATAAGGACAATTTACCTGGTAGTGCCCTGGTTTCCTACAATTGTAACAATGATTAGTTTTCATCTTTTGTTCATTTGTTAACCTTGCAATGTGTGGTTTTGAGACCACTGGAGTTGAGAGATTTTGAATAGACGCTTGATACTGAACATGCGCTTGAGGTGAAGGAACAGAATATTGAGGCGCTTGAAGCTGTTGTTGCATCGGAGAAGGCGCTTGAAATGAGCTTTGTCCTTGATTATTGAAACCTTTCCTTTCTTTTCATATCTCAAGAACTTCCTGAATCTATTCAGCAAAGCCAATTCCTCTTCTTCATTGATATCTAAATTCTTTCTTTTATTACCCGATTTGCCTCTGATTGATGCTATAAGCGCTCCAGATTCAATCACTGGACTACTCACAACATCACTAGCAGAATTCAACTCGAACTCAAATGCTTTGGGCTCTGAAAAGGCATCTTCTGGAGTTAGGAGATCCAACATATTTGATTCTCTAATAGCAGCTGTTTTCATCAAGAATTTACTTGGTAAACTTCTAAAGATTCCGCAAATCCATTCCCAACGATGTAAGTTCTGTAACTAGAGCTGTAAATCTTATATCTAATTGCTCTAAAGTTTCATTGGGTAGCATCTTAAATCCGTTAAACTTTTCCTTGGCAATGGAAAGTTTGTTTTCTTTAAACTGAGCTGAACCACCACAAATTGTAGACAACTTATCCCATATTTCTTTAGTGGTTTTGCACGACTTGATCTTGTTGAATAGGTTGTCATTATCACCAATAGCCGTATATAGAGCGTTACGACCAACATTGTCCATATTAGCTCTTTGACGCTCATCTGGAGACCATTCTTATTTCGATTTTTCAACATAACCATCTGGAGTGTCTTTCGTTGCTCCATGCGCTCTTGTGATAACTTTATATATTTTGATTGTCCCATCTGAAATAATATCACACATGTCATCATCACATGAATAGAGATGTGTAAATGCTTTGACTTTCCATGGGTCAAAGTTTGACTCAGTCAGTTTGGGAACTTTAGAAAATGCCATGTTTAAAATCTAAAGCAACTAAGTTTGAAAAAGGATCTAAACAAGCAGTTATGCTTGGAAATTTTCAAATTTCAACTTTAACTGCTCTGATACCGCTTGTTGGTTCCAAGTGGCATACGAAAGGGTCTAGAAGGTGGGGGATTGAATAGACCCTGAAATCTTTTCGGATTTCAAAAAGATTCGTAATAAAATTATGGTTTTGGACGCTTGAAGTGTCTAACGCTTGACTTAAGCGTTCACTTAAAATCTAGGCGCTTTGGTGAAGCGTCTAACGAAGACTGTTTTTAGAAAGTTAACTTAGATTTCAAGACTTGAATACTACAACCAAATAGGTTTGAGCGTTCACTTCTTTGATCAGTGTTAGCACAGCGGAATGATTTTTGGAGTGTTCTCTTTGAAAGCTTTAGCGTCACAGAAAGTCTATTTAGTTCCTTAGCGTTTGATTAAGTTTTAATTTATCAGTTTATGATATGACAACAGGAATGCTGAAAGTAAAGTAAAGAACAATATTTGTAAGGTTCGTTGGGTGGTGTAATCCCAACTACGTCCATCTTCTCCTGGAACACTTGGAGGCAATCCACTAAAATGATTCTCAAAGAATCACACAGAATCTTCTACAAATTAGGGAGAGGTGGATGTCGATGACTTGAGCTTCTTGATCACATAGATTTCTTCTCCAAATCACTTCAATCCCCTTGCTTCTTTCACCCAGAAATATGGCAAGTATCCAACTAGGATAGGGGTTTTTCTAAAAGGTTTGTTTGATTTTGATAAAGTTCAAACAACTAGGAATATCTCAGTAGTAATGTGGGTTTCTCCGAAAAGAATGTTTGAAATATTGGTTGACTGTCTCAGGATTTGAACAAAAGCGAAGAGAATATTTTCTTGAAAATTCTGGCTTTTCTGAGATTGTAAGGAACGAGACTTCAATGCAACAGCAATTCGACTTTTTAATTGTTCTCGCTGTTTGGCTTGTTGTTGAAGTCCTATTTATAGGCATTCTTAGAAAAAGTGTCTGTTGGACACATGCACGAGCGAGTGTCTCTCACTTCCGCGAGTGAACAACTTTTGTCCTTTTTCCGGAAAATCTGCTGCACAAAAGTTGGGGCTGCAGTCTTTGAATAGTTAACAGTCCAATAGGGTGGCTTCTCCATACGTCTAAAAGTGCTTATCACATTTAATGTTCTTATCAGCATTTACTACATTTGAATTAAATGCCCGTTGGCACTTAATGCATTTAAAATATTTGCATTAAACTCCTTCTGGACTTAGAAATAAATTCAGGTGAAATCAGTCAGTGATAGACGCTTATTCAACCTTGAATCACTTCTATCCTATAAGGTGACGCTTGGTGTAGCTGGTCATTCTAGACGCTTGGAATTTTCATCTTTATTCAGAGTTCAGACACTTGAGTCTTTAAACTATACTTCTGATAAACTCACTCAAAATATATCAGACGCTCTGTCTATAACAACTTAACCTAACAATCTAGAATAAAAATAAAACAAAGCCTATTACAAATCTAACGCTTCAAAGCTGAAAACAAACTTACATATTTTGGGGTCTAACAAAAAATCCTAATTGTCATCATCAAAACATCTAACATGAAATTCCTAATATGTGTGTAGCCTTCTCAGTTCAAGACTACCTCTGATGGATTGAGAAAGCTAGGGCGAGGTGGCTCATACACATGAATACTGTAGTCTCTGAGAGCAAAGCCTGTAGGCTTGCTGTAGCCATAGTCGAGGTAATACGCCATATCCACATCACATCTAGTAGTTGTTCCTCCTTGTATGTCTTGTTGAAGAATAAGAGAGGATGGTATTTGACCAGGAGTTTTTTGTAGTTGAATGGCCATATAGTATTTCCTCTCAATTTTTATCATCTCAGTGTTAAACACTATATCCCTACACTACTACAAAAATACACTATTGCAGCACCCCTATTACAGTGGTTCTAGTAAAACCGCTGAACGGAGACACCTATTACAGCGATTCGTAGGTGAACCGCTGTAATAGATCTCTATTACAGTGGATGACCCACGAATCAGGTGTATTACAGCGGTTCACATATAAACTGCTATAATAGGGTGAGACCTTTTACGGCGGTTCACTTGTGAACCGCTATAATAGGCGGATAATCCTGATTTTTAAAACCCGAACCCCCTTCCCCTCTTTCGCCTCTCTCTCTCTACTCTCTCTTTCTCGCCTCTCACTGCCGCCGCCACCACCACACCCACCGGGACTTCATTTCCCCAATCTTCAAACAAAAATTGAACACCACTCCTTTAACTACGTCGAAGCCGTCGACGAAGACGTCATCGTCGAATCAGCATCGTCGGAGAAATCGCAAGACTCTTCGCCGGAGGACTGGTGGCTCCGCCTCGATCCACCGCCGAGACCTTTTCAAGAATCGTGAACTCGGACGAACAGTGCACCGCGGTGGCGATGTTGAGGACGCCTTGGTATCTTCCGGAAGGACGGCGGATCTGCACGGCGGTGAAGGAAGGCGTTCAGATCGACCTCTCCGCCGCGGATTGTACCTGCAACGGCGTCGTATTGCTCATGAGGAAACGTACGGTTCCGATTAGGTAATCTTTGATGTATCCGACGGCGTAGATCTCGATCGATATGGTGGAGGTGTTGCCGGAGATGAATTCGTCGGAGACGCGGAAGAGGAATTTGTCGTTCCAGGTAGGGTTTTCGCCACCGATTGAATTGATTTTTGTTCGGAGCTTTTTGCAGAAATAAAGACGTGCACCTCATTATCTTAATATTGTCAAAATGTTATTCTATTGAAATGAGATTGTCTCCCAGTTTATTGTTGCACATATATGTTCGTTTTCATTGTTGTTGGGGTCTGTGATCTTGTGGAATGTGAAGTTGCTTTGGTCACTCATTGTTATTTACTAAATAAGACAGGATTTAGATTCGAAATCAAAATTGGTTATGCCGAAAGTTGTAATTGAGTGTAACCATGTAGAGACACAAGGAGATTTTATTAGGTTCTTAATTAAAGAAGTTGAGGGTGCTGCATTCACAGATATTGAGGATGTTGTGCCTTTCGTCAAATGGCTTGGTGATGAGCTCTCTTACTTGGTAAAATAATATTCTTTTTCAAATAATTCTAATTTTGTTGTTTTTGATGTTGGTTTTTATAGTAATTTGATTTTCTATGATTATAAAGGTTGATGAGAGGGCAGTGCTGAAGCACTTTGATTGGCCGTAGCAGAAGGCCGATGCATTAAGGGAAGCTGCATTTGGGTATTGTGATCTAAAGAAGCTTGAATGTGAGGTCTCATCATTTCGCGATGACCATAGAAAGCCTTGTGGTCCTGCTTTCAAGAAAATGCAGTCCTTGTTCGAGAAGTATGATTTCTTGCACTAATCTTTACTGTCATTTTGAACTGTCATAAATATTGGTGGAATTCGTCCTAATTTTCCAATTTAAATTCTGCGAAGATTGGAGCATGGTGTTTATAATTTGTCAAGAATGAGAGGATCAGCTGCAAAGCGATACAAAGGCTTTCAAATTCCAATGAACTGGATGATGGATACAGGTTATGTAAGCCAGGTAAATTCACCCTTCTCATGATATTTGTATCTATTTTGTAATTTTGGTTGATGAGTGTGTATTGGTAGGCAAAAGATTCAGCTGTTTCTAGGATTTTGTAAGGATTCGATAAATTTTCGGGGACTTAAATTAAACTTGATTTGGTTCTCTAAGAGCTTGAGGTTCTGCCCCTACCAATTTTATTATGTTGGACCCAATCTCAACATCCTTCATTGATTGATTGAAATAGTGTTGTCTTGCGACTAATTTATTTGAGGAAGTTTTTTAACATATCCTCAGTAATAGCCCCTCGTTAATCATTTATATGTTTGTGCTATTGAAACTTGGAAGTTGGTCCATTTTCGATCTTTAACTAGTAAATTCTTGTTTTCAACTACTGCTGGCTTAAGAGTTTGAACACATACTTTTGATACCTGATATAAAGTTCAACCTTCGAGCAAAGGGGAAAGGAGTATTGTTTGCATTCCAATCACATTTACTAGTTTGTTCTAAAATTTTATTTATGTAAAACTATGATAATTGGCTAATTTGATCTTATGGTCGCTTGACATGTTCTACATTTAGTACACACTTGTATTGGATTCAAGGACGTATGACTTTTAATGGTTTTCGAATTTGGGACTTTGATTCTACCACGTAATATTGGGGTATAATTTCTGCAGGCTAATTTTTGTTTTTTGTTTAAGCTAAATATGCTGTTATGCCAACGTGCAGGCCCTGTGGGTAATGATATGTTCCATTGGCAAGCTACCATTATGGGTCCTTGTGAAGTTTGCATTGAGGAGGTTCTTTACTGATTGGGGGCCTTATATTCAAGATTTAGTTTGGCTATTATTTTAGATTATCAGTAGCACTGAATGAAAAAAACTATTAGGATGGTCCAAGAGTATGTCCAGAATCAAATGTTGAGGAATGTTAGTTGTAATCTTTAAGTCTGAACAGTAATTGAAGCAACATGTGTGATTTGATAAGGTGATTTTTGATTGCTAATAAGTAAATTATTTAATGGTAAATTAGCTTCTGCAGTTTGAGGTTTGTATTATTATAACTAGAACATAAATCATATAATAAGATTGAATTTGAAAGAAACTCTTGATTGAGTCAAATACATGTAACATATGGTTAGATTGCATTTTAAATTCGATGATGTAACTATTGGTAATTAATATTCTTCAAGATGCATATGGTTATACAGCAGGTAAAATAATGATAATAACAAAAATATATTATTCAGCTAGTACCTACTACAGGGGTTATAAAAATAACCGCTTGCAATAGGGGTACCTATTACAGGGGTTATTTTTATAACCGCTGTAATAGGTACTCTATTACAGAGGTTATAAAAATAACCGCTGTAATAGAGGTACCTATTACAGGGGTTATTTTTATAACCGCTGTAATAGGTACCTATTACAGCGGTTTTTAACCGCTGTAATAGGCCTTGAACCTATTACAGCGGTTTTTAACCGCTGTAATAGGCCTTGAACCTATTACAGCGGTACCTATTACAGCGGTTAAAACCGCTGTAATAGGTCTAAAAAAACCGCTGTAATAGGACATTTCTGTAGTAGTGCTAATTTTACTATCGATGTCAATCAGCAGGGCAATCCCATTCTTAGCAGCAATATATCTTTGTAACGTCTTCAGCAACGTTCTGATATGTTCTTAGACTATATCCCTAATTTTAGGTTAAGCTGTCTTAGACTAAGCGCCTGATATATTTTGGGTGAGTTTATCAGAAGTATAGTTTGAAGACTCAAGCGCCTGAAGTCTAAATAAAGATGAAGATTCCAAGCGTCTAGAATGACCAGCTATTCTAAGCTTCACATTATGGATCAAAGTAATTCAAGGATTGAATAAGCGTCTATCAATGACTGATTTCACCTGAATCTATTTCTAAAAGTCCAGAAGGAGTTTAATGAAAATATTCTCAAATTCATTAAATGCCAACGGGCATTTAATTCAAATGCATTAAATACTGATAAGAGCATTAAATATGATAAGCACTTTCAGACGTACGGAGAAGCCACCCTATTGGACTGTCAACTATTCAGAAACTGCAGCATCAACTTCTGATTTTCCAAGAATGCCTATAAATAGGACTTCAACAACAAGCCAAATACAGAGAACAATTATCAAGTTGAATTGCTGTTGCATTGAAGTCTCATTCCTTACAATTTCAGAAAAGCCAAAACTTCAAGAAAATATTTTCTTTGCTTTTCTTCAAATCTTGAGACAGTCAACCCAATATCTCAAACATTCTTTTCGGAGAAACCCACATTACTACTGAGATATTCCTAGTTGTTTGAATTTTATCAAAATCAAACAAACCTTTTAGAAAAACCCTTATCCAAGCCTCGCGATCTGTGTGAAGTCGAAGTTGGATACTTACCATATTTCTGGGTGAAAGAAGTAAGGGGATTGAAGTGATTTGGAGCAGAAATCTATGTGATCAAGGAGCTCAAGTCATCAACATCCATCTCTCCCTAATTTGTAGAAGTTTTTGTGTGATTCTTTGACAATCATTTTAGTGGATTGCCTCCAAGTGTTCGAGGAGAAGAAGGACGTAGTTGGGATTACACCACCCAACGAATCTTACAAATACTGTTCTTTACTTTACTTTCATCATTCGTATTGTCATATCATAATCTGATAAAGTAAAACTTAATCAAACGCTAAGCAACTAAATACACTTTCTGTGACGCTAAAGCTTTCAAAGAAAAGACTCCAAAAATTATTCCGCTGTGCTAACACTGATCAAAGAAGTGAACGCTCAAACCTACTTGGTTGTAGTATTCAACTTTTGAAATCTTAGTTAACTTTCTAAAAACAGTCTTCGTTAGACGCTTCGCCAAAGTTCCTATATTTTAAGTGAACGCTTAAGTCACGCGTTAGACACTTCAAGCGTCCAAAAAAAACCTTTTTAATACGAATCTTTTGAAGTCGAAAAAGACTTCAGGGTCTATTCAACCCCCCCTTCTAGACTCTTTCGTATGCCACTTGGGAATAACAAGTGGTATCAGAGCGATTAAAATTGAAATTTTAAAATTTCCAAGCATAACTGCTTGTTTAGATCCTTTTTCAAACTTAGTTGCTTTAGATTTTAAACATGGCATTTGCTAAAGTCCCCAAACTAACTGAGTCAAATTTTGACACATGGAAAGTCAAAGCATTTACATATCTCTGTTCATGTGATGATGACATGTGTGATATTATTTCAGATGGGCCAATCAAAATATATAAAGTCACCACAAGAGCGCCTGGAGCCACGGAAGAAACTCACGATGGTTACGTTGAGAAACCAAAACTAGACTGGTCTCCAGATGAGCGTCGAAGAGCAAATTTGGACAATGTTGATCGTAACGCTCTATATACAGCTATTGGTGATAATGACAACTTATTTAACAAGATCAAGTCCTGCAAAACCATTAAAGAAATATGGGACAAGTTGGCTACAATTTGTGGTGGTTCAGCTCAGATCAAAGAAAACAAACTTTCCATTGCAAAGGAAAAGTTTAACGGATTTAAGATGTTACCCAATGAAACTTTAGAGCAATTAGATATAAGATTTACAGCTCTAGTTACAGAACTTACATCGTTGGGAATGGATTTGCAGAATCGAGAAATGGTGGTTAAGATCTTTAGAAGTTTACCAAGTAAATTCTTGATGAAGACAACTGCTATGAGAGAATCAAATATGCTGGATCTCCTAACTCCAGAAGACGCCTTTTCAGAGCTCAAAGCATTTGAGTTCGAGTTGAATTCTGCTATTGATGTTGTGAGTAGTCCAGTGAATAAATCTGGAGCGCTTATAGCATCAATCAGAGGCAAATCAGGTAATAAAAGAAAGAATTTAGATATCAATGAAGAAGAGGAATTGGCTTTGCTGAATAGATTCAGGAAGTTCTTGAGATATGAAAAGAAAGGAAAGGTTTCAATAATCAAGGACAAAGCTCATTTCAAGCGCCTTCTCCGATGCAACAACAGCTTCAAGCGCCTCAATATTCTGTTCCTTCACCTCAAGCGCATGTTCAGTATCAAGCGTCTATTCAAAATCTCTCAACTCCAGTGGTCTCAAAACCACATATTGCAGGGTTAACAAATGAACAAAAGATGAAAACTAATCTTTGTTACAATTGCAGGAAACCAGGGCACTACCAGGTAAATTGTCCTTATCCAAACGTATCCAAGCCCTCAAGGCAGGATTACTTAGATAGAAACCAATTCCGGAGCAACCTTCATCAACAAGGTTTGCTAGCGGAATCCGAACCCGCATCCGCACCTGAAGATTTAGAATCATCAGAAGAGAGTAGCGATGATGATGAGCCATTAGATGACTCAGCGCTCATATGTCTCATGGCCAGAGATGATGAAGCGTCTCCTGAGGTAATCAATGAATTATCTATTCCTCTCTCTTATGATGAATTACTTGACAAAGTCAAAGAATACTACAATGAATGTCAAGAAGCTGCCAAAATATATCAACACGATCTCGCTATTATCTCATCACTCACAAGAGATAAAGTAACGCTCAAAGCAGAGTTGCAAGTTCAGCAACAGTGCATTAAGAAGAACCAATCGCTTCAGAGTGAAATTATTCAATTAAAAAGCGATCTAGATATAATAGTCAAGAGAGAAGCTGATTTGATCGGTAGACTTGCTAAATCAGAGCAGCTCATCTCATCATTATCAAAAGCTTCTAAAAAGTTGGATAATGTGACTGAAGTAACTAGATTATTTGGTGAGAAGACCGATTTAGGATGTGATAAACTCAGTAAACAACCCAATAAATCTAATATTACGTCAAATAACAAAGGAAAAGGTGTTATCTTTGTTGAAAAAGGTTCACAAGGTCAAACACAAAATGAACCTAGTGACAATGGTAAGAGGCCAAATGAGAAAGTCAAAGCTAACTCGGGCAAGGGTAAGGCTAAGGCAAATGATTCACAAAGGCGGGTCCATCCAAACGCTCAAAAGACTAAAGATAAGTCTGACCACTGTGAATTAAGCGCTAAGCGTCCAGCACCAAAAGTGCAACCCAAGCCAGCGCTAAGGAAATACCAGTGTCAATATCCGAGACAGTCAAGATCATATTATCGATACTATGATGATTATGATTATGACTATGATTATGACTACCATTATAATCAAGGATATTATTATTATACACCCAAAAAGCACACACAACACGTTGTGAAACCCAGAAAGGCCAGTATTCCTAAAATGAAGACCAGGCAAATATGGGTTCCTAAATTTCTAATTCAAACTAACAATGTTACTAATGTTAAAGGACCCAAGCAACAATGGGTACCTGAACAGAGATAGAACTTCCCTTTTGATTGCAGGTACCTAGAGCTAGAGCAAATACATCTGTGTGGTACTTTGATAGTGGATCATCAAGGCACATGACTGGTTCCAAAGATCTTCTGATCAACTATCAAGCTGCCAGTGGTCCTCAGGTTGTATTTGGTGACAACTCCAAAGGTAAAACCAAAGGTACAGGTACTGTGTATAGGGGGAACATCAGGATAAATGATGTTTATTATGTTGAGGGTCTAAAGCACAATTTATTAAGCATAAGTCAATTTTGTGATAAAGGCTTTGAAGTCATATTCTCAAGTGACTGTTGCTACATTAATGACGCTAAGACTAAGTCTACTAAATTGAAGGGTAAAATAACTAACAACGTATATTTGGTAGATTGGGGTTCAACACTTGATAACAACCCAACATGTGTTGCTAAAAATGAATCTAAAATGGGTTTGTTATGGCATAGAAAAATGAATCCCCTCAACTTCAAAACAATCTCTCAGCTTATAAGTTAAAATCTTGTAGAGGGATTACCAAATGGACCATTTCACAAGGATCGCCTTTGTGACGCTTGTCAAATGGGTAAACAAGTTAAATCATCGTTCAAGAGAAAACCTCATCTATCTACCTCTAGAATACTTGAACTACTTCACATGGATTTGTTTGGACCTGTTCAAACGATCAGTGTAAACGGTAAGAAGTATACTTTGGTGATAGTAGAGGATTTCTCTCGATTTACTTGGGTGGAATTTCTTTCATCCAAAGATGAAACATGTAACAAGTTAACAACGCTTATTCGGCAACTTCAAATATTAAAAAATCTTAAGGTTGCAAGAATAAGAAGCGATCACGGTACTGAGTTTACTAACAAGATTGTTGAGAAGTTTTGTGCAGAAAATGGAATACATCATGAGTTTTCAGCTCCCAGTACTCCCCGACAAAATGGTGTTGCTGAGCGTCGGAACCGAATCCTTAAGGAAGCAGCTAGGACTATGTTAGCAAAATCCAAGCTCGCTCCTAGGTTTTGGGCCGAAGCGATCAACACTGCCTGTTATACTCAAAACCGTTGCATGATCAACAAAGAGAATGGGAAAACTCCATATGAGCTATGGAAGGGACGTAAGCCAAATGTTTCATATTTTCACGTCTTTGGTTCTAAATGTTTTATCCATAATAATGGTTCCCAAAGTCTAAAGACATTTGATTCTAAAGCGGATGAGGGAATCTTTCTAGGCTACGCCAAGAATGGAAAGAATTTTTGCATCCTCAAAAAGATCAAATCGAAGGTTGAGGAATCTATTCATGTTGTTTTTGATGATGCTAACCAAGAACCGAGTAAGGTTAATACGAATGATGTAGGAGTTGAAGATCTATGTCATCAAGCGTCTAAGGTTACTATTGATGAAGATACTAACGACGATGATGAGATCTCAGTGCCACCTCCTAAGATCACTCGTGAGGTTAACATGGACAATATTGTAAGAAATGCTGATGATCATGAAGAGGCTGATCACCAAGAGCAAACAAGAATCTGTGAACTTGAAGCGCCTACGCAAGAGGATAATCAAACGTCTGTTCGTCAAGCGTCAGTTCAACCTCTTAACCCTTTCCAACCAGATAGACTATGGCTGCGTGATCATCCACCTGAGCAAATTATTGGAGATATTGAAGCGCCTGTTAGGACTAGAGACGCTACGATCAATGAAGCTATGTTCGCAAGCTTTCTATCTCAAATGGAACCTAAGAAAGTGGATGAAGCGCTAAGCGACCCAAGTTGGATTGAAGCTATGCAAGAAGAGCTTAATCAGTTTGAACGAAATAAGGTTTGGATGCTAGTACCAAGGCCAACTCACCAAGGAGTTATTGGAACTAGATGGGTTTATAGAAACAAGATGGATGAGAATGGCATTGTGATAAGAAACAAGGCCAGACTCATAGCTCAAGGATATTGCCAAGAGGAGGGTATTGACTTTGATGACACATACGCTCCCGTCGCTCGTCTTGAAGCAATCCGCATGTTTCTAGCATATGCAGCGTTCAACAAGTACATGGTGTATCAGATGGACGTGAAGAGTGCCTTCCTGAATGGTAAACTCCAAGAAGAAGTATATGTGGAGCAACCACCAAGATTCATCAACAATCATGGTAAGGGTATGGTTTACAAGCTAGACAAAGAACTTTATGGGCTTAAGCAAGCACCCCGAGCATGGTATGACACTCTCTCTATCTTCCTCATTGGTAAAAGCTTTTCAAAAGGCAGCGTTGATACAACGTTATTCAAAATTACCAATAACGAAGATATTCTCTTAGTCCAAATTTACGTTGATGATATTATATTTGGTTCTACTAACAAGCGTCTGTGTGAGAAATTTTCGAAAATGATGCAAGAACAATTTGAAATGAGCATGATGGGTGAATTAACTTTCTTCTTAGGATTACAAGTTAAACCACTTCATAATGGCATATTTATAAACCAAGCCAAATACACAAGAGATATGATTAAGAAATTTGGTATGGAAAATGCATCATATTCAAAAATTCCAATGAGCCAAACGCTTAAGCTAGATAAACATGAAAGTGGAAAGAAAGTTGATATCACTAATTATAGAGGTATCATTGGATCACTTCTTTATCTTACTGCGAGTAGACCTGATATTATGTTTTTGGTATGCATGTGTGCACGATTCCAAGCCGATCCTAAAGAGTCACACTTAATTGCTGCCAAGAAGATCCTTAAATACCTGAAAGGCACACAAAATGTGGGCTTATGGTATCCTAGTGATTCTCCTTTTGAACTAATTGGTTACTCAGATGCAGATTTTGCAGGTTGCAAAATAGATCGTAAAAGTACTAGTGGTACATGTCAATTTCTAGGTGATAGGTTAATCTCATGGCATAGTAAGAAGCAACAATCCATAGCTACCTCCACAGCCGAAGTTGAGTATGTAGTTGCAAGTAGTTGTTGTGCACAAGTATTATGGATGAGGCAACAACTTAGAGATTATGGAATAATCCTAGGTCCAACCCCCATTCATTGTGATAACCAAAGCGCTCTAGCCATGACTTAAAATCATGTTCTTCATTCAAGAACCAAACACATTGACATTAGATACCATTTTTTTCGTGACCACGTTTAAAAGAAAGATATCTCCATGCACTTCATTGGAACTGACAAACAATTGGCAGATATCTTCACCAAAGCACTCAACGAACAACGTTTTCTCACTTTGAGAAGTGAATTAGGTATGATTGATTTAAATGCTTAATCATTTTGCATCATATTTTATTAGATATATAATTTAGGGGAAATTCACTTGATTTATATCTAAAAGATTTTCTTAACTGGTACAAGTTATCAAATTTAGGGGGAACCTTAAAGTTGTACTTAACCATAACTGCAAGCGTCAATGATCAAAATTTTCAGATGCATGATCATCAACACTCAGCATTACTTATACATAAAATATTGGACGATCAAACATAAAAAGGTCTTTATAATCCTAAGCGTCTAATTTTTATATACCAACAAGTGGTTAGTTAAGCGTTGAATCAATTCTAATCAACTCTTAATATAAAAATATTTTCTTTACAAGCCATGCATAAAGTTTACAAGCTTCTTTCGAAGTAGTGGGTAGACTCAAAAGTCTATTTTGTACTCTACTCGCACGCTTCTATCACATCAAACTGGCGGGTAATCAAAACTTTTAAAATGACGGTTCAGAGATAGCACGTGTTTATGTACGTGTCAGTGTGCCATCAGGCGCGTGTGCTACACTCTGAAAATACCAAATGTTTTTCTTTTCATTTTTTTTAAAACTCGGATGTCAAATCATTATATATGTGAATTACCAAATGTAACTTCTCTCTCTTACACAAAACTCGCGTCCGCAGTTAATGAATTTATGGCTGAGATTCAAAAGTCCTTACACGTGTCTAAATCCTACAGAGACTAGAGAACACAAGTTTCAAAACTCTTTACTGTGTCATTTAAAATACAACTTCTACAGAAAGACCATTCACTTTCACTCAAAGATTTCTGCAAATTTCTCTCTCTCTCTCAAACCAAAAGAAAATCTCAGTTCAGTCTACTTTCAAAAATGGGACCAAAGAAAGCTTCATCTACTTCTGCCGAACCCATCATCAAGGTTACTGAAGGCCTTGTTGTTGATTGGAAATTCTTGTATGATCAACCCCAAATCAACTTGCATGATATGATGGATACTGTTACAAAGGCTGGACTCAAGAAGTTCTTAACACAGTACTCATACTCATTTCCGACGGAAGTTGATACTTTCTGGAGGACTGCAAAACTCTTGGAGGACAAGAAGTCTATCTCTTGCCTCCTCTCTATGTCCAAGAAAGAGCCAGCAAAAGAATTTGTGTTGACTGCTGACTCCATTGCAAAGAACTTCAATGTTCCTAATGAAGGTGATGCACTGGATAGTGTCACTTTGGCACAAATCAAGGAAGCATGGACGGTTATGAGGGCGTACGATGGTGTACCCTACACCCAGCACTTTGAAAAGAAAGATCTGGTCTCTCAGTACAGACTGTTGGCTGATTTCTACAGTAAAATTGTTGAATGCAGAGTGGGCACATTCGACAAGGTCAACCCCATCCAATTCCTGATGATGACTGCTATACTTCTCTCCATCAAAATCATCTGGAGTGAGTACATCTTTGGAAGGTTTAGGGACTGTCTGAACACCCCTAATAAACCATATGGACTTGTTTTAAGTGATTTTCCCTACAGATCAGACTGCGTTTACTCCTCAGGTCTCCCACTGAATAAGTCTAAGTTTTTTAGACGAAGGATTCTGACCAATCTTTTCAATCCTCCCAAAATTAGTGGTGCTGCTAAACCACTTTCTGAGCGTCAGACTGTACGCCAGGCGTCTGATGAAGAGGCTGAGCGTCCTGCTCAAGAGGAAGCCGTGAAGCGTCCGGCTGTTACCAAGAAGAGGGCTCCTAGAAAGCCCAAGGTACAAGCTGCTCCTGCTCCTCAGAAAGATGATGAGGAAACTGATGAGGATGCACAGGACAAGTTACCTCTCAAGCGGAGAAAGCTGGAAGGAATCATCAAACAAATCGAATTCGATGAACCAGCTGCTGCTCCTCCTGCTCAGGCGCTTAAACTCGTTGAAGGAGTCAACGTGAAGAAAATATTCAAGCACTCCAAGACAAGCAAGCGTCGGGCTGCTCCTATTCCTGAAGAGCCTGAGACTGTTGAGCCAAGCGCTCAAGTTGCTGTTTAGCCAAGCGCTCAAAGTATTGTTGTTGAGACAAGTTCTCAGGGTAAGTTTATTTTTTCCCACAGCATTCCTATTCCTACATCTGTAGAAGATCCTGCTCTTATAGAGGATAGTTCTTTTGTTACAGCTTTAGCTCCAGCTGCTGCTGAAGCGTCAACCGATGTCCATCTAGATGTTGAGATGACAGAAGTTGTGGCGATTGCCAAAGACATTGCCACAGAAGCTGCTGCAATTAAACATGAGGAACCTGCTCTCAAAGAGGTTCAGTCATCAATCCCTGTTCCAGCTATAACAGAGGCACGCTCAGAAGGTCAGAGCGTTGCTGAAGACGTTACAAAGCCAAGGCACTTCTTCCAACTAGACCCGCTGAAGACGATTGATCATTCAATCAACTACATGCCTCCAGCACTTGAAGAAGATTTCATTCCTGCCGGATATAATGAAGACAGATATATTGCTGCTGAGAATGAGATTGCCCTGCTGATTGATATCGACAATAAAATCAGGGATATCGTGTTTAACACTGAGATGACAGAAATTGAGAGAAAGTATTATAGAGCCATTGAACTAGGAAGAACTCCTGGTCAAATACCGTCTTCTCTCATTCTCCAACAAGACAGACAAGGAGGTAGAACTCCTAGATGTGATGTGGATCTGGCATATTACTTCGACTGTGGCCACAGCAAGAGTACAAGTTTTGCTCTCAGAGACTATAATATTCGTGTGTATGAGCCTCTTCGCCCTAGCTTTCTCAATCCATCAGAGGCAGTATTGAACCGAGAAGGTTACACACACTTTCCTCATATTGCGAATAGTCCTGAAAACCTAGCTCTGGTCAATCCACTTCGCCTATGGAAAAATAAAGCAGTTCATGCCGGTGAGCGTCTAGAATCTCTCACAGATTTGATCCAGACTGAAGCTAATGCATATTTTGATAACGTCTGGAATGCTAACTATCAGATCGATAGATATCGCTTTGAATCTATCTGAGATATTCACGATGAAGGCATTAGAGCTATTGTCAACGCTGGCACCGACTACTGCATAAACGAAGTCAATTGGGTTGAAGCTTCCATGGGCAACAAGTACACCTTCTCAGAATTAGTCCATGCTCCCCATTTGTTCGGCATAGGCATGCATGACAAGAAGCGTCATTTCGCGCAAGTATTGCTTGAAGAAGCGTCAACAGAGAGTTGGACCTGTTCTCAAGCTCCCACTAATTAGACATCAAGTTGAACAATGTCTACGTCAAGAGCTTCACAGACTATCCATTACTCCTCTACATTTCAACGCTCAAGCGTCTACCAGTGGCAGTACTCAAATTACTAGCCTGAATTTCGCTCCCAGCCACTGTGAAGATAATTTCAACTTGATGGTGAAGATTATGACTCCTTTATCTCTTTTCGACAAAATCTTCACTGTCAATCTCTAACAATGGAACGGCTCCGTCATCAACTCTTTTCGAGGATATCCTCTGCTCCCTTCTATCCGCAAAGAGGTACTCAATCATTATGAGTTTGTCCTCTCACTGCTTGAAAGAAATCAGGGCCTAGCTCAAGCGATCTACCCATATGTAGAAGAGTACTACGCTGCTTACGTGCCTGAGGATCAGCGTCTCAAGTCTCTTCCCTCTGACTGCTTGATTGGATTCTCTCGAAATTACTCTCTAGACTCCATTTTCTCTATCTGTCGAGAGTCGTCCAAAGTCTTTCCGCATCATGTGCTTGACATCATTGGTCCCATGCACATCAGGGCCATTGATAGTCCTCTTCGCACATTTATTTCTGGTTCTTGCTATTCTAGATGCAGACTCACTGAACTTATGGAAGCTTCGTCCACTTCTCTTGCCGATTTAGCAAATTGGAACTTCCAATTCGATGACTTTCGCCAAGCAGAGTCAGCGCTTGAGGAAGCCCCTGCTACGACAATTGAAGCGTCCACTTCTGTAGTTGCCAATTTTTCAGCGTCTGCTGAAGAACCCGTTCAAGCGTCTCAACCAGAGGATATTCCTGACACTCCTGAACCGGTTGATGCTGATATTGCTGAGGATCTCTCTCTTGACATACGAGGTACTGTCTTTGATCCAGCATATCAAGCTCCTCTTGACTCTCTAAAACACTCATCCAAATTCAAGCGACCGACTCCTCAAGCGGTTCAATCAGATGAGAGACAATCTTTTGGTCCTTTGCTCAAATCCGTTCTAGAGGATATAAGTGTTCATGCTACTCAGAATGAAGAATCCCTTCACTGGATTAAAGAAGATTTGGCAAAAATTGAGTCTCACGTTATGAGCGCTCAAATTGCTCATATGCGTAGCTCAGCTCAAGCGGCTGTTGGTGAGTGCAAACAAACTTTTCAAGAAATGCATGATGCTACTCACGCCCACCAACTTGCCATGAAAGAAGAGTTAGAAAAGCGCCTCGAAACCCTAGAGACATCTCTCAATGATGCTACCAACGCCAAGCTTCTTGCACTGCAAGAACGCTTCGACAAGCGTCTGGACGACATCTCCGACTCTATGTCTCAGATTGCTCATCGGGTAAGTTTACTTACAGAACACTTTTTGAAGTCTGATGATGGCAATAAGGGGGAAGAGAAGAAGAAAAGAAGAAAGAGGAAAACGTCTAGTTCAAGAGCTCAAGAACCTACGCCTCTCAAGCGTCAAGTCTTAACCTCTCCTTCTGCGCTAAGTCTCCCATCTTGGATAACTGCTTTAAAAGTAAGTGACTCTGGAGCGCCTAGTAGAACACTAAGGGAACCTCCAAGAGCACTATATCCAAATCTACCAATACCTACAAGAGCAATGTTAGAACAGTTTTGCATCCCTCTTCAAGGAACATCCATTCCAGAACCTTCAGATCCCAAAATTTTAGCTGAAGAGAGGCAAATGTCTGACTTCATCCGAACTTTCAGGATTTGTCTAAGGTATATTGGTATTGATCCAACTGAATGGGACAAACACTTTACTGCTTTCAAGAAGAGACAACAAGAAGAAAATAAGCTCATAATCAACAAAGATCATGAAGCGATGATGACCTTGGAAGATAATCTGACTGAAGCTATCCGAGCTGAAATGCCCAAGCGATACAAAGTTAGATCAAGTCATTAAAGCTTTTGATTTGCATTATCTATATTCTTGTCTCTCATATTTTGTTTGTTTAAGTTGTAAAAATGCTTGTAACTCTCGATATGTATAAAATGCATTTTTCAGCTGAAACATCTCGTTGAAGCGTAACTAACTTTAACTAATCGTATCTAATCAAAGCTAACTATAAAAGAGTAAGTATTGCCATCATCAAAAAGGGGGAAATTGTTAGGAATTTCAAGTTAGATGTTTTGATGATGACAATTAGGATTTTTCTGTTAGACCCCAAAATATGTAAGTTTGTTTTTCAGCTTTGAAGCGTTAGATTTGTAATAGGCTTTGCTTTATTCTTGTTTTAGATTGTTAGGTTAAGCTGTCTTAGACTAAGCGCCTGATATGTTCTGGGTGAGTTTATCAGAAGTATAGTTTGAAGACTCAAGCGCCTGAAGTCCAAATAAAGATGAAGATTCCAAGCGTCTAGAATGACCAGCTATTCCAAGCGTCACCTTATGGATCGAAGTAATTCAAGGATTGAATAAGCATCTATCAATGACTGATTTCACCTGAATCTATTTCTAAAAGTCCAGAAGGAGTTTAATGCAAATATTCTCAAATGCATTAAATGCCAACGGGCGTTTAATTCAAATGCATTAAATGCTGATAAGAGCATTACATATGATAAGCACTTTCAGACGTACGGAGAAGCCACACTATTGGACTATCAACTATTCAAAGACTGCAGCACCAACTTTTGTGCAACAGATTTTCAGGAAAAAAGGACAAAAGTTGTTCACTCGCGGAAGTGAGAGACACGCGCCCTTGCATGTGTCAAACGGACACTTTTTCCAAGAATGCCTATAAATAGGACTTCAACAACAAGCCAAATACAGAGAACAATTATCAAGTCGAATTGCTGTTGCATTGAAGTCTCATTCCGTACAATTTCAGAAAAGCCAAAACTTTTAAGAAAATATTCTCTTTGCTTTTCTTCAAATCCTGAGGCAGTCAACCCAATATCTCAAACATTCTTTTCGGAGAAACCCAAATTACTACTGAGATATTCCTAGATGTTTGAACTTTATCAAAATCAAACAAACCTTTTAGAAAAACCCTTATCCAAGCCTCGCGATCTGTGTGAAGACGAAGTTGGATACTTGCCATATTTCGGGGTGAAAGAAGCAAGGGGATTGAAGTGATTTGGAGCAGAAATCTGTGTGATCAAGCAGCTCAAGTCATCGACATCCATCTCTCCCTAATTTGTAGAAGATTCTATGTGATTCTTTGAGAATCATTTTAGTGGATTGCCTCCAAGTGTTCGAGGAGAAGAACGACGTAGTTGGGATTACACCACCCAACGAACCTTACAAATACTATTCTTTAATTTACTTTCAGCATTCATATTGTCATATCATAATCTGATAAAGTAAAACTTAATCAAACACTAAGCAACTAAATACACTTTCAGTGACGCTAAAGCTTTCAAAGAAAAGACTCCAAAAATTATTCCGCTGTGCTAACACTGATCAAAGAAGTGAACGCTCAAACCTACTTGGTTGTAGTATTCAAGTCTTGAAATCTAAGTTAACTTTCTAAAAACATTCTTCGTCAGACGCTTCGCCAAAGCGCCTATATTTTGAGTGAACGCTTAAGTCAAGCGTTAGACACTTCAAGCGTCTACTTTTCAAGCGTCCAAAAGAAACCTTTTTAATACGAATCTTTTGAAGTCGAAAAAAACTTCAGGGTCTATTCAACCCCCCCTTCTAGACCCTTTCGTATACCACTTGGGACCAACAGTAACATTAGATTTATTAGGTTGTTTACCGAGTTTATCGCATCCTAAACCGGTCTTTTCACCAAATAATCTAGTTACTTCAGTCACATTATCCAATTTTCTAGAAGCTTTTGATAATGATGAGATGAGTTGCTTTGATTTAGCAAGTCTAGCGATCAAATCAGCTTCTCTCTTGACTATTATATCAAGATCGCTTTTTAATTGAATAATTTCACTCTCAAGCGATCGGTTCTTCTCAATGCACTGTTGTTGAACTTGCAACTCTGCTTTGAGCATTACTTTATCTCTTGTGAGTGATGAGATAATAGCGAGATCGTTTTGATATATTTTGGCAGCTTCTTGACATTCATTGTAGTATTCTTTGACTTTGTCAAGTAATTCATCATAAGAGAGAGGAATAGATAATTCATTGATTACCTCAGGAGACGCTTCATCATCTCTGTCCATGAGACATATAAGCGCTGAGTCATCTAATGCCTCATCATCATCACTACTCTCCTCTGATGATTCTAAATCTTGAGGTGCGGATGCTGGTTCTGATTCCGCTAGCAAACTTTGTTGACGAAGGTTGCTCTTGAATTGGTTTCTATCCAAGTAATCCTGCCTTGAGGGCTTGGATACGTTTGGATAAGGGCAATTTACCTGGTAGTGCCCTGGTTACCTGCAATTATAACAAAGATTAGTTTTCATCTTTTGTTCATTTGTTAACCTTGGAGTGTGTGGTTTTGAGACCACTGGAGCTGAGAGATTTTGAGTAGACGCTTGGTACTAAACAGGCGCTTGGGGTGAAGGAACAGAATACTGAGGCGCTTGAAACTATTGTTGAACTTTGTCCTTGATTATTGAAACCTTTTCCTTTCTTTTCATATCTCAAGAACCTTCTGAATCCATTCAGCAAAGCCAACTCCTCTTCTTCATTGATATCTAAATTTTTTCCTTTATTGCCCGATTTGCCTTTGATTGATGCTATAAGCGCTCCAGATTCAATCACCGGACTACTCACAACATCACTAGCAGAATTTAACTCAAACTCAAATGCTTTGAGCTCTGAAAAGGCGTCTTCTGGAGTTAGGAGATCCAACATATTTGATTCTCTCATAGCCGTTGTCTTCATCAAGAATTTACTTGGTAAACTTCAAAAGATCTTAACCACCATTTCTCAATTTTGTAAATCCATTCCCAACGATGTAAGTTCTGTAACTAGAGCTGTAAATCTTATATCTAATTGCTCTAAAGTTTCATTGGGTAGCATGTTAAATCCGTTAAAATTTTCCTTGGCAATGGAAAGTATGTTCTCTTTAATCTGAGCTGAACCACCACAAATTGTAGCCAACTTATCCCATATATCTTTAGTGGTTTTGCATGACTTGATCTTGTTAAATAGGTTGTCATTATCACCAATAGCCGTATATAGAGTGTTACGACCAACATTATCCAAATTAGCTCTTCAACGCTCATCTGGAGACCATTCTCGTTTCGGTTTTTCAACGTAACGATTTGGAGTGTCTTTCGTGGCTCCAGGCACTCTTGTGATAACTTTATATATATTGATTGGCCCATCTGAAATAATATCACACATGTCATCATCACATGAACAGAGATATGTAAATGCTTTGGCTTTCCATGTGTCAAAATTTGACTCAGTCAGTTTGGGAACTTTAGCAAATGCCATGTTTAAAATCTAAAGCAACTAAGTTTGAAAAAGGATCTAAACAAGCAGTTATGCTTGGAAATTTAAAAAAAAACATTCAACTTTAACCTCTCTGATACCACTTGTTGGTCTCAAGTGGCATACGAAATGGTCTAGAAGGGGGGGGGGTTGAATAGACCCTGAAGTCTTTTTCGACTTCAAAAAGATTCGTATTAAAAAGGATTTTGGACGCTTGAAAAGTAGACATTTGACTGAGCGTTTGTTTAAAATATAGACGCTTAGGCGAAGCGTCAGATGAAGACTGTTTTTAGAAAGTTAACTTAGACTTCAAGATTTGAATACTTTAACCAAGTAGGTTTAAGCGTTCCGTTCTTTAATCAGTGTTAGCACAGCGGAATGATTTTTGTAATCTTCCTTTTTAAAAGGCTTTAGCGTCGCAGAAACTGTATTTAGTTGCTTAGTGTTTGATTAAGTTTTACTTGATCAGTTTATGATATGACAATATGAAAACTGAATATAAAGTAAAGAACACAATATTTGTAAGGTTCGTTGGGTGGTGTAATCCCAACTACGTCCTTCTTCTCCTTGAACACTTGGAGGCAATCTACTAAAATGATTCTCAAAGAATCACACAGAATCTTCTACAAATTAGGGAGAGATGGATGTTGATGACTTGAGCTCCTTGATCACACAGATTTCTGCTCCAAATCACTTCAATCCCCTTGCTTCTTTCACCCAGAAATATGGCAAGTATCCAACTTCGACTTCACACTAATCGTGAGGCTTGGATATGGGTTTTTCTAAAAGGTTTTTTTGATTTTGATAAAGTTCAAACAATTCGGAATATCTCAGTAGTATTGCGGGTTTCTCTGAAAAGAATATTTGGGATATTAGTTGACTGTCTCAGGAATTGAAGAAAAGCAAAGAGAATGTTTTCTTGAAAAATTCTAACTTTTCTGAGAATTTAAGGAATGAGACTTCAATGCAACAACAATTTAACTTGGAAATTAATCGTGTTCTTTTTTTTTTTGGCTTGTTGTTGAAGTCCTATTTGTAGGCTTTCTTGGAGAAAGTGTCTGTTTGACACATGCACGAGCGCGTGTCTCTTACTTTCGCGAGTGAACAACTTTTGTCCTTTTTCCTAAAAATCTGTTGCACAAAAGTTGGTGCTCCAGTCTTTGAATAGTTGACAGTCCAATAGGGTGGCTTCTCCGTACGTCTGAAATTACTTATCACATTTAATGCTCTTATCAGCGTTTAATGTATTTGAATTAAATGGCCGTTGGCACTTAATGCATTGAGAATATTTGCATTAAACTCCTTCTGGACTTAGAAATAAATTCAGGTGAAATCAGTCATTGATAGACGCTTGTTCATCCTTGAATTACTTCTATCCTATAAGGTGACGCTTGGTGTAGTTGATCATTCTAGACGCTTGGAATCTTCATCTTTATTCAGACTTCAGGCGCTTGAGTCTTCAAACTTTAGTTCTGATAAACTCACTCAGAACATATCAGACGCATAGTCTAAGACAACTTAACCTAACAATCTAAAATAAAAATAAGACGAAGCCTATTACAAATCTAACGCTTCAAAGCTAAAAACAAACTTATATATTTTGGGGTCTAACAGAAAGTCCTAATTGTCATCATCAAAATATCTAACATGAAATTCCTAACACACTTTTTCCAAGATTGCCTATAAATAGGACTTCAACAACAAGCCAAAAAATCAATCGTATTCCAAACCAAATTGTTGTTGCATTGAAGTCTGGTTCCTTAAACTCTCAGAAAAGCCAGAACATTCAAGCAAACATTCTCTTTGCTTTTCTTAAAATTCCAGAGACAGTCACCCAATATCTCAAATATTCTTTTCGGAGAAACCTACATTACTATTGAGATATTACAAAGTTGTTTGAATTTCATCAAAATCAAACAAACCTTTACAAAAACCTCATCCAAGCCTCGCAATCTGTGTGAAGTCGAAGTTGAATACTCGCACTATGTCTGGTTGAAAGAAGCAAGTGGATAGAAGTGTCTTGGAGCAGAAATTTGTATGAACAAGGAGCTCAAGTCATCAATATCCATCTCTCCCTAATTTGTAGAAGATTTTGTGTGATTCTTTGAGAATCATTTTAGTGGATTGCCTCCAAGTGTTCGAGGAGAAGAAGGACGTAGTTAGGATTACACCACCCAACGAACCTTATAAATATTGTGTTCTTTACTTTAGGGTCAATTTCCATATTATCATATCATTGCATAAATCTGTTAAGTAGAAACCAATCAAACGCTAAGCAACTAAAATACTTTCTGTGACGCTAAAGATTTCAAAAAAAAAGGAGAAGACTCTAAAATCATTCCGCTGTGCTAACACTGATCAAAGAACTGAACGCTTAAACCTATCTGGTCATAGTATTCAAATCTTGAAGTCTAAGTTAACTTTCTAAAAACAGCCTTCAATAGACGCTCAGTCAAGCGCCTACAATTTCAAGCGTCCAACCAATTTTAATACGAATCTTTTTGAAATCGAAAAAGACTTCAGGGTCTATTCAACCACCCCCCCCCCCCACCCCTCCCTCTAGACCCTTTTGTATTTCACTTGGGACCAACAAGAGAGAAAGGTTTAAAAAATTGAAAGGAGATGAGAGAGAAAAGTGATAAAAAAAACTGTGGGATGAGTGATGTGAAATGTAATTTTAAAGAAATGATTAAAATTTATTGAAAACGTAAAAACGAATAAAAATGAGAATATTTTCAGTTAAAAATAGAGTAAAGTGTGTATTTTCATTTTCAGATGAAAATCAAAATGGAAAAAATAATCTGAAAACAGAAGCAAGTAAGCCCTCAATTTTCAAAATACCCAAAATTGCAAAAAAAATATATATTTTTGCTATCTCTGACCTTGACTATAAAATCTTGGTAGATATCCAATAGTCTTTTTAACCCCGACTTTGACTATAAAGAATTCATGTACTTGTGCTTATGCTTTTGATAGTTCTTGAAGTCTTTCTAAAATGGTTTTACTAAGCTTCTGTTAGGAATTTCATGTTAGATGTTTTGATGATGACAATTAGGACCTTTGTTAGACCCCAAAATTATGTAAATTTGTTTTTCCGCTTTGAAGTGTTAGATTTGAAATAGGCTTTATTTTATATTTGTTCTAGATTGTTAGGCTAAGTAGTCTTAGGCTAATCGTCTGATAATTTCTGAGTGAGTTTCTCAGTGATAAAGTTCGAAAACTCAAGCGCCTGAATTCTGAATGAAGATAAAGTCTCCAAGCGTCCAATTGACCAGGTAATCAAGCATTACCTTATAGGACAGAAATAATTTCACCTGAATTTATTTCTAAGTCCAGAAGGAGTTTTAATGCAAATACTCTCAAAGCATTAAATACCAACGGGCATTTAATTCAAATGCATTAAATGCTAATAAGAGCATTAAATGTGATAAGCACTTTCAAACGTACGGAGAAGCCACCCTATTGGACTGTCAACTATTCAAAGACTGCAGCACCAACTTTTGTGCAGCAGATTTTCAGGAAAAAGGACAAAAGTTGTTCACTCGCGGAAGTGAGAGACACGCGCCCTTGCATGTGTCAAACGGACACTTTTTCCAAGAATGCCTATAAATAGGACTTCAACAACAAGCCAAATACAGAGAACAATTATCAAGTCGAATTGCTGTTGCATTGAAGTCTCAGAAAAGCCAAATTTTCAAGAAATTATTCTCTTTGCTTTTCTTCATATCCTGAGACAGTCAACCCAATATCTCAAACATTCTTTTCGAAGAAATTACTTTCACTACTACATAAATAACCAATTACAGCGGGTTTTTTTAGCCAATTATAGCGGTTTTAACCGCTGTAATTGGTTAAAGCCAATTACAGCGGTTAAAAACCGCTGTAATAGGTATAACCTATTACAGCGGTTATACAAATAACCGCTGTAAAAAATTAAATTTTTTTTTTCGGAGCCTATTACAGCAGTTATGGAAATAAACGCTGTAATAGGCTATACTATTACAACGGTTATTTCCATAACCGCTGTAATAGGTAGTTTTTTTTAAAATTTTATTTTTTTGTTTATAATTTTACCGTGTCGGAATGACACGAAATTCACGCGGTCATAGTGAAACAACATTCTGAACAAAACGCAAGATTTTTTCTTGCGATCTCGTGATTTTAGCCATCCGAGATCGTTTGAGGCCTCAAATACGTGTTTTATTACAAAAATACGTATTTTTGTAAGAAAATGCGTATTTGAGGCCTTAAACGATCTCGGATGGTTAAAATCACGTATTTTTGTAATAAAATGCGTATTTGAGTCCTTAAACGATCTCGGATGGTTAAAATCACGAGATCGCAAGACAATGACTTGCGTTTTGTTTAGAATGCCGTTTCGCTATGACCGTGCGAATTTCATGTCATTCCAACATGGTAAAATTATAAACGAAAAATATTTTCATAAATACACAAATTTATACATACACCCATCTACACATACACAAATATACATGCACCCATCTACACATACACAAATATACATACAACCACATATACACAAATATACATGCACCCATCTACACATACACAAATATACATACAACCACACATACACAAATATACATACAACCACATATACACAAATATACATACACCCACATATACACAAATATACATACACCCACATATACACAAATATACATACACCCATCAATATATACATAAATATACATACACCCATCCACACATACACAAATATACATACACCCGTATACACAAATATACATACACCCACATATACACAAATATAAATACACCCACACATACACAAATATACATACATCCACAGATACACAAATATAAATACACCCACACATACACAAATATAAATACACCCACACATACACAAATATACATACACCCACACATATACAAACATACATATATATATAGAGAGAGAAACAGAAAGTGAAGAAGCTCACGGTCGTGGTGGTGGTGTCGGCGGTGCCGGTATGTGGTGGTGAAGCCGGCGGTGCCGGTATGTGGTGGTGGTGCCGGCGGCGGTGGTGCCGAGCTTTTGGGGGTGGATCGAGAGAGAGAGAGACCGAGAGTAGAGAGAGAGAGGCTGAAATGGGTTTTAAATTTTGAGAGTGAGAGAGAGAAGCAGGAATATAAAAGAGTTTCAAATTTTTTTGTCGGGACCTATTACAGCGGTTCTTATGTGAATCGCTGTAATAGCTCGGAGCTATTATAGCGGTTCTGAGAAGAACCGCTATAATAGCTCGGAGCTATTATAGCGGTTCTGAGAAGAACCGCTATAATAGCTCGGAGCTATTATAGCGGTTCTGAGAAGAACCGCTATAATAGCTCCCGCGGTTAACCCTATTACAGCGGTTCACCCATGAACCGCTGTAAAACGTCCCTCCGTTCAGCGGTTTTCAAAAAACCGCTGTAATAGGTGCGTTGTAATAGACCATTTTTGTAGTTGTGTTTACTACTGAGATATTTTCAGTTGTTTGAACTTCATCAAAATCAAACAAACCCTTTTAGAAAAACCCCTATCCAAGGCTCGCGATCTGTATGAAGTCGAAGTTGGATACTTCCCATATTTATGGGTGAAAGAAGCAAGGGGATTGAAGTGATTTGGAGCAGAAATCTGTGTGATCAAGGAGCTCAAGTCATCGACATCCATTTCTTCCTAATTTGTAGAAGATTCCGTGTGATTCTTTGAGAATCATTTTAGTGGATTGCCTCCAAGTGTTCGAGGAGAAGAAGGACGTAGTTGGGATTACACCACCCAACGAACCTTACAAATATTGTGTCATTTACTTTTCATTCAATTCTTTTATCTAGCATATCATTGCATAAACTGAATCAGTAAAACACAATTGAACGCTAAGTAACTAAGAAACTTTCCGTGACGCTAAAGCTTTTAAAAGAAGACTACAAAAATCATTTCGCTGTGCTAACACTGATCAAAGAAGTGAACGCTCAAACCTACTCGGTTAAAGTATTCAATTCTTGAAATCTAAGTTAACTTTATAAAAACAGTCTTCATTAGACGCTTCACCAAAGCGCCTATATTTTAAGTGAATGCTTAAGTCAAGCGTTAGACAATTCAAGCGTCTACTTTCTCAAGCGTCCAAAAATCATTTTAATACGAAATCTTTTGAAGCGGAAAAAGACTTCAGGGTCTATTCAACCCCCCCCCCCCCCTTCTAGACCCTTTCGTATGCCACTTGGGACCAACAAGTGGTATCAGAGCGGTTAAAGTTGAGATTTTAAAATTTCCAAGCATAACTGCTTGTTTAGATCCTTTTTCAAAATCTAGTTGCTTTTAAAATTTTCGTTATGGCATTTGCTAAAGTTCCCAAACTGACTGGATCAAATTTTGACACATGGAAAGTCAAAGCATTTACATATCTCTGTTCATGTGATGATGACATGTGTGATATTATTTCAGATGGGCCAATCAAAATATATAAAGTTATCACAAGAGCACCTGGAGCCACGAAAGAAACTCCCGATGGTTACGTTGAGAAACCAAAACAAGAATGGTCTCCAGATGAGCGTCGAAGAGCTAATTTGGAAAATGTTGGTCGTAACGCTCTATATACGGCTATTGGTGATAATGACAACTTATTCAACAAGATCAAGTCTTGCAAAAGCACTAAAGAAATATGGAATAAGTTAGCTACAATCTGTGGTGGTTCAGCTCAGATTAAAGAAAACAAACTTTCCATTGCCAAGGAAAAGTTTAACGGATTTAAGATGCTACCCAATGAAACTTTAGAGCAATTAGATATAAGATTTACAACTCTAGTTACAGAACTTACATCGTTGGGAATGGATTTGCAGAATAGAGAAACGGTGGTTAAGATTTTTAGAAGTTTACCAAGTAAATTCTTGATGAAGACAACTGCTATGAGAGAATCAAATATGTTGGATCTTCTAACTCGAGAAGATGCATTTTCAGAGCTCAAGGCATTTGAGTTCGAGTTGAATTCTGCTAGTGATGTTGTGAGTAGTCCGGTGATTGAATCTGGAGCGCTTATAGCATCAATCAAAGGCAAATCGGGGAATAAAGGAAAGAATTTAGATCTCAATGAAGAAGAGGAATTAGCCTTGCTAAATAGATTCAGAAAGTTCTTGAGATATGAAAAGAAAGGAAAAGGTTTCAATAATCAAGGACAAAGTTCATATCAAGTACCTTCTCCGATGCAACAACAGCTTCAAGCGCCTCAATATTCTGTTCCTTCACCCCAAGCGCCTGTTCAGTACCAAGCGTCTACTCAAAGTCTCCCAGCTCCAGTGGTCTCAAAACCACACATTGCAAGGTTAACAAATGAACAAAAGATGAAAATTAATCTTTGTTACAATTGCAGGAAACCAGGGCACTACCAGGTAAACTGCCCTTATCCAAACGTATCCAAGCCCTCAAGGCAGGATTACTTGGATAGAAACTAATTCAGGAGCAACCTTCGTCAACAAGGATTGCTAGCAGAATCAGAACCAGCATCCGCACCTGAAGATTTAGAATCATCAGAAGAAAGTAGCGACGATGATGAGCCATTAGATGACTCAGCGCTCATATGTCTCATGGCCAGAGATAATGAAGCGTCTTCTGAGGTAATCAATGAATTATCTATTCCTCTTTCTTATGATGAATTACTTGACAAAGTCAAAGAATACTACAATGAATGTCAAGAAGCTGCCAAAATATATCAAAATGATCTCGCTATTATCTCATCACTCATAAGAGATAAAGTGACGCTCAAAGCAGAGTTGCGAGTTCAGAAACAGTGCATTGAGAAGAACCAATCGCTTGAAAGTGAAATCATTCAATTAAAAAGCGATCTTGATATAATAGTCAAGAGAGAAGCTGATTTGATCGCTAGACTTGCTAAATCAGAGCAGCTCATCTCATCATTATCAAAAGCTTCTAGATTATTTGGTGAGAAGATCGGTTTAGGATGCGATAAACTCGGTAAACAATCCAATCAATCTAATGTTACGGCAAACAACAAAGGAAAGGGTGTTACCTTTGTTGAAAAAGGTTCACAAGGTCAAACTCAAAATGAACCCAGTGACAATGGTAAGAGGCCAAATGAGAAAGTCAAAGCGAACTCAGGCAAGGGTAAGGCTAAGGCAAATGATTCACAAAGACGGGTTTATCCAAACGCTCAAAAGGCTAAAGATAAGACTGACCACTGTGAATCAAGCACTAAGCGTCCAGCACCAAAAGTGCAACCCAAGCCAGCGCCAAGGAAATACCAGCGTCAATATCCAAGACAGTTAAGATCATATTGTTAGGTCTCATATTTTACATATTTTCATCATGATTTACCTCACATTTATCTTTATTTTATTCCTTGTAGTTAGTCTTTTCCTTTATTTTTAGCCCAATTTACGTATTTTAATTTCTAAGTCGTTTCAATGTTTTTATAGGCATATAAATGATTGTTTTGATGAGTTAAAGGAGTATTTTTACGTGAATAACGAAGGCTAACCAAGAGGAAGTGAAGAAATGCATTAGAAAGGCCAAACGAGAATGTTTCGTTGAAAAAAAATGAAGAGAAAAATTTCTGCACAGGCACCTGCACAACTGTGCAGATATTCTGCACAGCTGTGCAGCTGCGGATTTTTATATTTTTGTGGGCCGAATTTATGACTTGGATGGGCATAATTTATGTATCTAAGACTTCTTTTTAGTTAAATAAAGTGGCAAAAAACGTTTTATAGGCTAGAGGAGGTGGAAGAGGCATAATTCATTCTTGCAAAAAAAAGTAGATCTTGAAGACTTTTAGAGAGAGAAAATAGATCTTAGAGAGTTTTTGGAGAAGAGTTCTTGGAGAAAAGCTTCATCTTGTCAAGTTGTATTCTTCCAATCCTCCATTGTTGAACATGAGTAACTTTATGTTTATGCAATTTATTTCTTGTTTTTCTTTAATTATGCATAGCTAAATTATTTTCTAGGGTTTAAGATGTAGTCTTGTGTATTGATTTGAATTATTGATGATTTATGGATGTGATTTCTTGTTTGGTTTATCTATTAATGAGTGTTTAATGCTTGTAATTGCTTGATCACCAATTGCATGATTTAAGATGAATTAAGAAGTACCGGGAGGTGAATTAGTTTATCGGTTTAGATTTAATAGACATGTGTAAATTGCTTAATAGGGATATTGATAATTTTGCATGAGACTAGTTAAACAATATTCATAGAACTTAATGGATTCATCTAAATTAGTTTTTGATCATGGGAGTGACGTTAATTAATTTAGGTGGGTACTCATGAAGATCTCGGGAGAGTATTCATGTATTTAAGGAAATTGGGTCTTTAATTTAAATAAGAATGATAATCCATTGAAAGTCAATAATCCATAGAAATACCTTGATGAAATCTTAATCCCTAGGCTTTTCGTTAATTGATTGTTCGTTTTAATTATATTTGTGTTTATTATTTATAATTAATTCTGTTTTTATAAATTTCTGCTTTTAATTAATTAAAATCTCAAATCTTTGATAATCGATAGTCTAAATAATAAGATAAACTTTGTTTGGTACTTGATAACCTTCCCTGTGGAGACAATCTTACTTTCACCATATTATTTGTTCGATTTCGTGTTGTTACGGACGGTTAACAAATTTGCGCCATTGCCGGGGAAGGCAACAAATAGTCAATATCAATAAAAAATTGATTCTTATTAGTTTAGACATTTTTCTTTATTTATTTATTTTTGTTTTGGATTTTTATTTGTTTGAACTTTGATACTTGATATTATTGTTTCAGAATGGCTGAGGAGCAGAGAACTCTCCGAGATTATGCTACACCAACATATCAGAACTTAACCTCCAACATAGCGGTACCAACTATTCAGGCCAACACCTTTGAGTTGAAGCCGGCTATTATTCAAATGCTACAGCACACTGCATTTGAGGGAGATATTGAGAGGGAGGATCCTCATTCCCTCTGGGGAATTTCTTGGAAATTTACAGTACTTTTAAGATGAATGGCGTTACTGAAGATGCCATAAGACAGCGACTCTTCCCGTTCTCCCTGTCTAAAAGAGCTAAGGAGTGGCTGAAAAATCAGCCGGCAAATAAGTTCACCACTTAGGCTGATTTGTCGACTGCGTTTCTGACCAAGTATTTTCCCCCAGCTAAGACCGCTCAGTTAAGGAATGCAATCACAGGATTTATGCAAACTGATAGTGAAACCCTCTATCAAGCATGGGAAAGGTACAAAGAATTACTCCGAAAGTGCCCACATCACGGTATTCCTAGTTGGATGCTTGTGCAGACATTCTACAATGGTCTGTCACATAGTATCCGGATGAATATCGATGCAGCTGCACGAGGGAGTTTTATGGCAAAGAATCCGGATGATGCATTGGCTCTTATGGACGAAATGGCATCCAACAGTTATCAGTGGGCAAGTGATAGTCGGGCTGCAAAGAAAACACCGGGCATACACAATGTAGATAACATTACATTGCTAAATGCTAACATTGAAGCACTTGTCAAGCACATGGAGGGACTCAAGGGAAATGTCAGTGCAGTATCTCAACCTACTTTAGCTTGTGATGTTTGTGGGGCACCTCATATGGCTACTGATTGCCCACTCATCGAGCAAGCTAACTATTTATCCAATCAGAATAAGCAGCAAGGAAATCCATTTTCGAACACCTACAATTAGGGTTGGCGAAATCACCCTAACTTTTCTTGGGGAGGCCAAGGGAACCAAGGAGTTCAAGCAAATCCTCCTAGACAACAATTTCCTCCAGGTTTCCAACAACATGGTCCTCAGAATTTTCAACAACCAAATCAGCAGGGACCACCACCTCGAGAACCACAAGCTTGGGAATTAGCCATTGAAAAGCTCGCTAATGGAACAGCAAAACGGTTTGAGAATCTGGAAGCAAAAATTGATCTGGTAGTGGGAGCAACGAAGAATCTAGAATTACAAGTTGGACAATTGGCAAGTTCTATGAATTCGAGGTCAAAGGGTACACTGCCTAGCCAAACAGAGGAGAATCCGAGAGGACAGTGTAATGCAGTGACTCTGATAAACGAAAATATAATTGAAGAATTTGAGCCACATGCTGTACACAGAGATGAATTTGTGACGAAGGATAATTCAATCTTTGAATCTTTAGACAAGGTTGAGCCAGAAAAGGTTATCCCGACGCCATATGTGAAACCATATGTTCCTCCAATTCCATTTCCCCAAAGGTTGCAACACAAGAGGTTGGACAAGCAGCAAGAGAAATTTCTTCAAACACTTAAACTGTTGAACCGCAACATTCCGTATATAGATGCTCGGGCTCAGATGCCTGTTTGTTAGAAGTTTCTCAAAGAGCTGTTGAGCAATAGAAAGAAATTAGAAGACGTGGAAACAATCTCCTTGAATGAAGAATGCAGTGCCATAATCCAACGAAACATTCCTCCAAAGCTAAAGGATCCAGGGAGTTTTTCACTTCCTTGCACTATTGAAAAATTCCACTTTGATAAAGCACTTTGTGATTTAGGAGTTAGTGTTAGTCTAATGCCTTATTCAATTTACAGGAAATTAGGCTTTCAAAAGCTTAAAAACACAAGGATGTCACTTCAATTGGCGGATGGGAGCATCAAACGCCCTATGGGAATATTAGAAGACGTTTTCGTGAAAGTAGACAAGTTCTACATCCCATGTGATTTCGTGGTGCTTGAGATGGATGAAAATTCGAAAACACCAATCATCCTTGGAAGACCATTTCTTGCAACCGCGGGAACCGTCATCGACGTGCGTGCTGGCAAGCTAGCGTCGAACATTGGAGAGGAGAAGGTGGAGTTCGACTTAAATAAATTGATGAAATCTCCGCCTTTTGAAGAAAAATGTTATTCAGTGGATGTGATTGAAGAGGCCATCAAAGAAGAAATTGCTCAAGGTAAAAGAGATCCATTAGAGTCGTATAGCGAAATATCTTCTAGACCTAAGGTAAAACTTAAATCTCTTCCTCCATATCTCAGCTACGCTCTTCTTGGCCACAATGAATTTTTATCTGATATCGTACATTCTACTCTATGTACACCTGAATTGGACCGATGGTTAAGTGATTTGCAATGGAAGAAAGACGGAATAGGTTGGAATATATCTGATATGAAAAGAATTAATCGTGCTTTGTATTTTTCAGGCGATGATATTCCTCGAGGGATAACAATTTCCCTCGCCAGAACTTAACAATAACTTTATCTAAGTCGAGCTAATGACTTTAAACAAGCGCTGCTTGGGAGGCAACCCAAGAGTTTTCGTTGTTTTTGTCATTGTCGTTTTCTTTTTTCTGCTTATTTTGTTTTCAGTATTTTATGTTTGGAATTTTTATTTTATTTTTATTTTTCGGTGCTCAAATGCTTTATTATGCAAGCTATTCTTGTTGCAAGTTAAAAAAAAAAAAAACATGAAAAACAAGGTGCTTGGGGCATTATACAATGTAAATCAGGTGCACAATTGTGCTAATTTTAGCACCACTGTGCACAATTTTCGCACTTAGAAGAATTTTTAGGTGCACAGTTGTGCAATTTTTCAGCACAGTTGTGCAAAATTTTCGCACAAGATCCAAACTCGCCATGCACAACTGTGCAATTTTCGTGCACAATTGTGCAAAATTTTCGCACTTTTGCACTGTACATTTTTCGGAAAAAAAAAAAACAATTTCAAAAGTTGAAAATTGGGTCAAAATCCCCAAATTGGTCAACACCCCCACAACCTCAAAATATCAGCCAAAAACCCATCTATTTCTCTCTTTTTCAGCCAAGTGTCTCGTCTCATCTTCTTCACCTCTACTAAGCTCCGACCAGCAGCCCCACCACACAACTTCTCCGTCGTCCGTCGTCTCACATCCACAACAAAGCCACCACGCCGCCGTTTATCTTCTTCGACCCGTTTCGCCGCCGTCCACCTCACAAGTCGTCGCCGCTCACAGCCACCACACCTCCCGTCGAGTTAAGCCACAATCATCACCACGACGAACCAGATCTGTTCGCCGCTGAATCTCGTCGCACCACTACACCACGCCGCCGCTGCTCGACTCCCATCTTCAGCCGCCTACACCGTCGTCTGCTCACACACCGCACCGCCGCCGTGCTATTCTCACCGCTTCGTCCTCACCGGTTGTCTTCTCCCACCAGTTTCTCCGCCGACGTCCGACATCCCACATCACGGTGCTGCCAGTATTCTTCTTCTTCTGGGTGCAATTTTTCTTCCAAGGAAAACAGTTTTCTCTCCCTCACAATAGGCACACTCTTCAATCTCTAAGATGCCAAAAGGAGCTCGGAATGACACCGGGTCTACCAATGACCATTCTCTACAACTGACCCCCACGAATACTACCGCGAGAGACCATCACTCTACCGACTCCCCGGCCTATCCATAGGGGAGTATTTCTTTCATTGTTATTTCAATTACATTTTGTTTCTGTTCTAGCATATCGGTTACGATAAAATACATTGAGGACAATGTGTTGTTTTAAGTGTGGGGTGGTTGCTTGGTTGCATGTGATTGGAGTGTATTGAATTGTTTAAGTGTGGGGTAATGAGATTAATTGGTGAAAGGATTGGGCATACGGCATTTTCTGTTGAGTTGTTGCTGAAATTTGGTTAACTTGTTCACAATATTTGTGTTCCCATATTTGAGCTCTTGACTATATAAACATATGAATTTGATTTGTGTACATGGATACTCTTTTTATTAAGTTTGATCACTGATTCTGAAATTTGTAAAATTTTTATGCATCTTTACACACTACACACGAGTTTTAGTAAAGGGAATTGATCGGGGAGATAAAATCAATTACATATTTCATTGATATTGGAGGAAAGTCGAGAAAATAGAAAAAAGAAAAAAAAATCGATGAAGAAAATAAGGAAAGAAAGTTGATTCAGTGGTTAATGAAAGCTAAAATCACCCAATTTCGTTTCTAGCCTTTATCACTTGAGTGATTAAGTCCGTTTGGGTGCCTTGACACCTAGTGCCTTAAAACCGACTGGTTTGAGAGTCATTGGCCCAAAACTCGTTACAAGGGTGATATAGAAAGCTTGATTAGCAAGACATTGCACGGGTTGATAAATTTTGAATGAAGGAAAGTGAACGAGGATGAAATATGATAGATGTTGTATTTTTGCTTGAAATATCCGAAATGTTCCCTTGCTAGAATTCATAAATCAAGCACGAATGGATGTATATGAAATTGAACTTGTTTGGGATTAGTGTGATGACTTGAGAGTAAAGATGTTCATATGTGGAAAAATAATGATTCTATGTGTTTATTGGTTTATGTGTGATGATTGTGGGGAGTCATAAATGTTGTGACTAGTTGCTGATTTGATGCACGGTGAGACAAATAGACGATTGTCATGAATTTTGTGGGTATATTCTCTGCAAACCCTCACGAGACAAAACTCGTCCACTAGGGGTAACCTAGGGGTTTAACGGCTTGTTGCACGTGCTAAGTGCAATCGTGTGCCCTACGAAAGTGGTGTTATCTTTAGTTTTGTTTTTGTTTTTGTTTTGTTTGGATTTACTCGAGGACGAGTAAAGGTTAAGTGTGGGGTGTTTGTTAGGTCTCATATTCTACATATTTTCATCATGATTTAACTCACATTTATCTTTATTTTATTCCTTGTAGTTAGTCTTTTCCTTTATTTTTAGCCCAATTTACGTATTTTAATTTCTAAGTCGTTTCAATATTTTTGTAGGCATATAAATGATTGTTTTGATGAGTTAAAGGAGTATTTTTACGTGAATAACGAAGGCGAACCAAGAGGAAGTGAAGAAATGCATTAGAAAGGCCAAACGAGAATGTTTCGTTGAAAAAAAATGAAGAGAAAAATTTTTGCACAGGCAACTACACAACTGTGCAGATATTCTGCACAGCTGTGCAGCTGCGGATTTTTATATTTTTGTGGGCCGATTTTATGACTTGGATGGGCATAATTTATGTATCTAAGATTCCTTTTTATTTAAATAAAGGGGCAAAAAACGTTTTATAGGCTAGAGGAGATGGAAGAGGCATAATTCATTCTTGCAAAAAAAAGTAGATCTTGAAGACTTTTAGAGAGAGAAAATAGATCTTAGAGAGTTTTTGGAGAAGAGTTCTTGGAGAAAAGCTTCATCTTGTCAAGTTGTATTCTTCCAATCCTCCATTGTTGAACATGAGTAACTTTATGTTTATGCAATTTATTTCTTGTTTTTCTTTAATTATGCATAGCTAAATTATTTTCTAGGGTTTAAGATGTAGTCTTGTGTATTGATTTGGATTATTGATGATTTATGGATGTGATTTCTTGTTTGGTTTATCTATTAATGAGTGTTTAATGCTTGTAATTGCTTGATCACCAATTGCATGATTTAAGATGAATTAAGAAGTACCGGGAGGTGAATTAGTTTATCGGTTCAGATTTAATAGACATGTGTAAATTGCTTAATAGGGATATTGGTAATTTTGCATGAGACTAGTTAAACAATATTCATAGAACTTAATGGATTCATCTAAATTAGTTTTTGATCATGGGAGTGACGTTAATTAATTTAGGTGGGTACTCATGAAGATCTCGGGAGAGTATTCATGTATTTAAGGAAATTGGGTCTTTAATTTAAATAAGAATGATAATCCATTGAAAGTCAATAATCCATAGAAATACCTTGATGAAATCTTAATCCCTAGGCTTTTCGTTAATTGATTGTTCGTTTTAATTATATTTGTGTTTATTATTTATAATTAATTTTGTTTTTATAAATTTCTGCTTTTAATTAATTAAAATCTCAAATCTAATCGATAGTCTAAATAATAAGATAAACTTTGTTTGGTACTTGATAACCTTCCCTGTGGAGACAATCTTACTTTCACTATATTATTTGTTCGATTCCGTGTTGTTACGGACGGTTAACACATATTATCGATACTATGATGATTATGATTATGACTATGATTATGACTACCATTATAATCAAGGATATTATTACTATACACCCAAAAAGCACACACAACATGTTGTGAAACCCAAAAAGACCAGTATTCCTACAAAGAAGACTAAGCAAATATGGGTTTCTAAAGTTCTAATTCAAACTAACAATGTTACTAATGTTAAAGGACCAAAGCAACAATGGGTACCTGAACAGAAATAGAACTTCCTTTTTGATTGCAGGTACCTAGAGCTAGAGCCGATACATCTATATGGTACTTTGATAGTGGATCGTCAAGGTACATGACTGGTTCCAAAGATCTTCTGATCAACTATCAAGCTGCCAATGGTCCTCAGGTTGTATTTGGTGACAACTCCAAAGGTAAAACCAAAGGTATAGGTACTGTGCATAGGGGGAACATCATGATAAGTGATGTTTATTATGTTGAGGGTCTGAAGCACAATTTATTAAGCATAAGTGAATTTTGTGATAAAGGCTTTGAAGTCATATTCTTAAGTGACTGTTGCTATATAAACGATGCTAAGACTAAGTCTACTAAATTGAAAGGAAAACGAACTAACAACGTATATTTGGTAGATTGGGGTTCAACACTTGATAACAACCCAACATGTTTTGTTGCTACAAATGAATCTAAAATGGGTTGGTTATGGCATAGAAAATTGAATCACCACAACTTCAAAACGATCTCTCAGCTTATAAGTCAAAATCTTGTAGAGGGATTACCAAATGGACCATTTCATAAGGATCGTCTTTGTGATGCTTGTCAAATGGGTAAACAAGTTAAATCATTGTTCAAGAGAAAATCTCATCTATCTACCTCTAGAATACTTGAACTACTTCACATGGATTTGTTTGGACCTGTTCAAACGATCAGTGTAAGCAGTAAGAAGTATACTTTGGTGATAGTAGAAGATTTCTCTCGATTTACTTAGGTGGAATTTCTTTCATCCAAAGATGAAATATGTGACAAGTTAACAACGCTTATTCGGCAACTTCAAATATTGAAAAATCTTAAGGTTGCAAGAATAAGAAGCGATCACGATACTGAGTTTACTAACAAGATTGTTGAGAAGTTTTGTACAGAAAATGGAACACATCATGAGTATTCAGCTCCCAGAACTCTCCAACAAAATGGTGTTGCTGAGCGTCGGAACCGAACGCTTAAGGAAACCGCTAGGATTATGTTAGCAAAATCCAAACTCGCTCCTAGGTTTTGGGCTGAAGCAATCAACACTGCCTGTTACACTCAAAACCGTTGCATGATCAACAAACAGCATGGGAAAACTCCATATGAGTTGTGGAAGGGACGTAAGCCAAATGTTTCATATTTTCACGTCTTTGGTTCTAAGTGCTTTATTCATAATAATGGATCCCAAAGCCTAAAGACTTGTGATCCTAAAGCGGATGAGGGAATCTTTCTAGGCTACGCCAAGAATGGAAAGAATCTTCGCATTCTCAATAAGATCAAATCAAAGGTTGAGGAATCTATTCATGTTGTTTTTGATGATGCTAACCAAGAACCGAGTAAGGTTAATATAAATGATGTAGGAGTTGAAGATCTATGTCATCAAGCGTCTAAGATTACTATTGATGAAGATACTGACGACGATGATGAGATCTCAATGCCACCTCCTAAGATTACTCATTAGATTACTCCAGATAATCATGTAAGAAATGTTGATGATCATGAAGAGGGTGATCATCAAGAGCACACAAGGAATTGTGAACTTGGAGCGCCTACGCAAGAAGGTAGTCAAGCGTATGATCCTCAAGCGCCTATTCAACCTCCTAACCCCTTCCAACCAGACAGACTATGACTATGTGATCATCCACCTGAGCAGATTATTGGAGATATTGAAGCGCCTGTTAGGACTAGAGCCGCTACATTCAATGAGGCTATGTTCGCAAGCTTTCTATCTCAAATGGAACCTAAGAAAGTGGATGAAGTGCTAAGCGACCCAAGCTGGATTGAAGCTATGCAAGAAGAGCTTAATCAATTTGAACGAAATAAGGTTTGGATGCTAGTACCAAGGCCAACTCACCAAGGAGTTATTGGAACTAGATGGGTATATAGAAACAAGATGGATGAGAACGGCATTGTGATAAGAAACAAGGTCAGACTCGTAGCTCAAGGATATTGCCAAGAGGAGGGTATTGACTTTGATGAGACATACGCTCCTGTCGCTCGTCTTGAAGCAATCCTCATGTTTCTAGCGTATGCAGCGTTCAACAAGTTCACGGTGTATCAGATGAACGTGAAGAGTGTCTTCCTGAACGGGAAACTCCAAGAAGAAGTATATGTGGAGCAGCCACCAGGATTCATCAACAATTATGGTAAGGGTATGGTTTACAAGCTAGATAAAGCACTTTATGGGCTTAAGCAAGCACCCCGAGCATGGTATGACACTCTCTCTTTCTTATTGGTAAAGGCTTTTCAAAAGGCAACGTTGATACAACGTTATTTAAAATTACCAATAACGAAGATATTCTCTTAGTCCAAATTTATGTTGATGATATCATATTTGGTTCTACTAACAAGCGTCTGTGTGAGAAATTTTCGAAAATGATGCAAGAACAATTTGAAATGAGCATGATGGGTGAATTAATTTTCTTCTTAGGATTACAAGTTATTTATTAACCAAGCTAAATATATAAGAGATATGATTAAGAAATTTGGCATGGAAAATGCATCATGTTCAAAAATTCCAATGAGCCAAACGCTTAAGCTAGATAAAGATGAAAGTGGAAATAAAGTTGATAGTACTAATTATAGAGGTATCATCGGTTCACTTCTTTATCTTACTACCAGTAGACCTGATATTATGTTTTCGGTATGCATGTATGCACGATTTCAAGTTGATCTTAAAGAGTCACACTTAATTGCTGCCAAGAAGATCCTTAAATACCTTAAAGGCACACAGAATGTGGGCTTATGGTATCCTAGGGACTCTCCTTTTGAACTAATTGGTTACTCAAATGCAGATTTTGTAGGTTGTAAAATAGATCGTAAAAGCACTAGTGGTACTTGTCAATTTCTAGGTGATAAGTTAGTTTCATGGCATAGATAGAAACAACAATCCATAGCTACCTCTACAGCCGAAGCTGAATATGTAGCTGTAGGAAGTTGTTGTGCAGAGTATTATTGATGAGGCAACAACTTAGAGATTATGGAATAATCCTAGGTCCAACCCCCATTCATTGTGATAACCAAAGCGCTCTAGCCATGACTCAAAACCCTGTTCTTCATTCCAGAACCAAACACATTGACATTAGATACCATTTTCATCATGACCACGTTCAAAAGAAAGATATCTCCATGCACTTCATTGGAACTGACAAACAATTGGCAGATATCTTCACCAAAGCACTCAACGGACAACGTTTTCTCACTTTGAGAAGTGAATTAGATATGATTGATTTAAACGCTTAATCATTTTGCATCATATTTTATTAGACATATAATTTAGGGGGAATCCACTTAATTTGTGTCTAAAAGGATTTTCCTAATTGGTACAAGATATCAAATTTAGGGCGAACCTTAAAATTGTACTTGACCATAACTTTAAGCGTCAATGATCAAAATTTTCAGATACTTGATCATCAACGCTCAGTATTACTTATGCATAAAATATTGGACGCTCAAATATAAAAGTCTTTTCAATCCTAAGCGTCTAATTTTCATATACCAACTAGTGTGGTATCAGTTAAGTGTTGAATCAATTCCAATCAACTCTTAATATAAAAATAGTTTCTTTACAAGCCATGCATAAAGTTTACAATCTTCTTTCGAAGTAGTGGGTAAACTCAAAAGTTTATTTTGTACTCTACTCGCATGCTTCTATCACATCAAATTGACGGGTAATCAAAAGTTTCTTTTTCAAAAAGACGATTCAGAAATAGCACGTGTTTGTGTACGTGTCAGTGTACAAACAGGCGCGTGCGTTACACTCTGAAAATGCCAAACGTTTTAAAATTTTTAACTCGGATGTCAAATCTTTTTATATGATAATTACCAAATATAACTTCTCTCTATTACACAAAACTCGCGTCCGCAGTTAATGAATTTATGGCTGAGATTCAAAAGTCGTTACAGGTGTCTAAATCCTACAGAGACTAGAGAACACAAGTTTCAAAAATTCTTTACTGTGTCATTTAAAATACAATTTCTGCAGAAAGACAATTCACTTTTACTCAAACATATCTGGAAAACTTATTCTCTCTCTCTCAAAGCAAAAGAAAATCTCAGTTCATCTCTTTCACTAAAAATGGCACCAAAGAAATCTTCGTCTACTTCTGCCGAACTTACCATCAAGGTTACTGAAGGCCTTGTTGTCGACTGGAAATTCCTCTATGAACAACCTCAGATCAATCTAACAGACATGATGGACATGGTCGTCAAAGCTGGGCTTAAACCGTTCTTGACCCAATACTCCTATCTGTTTCCGACTGAAGTCGACACCTTCTAGAAAACTGCTAAACTTTCAGAGGACAAGAAGTCTATCTCTTGTCTAATTCCCTTATCCAAGAAGGAGTTTCCCAAGGAATTTATTCTGTCTGCTGCCTCCATTGCCGAGAACTTCAATCTTTCAAATGAGGGCGAGGCATTGGATTGTGTTACTTTAAAACAAATCAAGGAAGCATGGACAACCATGAGTGCGTACGACGATGTACCCTACACTTAGTACTTTGAAAAGAAAGAACTGGTATCCAAATACCGTCTGTTGGCTGATTTTTGTAGCAAGATCATAGCATGCCGAGTGGGAACCTTTGATAAGGTGAACCCAGTACAATTTCAGATGATGACTGCTATACTCCTCAACATCAAGATCAAATGGAATGAGTACATTTTTGGAAGGTTTCGGGACTGTCTAAGCGCCTCGAATAAACCTTATGGACTTGTTCTAAGTGACCAGCTGTACAGATCAAAGTGTGTATACTCGTCTGGTCTCTCGTTGAATAAGACTAAGCTACTGGGACGAAGGATTCTGAATAATCTTTTTAATCCTCCCAAAATTGGTGGTTCTGCTAAACCACTGTCTGAACGTCTGGAAGTACATCAAGCGTCCGATGAGGAAGCGGAGCGTCCAGTACCAGAAGAAGCCGTGAAGCGTCCGGCTGTTACCAAGAAGAGGGCCCCAAGAAATCCCAAGGTACAAGCTGTTACTGCCCCTCAGAAAGATAATGAGGAAACTGATGAGGATGCACAAGACAAGTTACCTCTAAAGCGGAGGAAGCTGGAAGTAATCATCAAACAAATCAAATTTGATGAACCAGCTGCTGCTCCTCCTGCTCAAGCGCTTAAGCTCGTTGAAGGAGTCAATGTGAAGAAAATATTCAAGCGCTCCAGGAAAAGCAAGCCTCGGGCTGCTCCTGTTCCTGAAGAGCCTGAGGCTGTTGAGCCAAGTGCTCAAGTTGCTGCTAAGCCAAGCGCTCAAAGTATTGCTGTTGAGACAAGTTCTCAGGGTAAGTTTATTTCTTCCCACATCATTTCTATTCCTACATCTGTAGATGATCCTGCTCTTATAGAGGATAGTTCTTTTGTTACAGCTATAGTTCAAGCCGCTGCTGAAGCATCAACAAATGTCCTTCTAGACGTTGAGATGATAGAAGTTGTGGCTATCGCTAAAGATGTTGCCGCAGAGGTTGCTGCAACTGACGCTAAGGAACCTGCTACTAAAGAGGTTCAAACATCAATCCCTATTCAGGCGATAACAAAGGCACGCTCAGAAGGTCAGAGCGTTGCTAAAGACATTTTAGCGCCTAGGCACTTCTTCCAACTGGACCCGCTGAAGACGATTGATCATTCGATCAACTACATGCCTCCAGCACTCGAAGAAGATTTCATTCTTGTAGGATACAATGAAGAAAGATACATTGCTCCTGAGAATGAAATTGCCCTGTTGATTGACGACGACAATAAAATCAGGGATATCGTGTTTAACACGGAGTTGACAGAAATTGAGGTAAAGTTTTATAGAGCCATTGAACTTGGAAAAACCCCTAGTCAAATACCGTCTTCTCTTATCCTTCAACAAGACAGACAAGGAGGAAGGACTCCTAGATGTGATGAGGATTTGGCATATTATCTTGATTATGGCCACAGCAGGAGTACAGGCTTCGCCCTAAGAGATTACAACATTCGGGTGTATGAGCCTCTTCGTCCTAGCTTTCTCAATCCATCTGAAGCAGTATTAAACAGAGAAGGCTACACACACTTTCCTCAGACTTCTAATAGTATTGAAAATCAATCTCCAGTTAACCCACTTCACCTGTGGAAGAATAAAGCAGTTCATGCCGGTGAGCGTCTAGAATCATTGACAGATTTAATTCAGACTGAAGCCGATGCATACTTTGACAGCGTCTGGAATGCCAACTATCAGACTGATAGATATCGCTTTGAATCTATCAGAGATATTCATCATGAAGGCATTCGCCCTATGGTCAATGCTGGAACAGATTATTGCATGAATGAAGTCAACTGGGTTGAAGCGTATATGGGCCACAAATACACATTCTCAGAGTTAGTCCAAGCTCCCCATTTATTTGGCATAGGCATGCATGACAAGAAGCGTCAGTTTCCCAAGTATTGCCTAAAGAAGCGTCAACAGAGAGTTGGACCTGTTCTGAAGCTCCCACTCGTTAGACATCAAATTGAGCAATGTCTGCGTCAAGAGCTTTACCGACTGTCCAATACTTCTCTACTCTTCAACGCTCAAACATCTTCCAGTGGTACCTCTTCTGTATCATGCTTAAATTTTTCTCCGAGCCACTGCGAGGATAACTTCAATATGATGGTGAAGATTATGACTCCATTGTCTCTGTTTGACAAAATCTTCACTGCAAATCTCCGACAATGGAACGGCTCCGTAATCAACTCTTTCCGAGGATATCCTTTGCTCCCTTCTCTCCGCACAGAGGCACTTGATCATTATGAGTTTGTCCTCTCACTGCTTGAAAGAAATCAGGGACTCGCTTAAGGGCTCTATCCATACTTAGAAGAGTACTACGCTGCTTATGTGCCTGAGGATCAGCATCTCAAGTCTCTTCCTTCTGACTGCTTGATTGGATTTTCCAGAGATTACCGCCCAGATTCAATCTTTTCCATCTGTCAAGCGCCGTCCAAACTATTTTCGCATCATGTGCTGGATATCATTGGTCCAATGCACATCAGGGCCATTGATAGTCCCCTTCGCACATTCATTTTTGGAACTTGTGTGACTAGAACCAGACTTGATGAACTTTTGGAAGCTGCATCCACTTCCTATGCCGATTTAGCGAATTGGAACTTCCAATTCGATGACTTTCGTCAACCTGAGTCAGCGCTTGCGGAAGCACCTGCTAAGTCAGTTGAAGCATTGACATCAGAAGTCACAAACATTCCAGCGTCTGCTGAAGAACCCATTCAAGCGTCTCCACCAGAGGATATTCCTGACGCTTCTGAACCAGTTGCTGATGATATTGCTTAGGATCTTTCTCTTGACATACAAGGTACTGTCTTTGATCCTACATATCAAGTTCCTATTGACTCTCTCAAACACTCATCAAGGTTCAAGCGACCGGCTCCTCAAGCGGTTCAATCAGATGAGAGTCAATCTTTCGGTCCTTTGCTCAAATCCATTTAGGACAATATCAGTGCCCATGCTGCTCAAAATGGAGAATCCCTTCACTTGATTAAGGATGATTTGGCAAAGATTGAGACTCACGTTATGAGCGCTCAGATTGCTCATATGCGTAGTTCAGCTCAAGCGGCTGTTGGTGAGTGCAAACAAGATTTTCAAGAAATGCATGATGCCACTCAAGCAACCCAACTTGCCATGAAATAAGAGCTTGAAAAGCCCCTCGAAACCCTTGAGACTTCTCTGAATGATGCTACCAGCGCCAAGCTCCACGCCCTGCAGGAACGTTTCGACAAGCATCTGGACGACATCACAGATTCCATGTCTCAAATTGCTCATCAGGTCAGTTTACTCACAGATCACTTTCTGAAGTCTGATGATGGCAATAAGGGGGAAGAGAAGAAGAAAGGAGAAAAGAGGAAAACGTCGAGTTCAAGAGCTCAAGAACCCACGCCTCTCAAGCGTCAAGTTCTAACCTCTCCTTCAGCGCTAAGTCTCCCATCCTGGATAACCACTTTACAAGTAAATGACTCTGGAGTGCCTAGTAGAACACTAAGGGAACCTCCAAAAGCACTATATCCAAATTTACCAATACCTACAAGAGCAATGTTAGAATAGTTCGACATCCCTCTTCAAAGAACATCCATTCCAGAACCTTCAGATCCTAAAATCTTAGCTGAAGAGAGGCAGATGTCTGAATTTATCCGAACTTTCAGAATTTGTCTAAGGTATATTGGTATCGATCCAACGGATTGGGACAAACATTTTACTGCCTTCAAAAAGAGACAACAAGAAGAAAACAAGCTCATAATCAACAAAGATCATGAAGTGATGATGACCTTGGAAGACAATCTGACTGAAGCTATCCGAGCTGAAATGCCCAAGCGATACAAAGTTAGATCAAGTCATTAAAGCTTTTTGATTTGCATTATCTATATTCTTGTCTCTCATTTTTTTTAAGTTGTAAAAATGCTTGTAACTCTCGACATATATAAAATGCATTTTTTCAGCTGAAACATCTCGTTGAAGCGTAACTAACTTTAACTAACATTATCTAATCAAAACTAACTTTTATTTTGGTTGTCTAACTCTTGAACTATAAAAGAGTAAGTATTGCCATCATCAAAAAGGGGGAAATTGTTAGGAATTTCATGTTAGATGTTTTGATGTTGACAATTAGGACCTTTGTTAGACCCCAAAATTATGTAAGTTTGTTTTTTAGCTTTGAAGTGTTAGATTTGAAATAGGCTTTGTTTTATATTTGTTTTAGATTGTTAGGCTAAGCAGTCTTAGGCTAAGCGTCTGATAATTTTTTAATGAGTTTATCAGTGATAAAGTTCGAAGACTCAAGCGCCCGAATTCTGAATGAAGATAAAGTCTCCAAGCGTCCAATTGACCAGCTAATCAAGCATTACCTTATAGGACAGAAGTAATTTCACTTGAATTTATTTCTAAGTCCAGAAGGAGTTTTAATGCAAATACTCTCAAAGCATTAAATACCAACGGGCACTTAATTCAAATGCATTAAATGCTGATAAGAGCATTAAATGTGATAAGCACTTTCTGACGTACGGAGAAGCCACCCTAGTGGACTGTCAACTATTCAAAGACTGCAGCACCAACTTTTGGGCAGCAGATTTTCAGGAAAAAGGACAAAAGTTGTTCACTCGCGGAAGTGAGAGACACGCGCCCTTGCCTGTGTCAAACGGACACTTTTTCCAAGAATGCCTATAAATAGAACTTCAACAACAAGCCAAATACAGAGAACAATTATCAAGTCGAATTGCTGTTGCATTGAAGTCTCATTCCTTACAATCTCAGAAAAGCAAAACTTTCAAGAAATTATTCTCTTTGCTTTTCTTCATATCCTGAGACAGTCAACCCATTATCTCAAACATTCTTTTCTAAGAAACTACTTTACTACTGAGATATTTTCAGTTGTTTGAACTTCATCAAAATCAAACAAACCCTTTTAGAAAAACCCCTATCCAAGCCTCGCGATCTGTGTGAAGTCGAAGTTGGATACTTTCCATATTTCTGGGTGAAAGAAGCAAGGGGATTGAAGTGATTTGGAGCAGAAATCTGTGTGATCAAGGAGCTCAAGTCATCGACATCCATCTCTCCCTAATTTGTAGAAGATTCTGTGTGATTCTTTGAGAATCATTTTAGTGGATTGCCTCCAAGTGTTCGAGCAGAAGAAGGACGTAGTTGGGATTACACCACCCAACGAACCTTATAAATATTGTCTCATTTACTTTTCAGTCAATTCTTTTATCTATCATATCATTGCATAAACTGATTAAGTAAAACACAATTGAACGCTAAGTAACTAAGAAACTTTCCGTGACGCTAAACCTTTTAAAAGAAAACTACAAAGATCATTCCGCTGTGCTAACACTGATCAAAGAAGTGAACGCTCAAACCTACTCGGTTAAAGTATTCAATTCTTGAAATCTAAGTTAACTTTATAAAAATAGTCTTCATTAGACGCTTCACCAAAGCGCCTATATTTTAAGTGAACGCTTAAGTCAAGCGTTAGACAATTCAAGCGTCCAAAAATCATTTTAATACGAAATCTTTTGAAGTCAAAAAAGACTTCAGGGTCTATTCAACCCCCCCCCCCCTTTCTAAACCCTTTCGTATGCCACTTGGGACCAACAACTTCCCTCTTCTTCATGTGTCTTGTGTAGGGAAAATTGTAAAATTGGTACTCCAAGTTACCCTGTACATTTTTTTGGTACAATAATTTAGCATGTTAACAATTTGGGTACACTAAATTGCAAATATTGGAAATTTCAATACAAATTCGCTACAAAATACAAAATTAGCTGAAAAATAACATTGAGGAAAAATTAGCGTCAATTTGGGGTTTTTGCTTATGGAGGGAAAATTGACCTTTAATTTTGGGATTTAACTTAAATACTTTCAATTTTCTTTTTTGAGTTTTAGAAATGACAATACAAATATTTGTTTATCTAAGTTATTTTTATTTAATATAAATAAAATTAGTATAATTGATATATCTATAAATAATTTAAAGTAAAAAATTGTACTATTGTATGCATAAATTCAAACTATTAAAACTATTAAATTTTTATTTAGTATTCTTAATTTACTATTATTCTATTTTTTCAAAAAAAATTATTTTTTTCTTTCTTTGTGCTTATTTTGCTAATTTTTTTTATTTCATATTATTTACTGATTTTTCAAAACTATTTGGATTATTTACAATTTTTGAGATTTTTAATGGCTTTTACAATATTTTTATTTTTAATTAATTTGTTTTTTTTTCGTCAATGAAGATCTTTTGCCACTATTAAAAGTTATTTTACTTAAATTTAAAAATTATTTTGAGATATAGTTTCTAATATTTTTAAAATATTGTAAAAAAATTTATTTTTCATATTTTTTTTTTTATTTTTATAAGATTTTTTTTAAAAATTATTTTGTTTTCTAATTCCATTTTATATTTTCTGATGTTTTCTTGAAAAAAAAATTCAGATTTTTTTCTAATTTTTAAATTGTTAAAATTGGTTCTCCAATGTGGTCTGTACATTTTTTAGATAAATATAATTTTTCTCCAATTGATGAAATAAATTAATTAAAAACTCGAAAAAATGAAAAAAAAAGAAAATTTTAAATAATTTTTTTCAAAAAATAAATAAATCTAGAAAAAAAATCATTTTTTTTTGTTTTGAAAACTTATGAAAATTAAGAAAATATAAGATAAAATAAAAGAATAACATATATTAAAATACTTTTAAAAAAATTTAAAAATTAGAAATTATATCTCAAACTAATTTTAAAATTTTAATGGTGGCAAAAGATTTTCATTGAAAAAAATTAATTTATTAAAAACTAAAAAAATTGTGAAAACCATAGAAGCTCAAAAAATCCTAAAAAAAAATTCTAAATAATCAAAACAGTTTTAAGAAATCAGTAAATATTATGAAATGTTAATATAATTAGAAAAACAAAAAACACAAAAAAACAATTTTTTTTTGAAAAAATAGAAAAATAATAAATTTAAAATAATACTAAGTACAAAAATAATTTAGTTTGAATTTATGCATATAATATTATAATTTTTTAGTTAAATTATTTTATGAATATATTAACTATACAAATTTTCTTATAATAAATAAAAACTAAATTAAATAAACAAATATTTGAATTGGAATTTTAAAAAAATTAAATAAATGTTAGGAATTTCGTGTTAGTGGTTTTGATGATGACAAGATAGGATTTTATATTAGACCTCAAAAGAATATAAGTTTATACTTTCATAGAATATTTGTATAAGCGTTTGAAAGTGTATTAGTTTGTTAGGCTTGTAATTTTTATCTTTGTAAATTTTAGACTAAGTATTAGATATAGAGTCGCTAATAGAATTCTACGTGAGTCTATTAGAGATAAAGTTGAAGATCAGCGTCTGAAGTCAAGTGAAGATGAAGATTTGTCTTAAGCGTCTATCAACCGCTCAAAGACTATTTCAAGAGTTATGAATCAAGCGTTCAGATAATGTTCTTAGCGCTTAGCTAACGCTAAAGGACTGTTCCAGGAGTGTTGAACCAAGCGCTCAAATACTCAAGCGATTCACCTGTCATATTTCCTCAAGTCATACAATCATCAACGGACATTTATTTCCAACGGAAAATAAATTCAAAATGCATTAAAAGTGACAAGGCATTTTGACTTGTGGACAAGCCAACTTTTTTGACTAGACTGTCAGCTTTTCAGAATTCAAACCTGCTCTTGTCCAATCGGAATCAGCAGAAATTAAGGAATGTCAGAAAAGGGACTATTTGAAGCTCTACGTGAGGTACACGCGCCTGACTTGTGTCCAACGGACAAATCCTGAGATTCTCTATAAATAGTACCCTTTAGCTATCTCTGTGAGTGTGTGAAAAAAAGACGTAAGTGTGCAGAGAGAGAAACTTTGCTGAAATAATTTGAGAGAAAAGCTTGCAAACTCCATAGTCAAAATCCTTCAAGGTTCTCAAATACATTCCAAACAGTCACCAGATATCTCAAACCTCTTCCCAAGAAGAAACCTAAATTCTTACTGAGATATCCCAAGTTGTTTGAACTTCCCAACATCAAACAAACCTGTTACAATAAACCCTCAACACCTTTCATCTGAGTGAGAAAGATTGTTGACTTTCACAAATAGTATTTTTGAGTAAGAGAAGCTTCTTAAAGAAAGGTCTTTATTGGAGCTGAAGTCTGTGTGATCAAGGAGCTCAAGGCCATCTTGGAGAAGATCTTTATTGGAACTGAAATCTGTGTGATCAAGGAGCTCGAGGTCGTCTTTCCAGAAGCAGAGGATTGAAGTGGCTTGCAGCAGAAATCTGTGTGACCAAGGAGCTCATGTCATCCATATCCATCTCTTCCTATTTCCCTATTTTGTAGAAGTCTCTGTGTGACTCTTCGAGAATCAATCTAGTGGATTGCCTCCGAGTGCAAAGGAGAAGAAGGACGTAGTTGGGATTACACCACCCAACGAACCATACAAATATCGTCCTCTTTACTTTACAGTCATTCTTCAAATTATTATATGTTTGTATGAAACTGTTAAGTAAAACTCAAGAGAACACTAAGCAACTAAAACATTTTCTTGTGACGCTAAAGCTTTCAAAAGAGAAGACTCTAAAATTATTCCGCTGTGCTAACACTGATTAAAGAACAAAATGCTTAAATCTACTTGGTTAAAGTATTCAAATCTTGAAGTCTAAGTTAACTTTCTAAAAACAGTCTTCATCAGACGCTTAGTCTAAGCGTCTATATTTTAAGTAAACGCTCAGTCAAACGTCTACATTTCAAGCGTCCAAATCCTTTTAATACGAATCTTTTTGAAGTCGAAAAAAGACTTCAGGGTCTATTCAAGCCCCCATTCTACACCCTTTCGTATGCCACTTGGGACCAATAATAAATTTTTAAAAAAATTGAAAGTAGTTCAGCTATCCTCAAATTAAAGGTCAATTTTCTCTCCATATGCAAAAACCCCAAATTAAAGGTAATTTTCCCTTCATTTCAGCATAATCCCCAAATTCAAGTAAATTTTCTGGTCAAGTGATATCTTTTGGCCAATTTCGAAGTTTTTAGCGAAATTTGTACTGAAACTTCCAATTTTTGCTAATTAGTGTACCCAAATTATCAACAATAGTACCAAAAAAATGTACAAGTCAACTTGAAGTACCAATTTTTCCATTTTCCCGTCTTGTGCAGTACGTTGTGAAACCTCTAGACTTGTCTTATCAAATATTTACAACATCTTTTGGACATCAAAGCGATGGAATCCAATTTTTTTATGTCCAACAAGAAGTACATGAAGTTATGATAAAAGAAAAAGTACATAAAGTTGTCTATGGATGCGATGGCCAACTCATAGGGGTCGTTCTATATTGATCTCGGTCCAATTTTGGCCATTGGATCCCCAATAGGGGAGGGGTTATTTAGTAAATTAATCTCCCCCTCTTGTTGATCCAATGGCCAAAATTGGACCGAAATCATTATAGAATTTCACAACTCATAGCTCTAAACGTCACACACACAATTGTCATGGCAATAGTCTGAAAAGTGGTAAAGCGAAGAATATTTTTGGAAACTGTCACAATTATGCATGGCTAGGGACTGCCATTAGCCTAAGCACAATTATGGAAAATCGTACTACATGGCTAGGGATTACCAAGCAGGACCATTCAAAACCTTGTTTGAGTATAACACAACACACACACATATATAGGGTAAATTACACCTAACCCCTTTTGATTGACCTTATTATCATTCTACCCTGATATGAAAAAAAAATTGTTAACTTGCCCCCTTGCCATTTCTAAAAAGATATTACCGCCTCCCTCGAATAGTTTTGCCTGTAAAAAATTCTGTAAATACCAAAATACCCTTTGCCTATTGAAAATATTTACAATAATATTAACTCTAATTTTTTATTTTATTTCTAGTATTTTATATTGTATTTTTTATTTACCTTTTTATTTTTATTTTTCTTTTATTTTCATCTTCCTCCCCAACTCATTTTTTCCCCCCAAATCCCTAATCTTATATAATATATATATATATATTTAACAATATGAAAATATATAATGTGTATATATATATATATATAGACGGCGGATGGACTCGTTGAGCAGGTTTGAACCGAGTGCTAAGAACTAGAGTTATGGTAAGTTCACAAAATTCGATGGAATTTCACCAGAAAAATTGTTGTAGGAAAAATCTAAAATTGTTAAATTCTGAAACTTTGACGAAAAGTCAGGTTAGCTGCAGACAAAATATTTGATCGAAAAATTGAGAGAATTAAGATGAGAGCAAAGAGAAATGGAATTGGAACTGATACCACCGCCGAGATTGTTATCGGAGATGTATAGAATTTGGAGAGTGGAAATTCGGAAAAAATCTGTATATATAATGTCAGTCCCTCACCGCCGACGCCATTCTTGACCATGGTTCAAAGTATCGGTCGATACGTAACCAGATCGGACCCCTCCGATCCGATAAAATCCGGCGATACGGGTTGATACCGTTTGGGCATGGTATTGCCGATATTATCGGATATCAGCCGATAATATCAGCGATATCATGATAGTATCGGATTATATCAGATAATATCGGCCGATTTCCGATGATCGCGGCCTATTTACCACCATGGATGGGCAAGTGAAAATATGAAGAAGACGGTTCAGAGGAAAGAGAAAGAAGAAAAGGAAAAAAAGAAAAAAAGAGGAAAAGCAAACTTCAGCAAATAGAGATTAGAGAGAGAGAGTTTGACTTTTTAAATAATATTATAATATTGTAAATTGCCAATGATTTCTTTTTAAAAAATATTTTAATATGTTAAATTGCTAAAATTTGTGATCAAGATTGGAAAAAAAAGAGTTGGAGTCATCTGATTCTTATTTTGTGAAATTTGAATGTATTATTTTTATTATTATTATTTTTTGTGACTTTTTGCTCATTAACAGTTCTTAATGTTGATATTTTTTGCGTTTCATATTCAAAACCGTGAAATCCTCTTGAAAAAGAACTAGAGGGAAGAGAAGACAAAGCCAAAAGAGAGTGATTTGTGTTAAAAAGTAGCAATTTGTGTTATTTATATTTTTCTTTAATTTTACTAAATTTTTTAGAATTGTTGGAGCATTTTATAATGCTTTTGTATCGTATCGCCCGCTAATATCTCGATACGTCGCGACCGATATGGTACAACACTCCCCGATATTATCACCGATACCACGACTTTGAACCATGTTCTTGACCACTGCCTCTGCCCCCGCCCCCACCGTACCCACCATCTCTTGCTTGCTCACAGATTCGCAAATATTCAGATTTGAAGTTCTTCAAATCTGAATATTGCAGAACTTCAAATATGCAGATTTGAAGCACGGTGGTGAGGTGGAGGCGGGGTTGGAAGTTGTAGGTGGTGAGGCGGATGTCGGTAAAGGCTGTCGGTGGCACTTGCCGGAGAAGACACACACACACACACACACACATACACATATATATATATACACACACACATACCTATTAATGTTATGAAATATACATTTAAACATGCAAAAAGAAATTGAATATCAACCGTTGATCTCTATTAAGATCTACGGTTGTTATAAATTGATTTAAAAAAAATATAAGAAATTTATCCTGACCATTGATATTCAGGAAATCTGATCCAACGGTTAGCAATCTAAGGAGCAAAATATTCTTTAACAAACGAAAATTTGATAATCAGTGTCATGACACGCGAGTGAAGCATGTAGAGAGTTAAATTGCTTCTTTAATTGATTTACAGGGGGGTAACATGATAATTTTTTTTCATAGAGGGTGGAGTGATAATAAGGTCGATCACAGGGGGTTGGGTGTAATTTACCCTGTATATATATATATATACCTATTAATGTTATGAAATATACATTTAACTATGAAATAAGAAATTGAATATCAACCATTGATCTCTATTAAGATCAATGGTTGTTATAAATTGATTTTAATAAAATATAAGAAATTAATCATGACCATTGATATTCAAGAAATCTGATACAACGGTCAGCAATCTAAGGGGCAAAAGTCTTAACTGACAAAAATTCAATAATCAGTCTCATGGCACACGAGTTAAGCGCGTAGGGAGTTAAATTGCTTCTTTAATTGATTTACAGGGGGTAACACGACAATTTTTTTTCATAGGGGAGGTTGAGTGACAATAAGGTCGATCATAGGGGGTTGGGTGTAATTATTAAGTTAATGTCCTCAAATGCCATTAGAGGATTAATTAGTAAATGTTAGGGCATTATTAATTTGTAATTGTTTCAAATTCTATCAATAAAAGGCAATTAGTTGTTTACTATTACATTGCCATTTATATATTGTAATCATCCACAAGTCCATGAACACAAGAGCTAACTCTTTAAGACACTAGAGGAGTTTGATACTTGTGTACTAAAATATTCTACAAGTCAATGATTTTTAATTGCACATTGGAAATCATGAAGACTTGTATGATATGAGTTTTGACGAGAAAGGTGCCTGTCAATCACTGGGAAGTAGTGAAGAACTTACATCATAGGTGCACTGATGGAGATAGTGGCATTTAGACATGATTCGCATCGATTTTGTCACATGGGTTTTTCACTCTTTGACAGTCAATGACAAAATTAATTAAATTGTAATAGATGTGTCTAAACTTTAGACTTGAGGAATCAAGTTGAAGATATACTTGTAACATTAGGTTCGTCATTAGAGTGGTTAGGCCCAATTCACCCGTTGGTGGGGTCAACCTAGAACTGCAACCTAATGGGCAAGTAGTAGTCTTAACTGATATCCAAGATGGGATTCGTTCCCTCGAAGGTGAACGAGGAATTATCCTATGCATTTATAAGTAAGTTAGATCTTAAAGTCTTTAGCCAAAACATTCACTGATCTGGACTTATTATAAATATAACATAGTGTCAAGTCAGTGAGTTTGACCAAAAACCATGACTCTCACTTGACCAGGATAAGAAAACGAAGAGTTTATATTCACACGGTATTTGCAATAAGGAAGGTAAAAATGATCTAATCATTTCATCTTATTTGGGTTAAAATATGGACCACTTGACTGGTTAGGTGGGACCCATATTCAATGGAATCCTTCTATTGTCAAATATAGATGAACCTAAAGAGTCACGCTGAAAAAGAATAAATCGATAGAAAAATGGAATATTTTTTGTGGTAATATTTTAAGTATTGGGTACTCAAAATTAGTTAAATAGAATTAATTATTTGAAAAAATAAGTTAGTTCTTTTATAGTTCAATTAATATATTATTTCTTCAAGAAATAAAATTAATTAAATATATTATCTATTATTTAATTAGATTAATTAATTGGATTGAACTAATTAATTAAATAATGGATTGGACAAAGCTCGAATTGGTGCACCAAGGCCTACCTGGGGCGGCCAATAGGCGCCTTTTATGGGCTAATTTGAGCTCAAGGTATTAACTTAAGTGATATGAATACATCGCATTATTTAAGACCTAGGTAACAAGTTGAAATTGACTTAAGCCACAAGAAAAGAAATCCTCTCCCTCTCACTCTCCTAGCCATCAGTCATCACCAAGAAGGAGGAGGAGATTTTTCTCATCAAGTTTTTTCGGCGAGACAATTTAGAGGCAGGACTCGTGGACTGCTCGGATCATCAACTTTTAAGCCAGAGTATTTTCGCAAAAAAGTTGAAGGATTCAAGCTCGTGAGTTTTCTCCAACCACTTCGCTACAACGGGTAAAGTTTATTGTACTCTATCGTGTATACGTCTGATAAAACCCCGGGATTGATTCTGTTATGGGGAAATCCAAAATAATTTTTAAATTCCGTTTCCGCTGCGTTTATTTATTTATTCCCAATAGTGGTATCAGAGCCAAATCGTGGGGTTTGGCATATGTAAATTATGTGTAAACATGGGATAAAGATGCATGATTTACTATTTTTTATCGATGCATGATTAGATATGTGGATTTCGTGTTATTTGTGTTCTTGAGGATTTTATTTATTTTTTCGTTCATAATAAATTAATGAAAGATGAATTTTATGTAATTTTAATGTGATGAAAAATAAAAATTGTAATTTTCAGCTCTGACCCATCGCCGTACCGGCAACGGGAGCCAGTGGCTGCAACGGGGCGCTGTGCGAGTACAACGCCTGATGGGCTCACTGTCTCTCTCGGTAGCTGGGTTGCCGAGAGGGATGGGCTGCATAGCGCCGCCCATCAGCGAAAAATTGAGCCTACTTTTATTTTCTTTCTAGATAGATTTTGTATAGGTGGCTTATATATTGAAATGTAATAGTTAGAAATAGAATACGCCCAAAGGAGAAATTCAAGTCGAGCCGAGGAGATACAAGAAGGAGCTTTAGTGTAGTTTGTTTTATTTTAATTGAGACATTGACTTGTTTCAATATAGGAATAAAACTATCTGAAGAGGTCACATGACAAAATGATCCCGGCAAGGGCTATTTTGGCACACCTAGTGGAGCTCTATGGTGAGCACAGTCGCACTGCTCGATATGAGATATCGAAAGAGCTCTTTGGAGCCAAGATGAAGGAAGGAGAAAAGGTTGGGGACCATGTTTTAAAAATGATTTCGAAAATTGAGAGGTTAGAGGCCCTCGGCTTCAACATGGACCCGCAACTATAAATTGATCTCTTCTTGCTGTCACTTCCATACTCCTTTTCCCAATTTGTGGTGAACTTCAACTGCAATGAGATAGAATGCAATTTGGTTGGGTTGATGAACAAGCTGAATACTGCACAATCTCAAATGAAGCTAAAGGAAAAAGAGATGGCCTTGGTCATCACTTCTAAGCCTAAAAACAACAAGAAGAAGACTAAGAAAGCTACTAGCACTCCAGGTCCACAAGGTAAGATAGATAAAGGAAAGGGAAAAGCTCTAAAAGTGACGAAGAGCAAAGGACCAAAGGAAACAGATAGGTGTTTTCACTGTGGTGAGCTAGGTCACTGGAGGAGGGAGAGTCCAAACTTTGGAAAAGGTGCACCAGGTATGGAACTTTCTGTTTTGGAAACCAATTGTTCGATAACTGTATTTTCCATTTCATGGATACCTGATTGTGGAGCTAGTGCTCACGTTTGTGTAATGAATCAGGATCTGCAGCGAAGTAGGAAGTTGGAGCATGGAGGGGTGCTGATCAATGTTGGCAACGGGCAGAGTGTCGCGGCTTCTCACATTGGATCAACTTCTTTATGTTATCATTAGGACATGTTTTAAATTTAAAGGATGTTTTGGTTTTGCCCAACGGGCTTAAAAACATTATTTTAATTCCTGTGTTGGTTAGGAATAATTATGTTTTTAATTTCATTGACAGTACTTGCAGGATTTTATTTAATGATAATATTGTTGCCACTGCTACTTTAGTCCATACCCTCTATTATTTAAACATGCAAAATAAATGTGTTGTAAATGTTCTCTCAAAGAATCGTGGCAGGCAAAGTACTAACATAAGCTTAAAGTGGCATCTAAGACTAGGCCATGCTGGATAGCGAAAGATACATAAGATGGAGAAAGATGGGTAGATTGACCCATTGGGATCGGATTGATATCCGACTTGTGAATCTTAACCCAAAGGAAAAATGGCTTGATCTTCCTTCACCGGGACTTTTGAAAGAGCGACTGAAGTATTAGGACTTGTGGACATCGACGTACCATTTGGAGAAATGGCTCGTGGAGGCTTTCACTATTTCATTACTTTCACTGATGACCATTCAAGGTATGGTCTTGTGTATCTAATGAAATATAAGTCTGAATCATTTGATAAGTTCAAAGAATTAAAGGCTCTGGTGGAAAAACAAACTGGTCATCATATAAAGACAATGCGATCGGATCGTAGAGGTGAATATATAAGTGACGAGTGTGATCAGTTCCTGAAGCAACAAGGGATAATATTCCAACTCACACCACTAGCAACTCCACAACTGAATGGGGTAGCAAAGCGTAGGAATCGAACGCTTTCGAATATGATTCAGTCTATGCTCAACTACACTGATTTACCCATCTTCTTGTCCGAACTTGCACTCCTTACGGCTATTCATATCTTGAATAAATGCCCATCCAAATCCATTCTTAAGACTCCATTTGAGATATGGAGAAGTAGGAAACCAAACCTTAAGTACATTAGGGTTTGGGGATGCCCTGCCTACATCAAAAAGATAAAGACAGAGAAATTGGAAGCTAGGTCCCTTAAAGGACGTTTCATCGGTTTTTCAGAGGATTCTATGGGATACCTATTCTACATGCAAGATGATCAAAGGATCATTATTGCACTACAAATGCACTTTCTTGAAGATGAATTTATTCAAGAAGGTGGTGAAAGTAGAAAGATTATTCTCGATGGGCAAGATAAAACACCCAGGGAGGCGACTGTTCAAGAAACACACACTGAACCTGACGAAACACAGCCAACATTGCAAAGATCTGGTAGAGTACCACATCAACACGATAGGTACTGTGGGTACCTGCTACAAGAGGAACCGGGTGTCCACACTATAGCAGTGATAGTTCATGGGGCCGACGCTTCTACTTATGCTCAAGTAATGATGGACATCGACTCTGCAAAGTGGCGAGAAGCTATATAGGCCGAGATGGACTCAATGCATTCCAACTAGGTCAGGACTCTGGTAGATTGTCCTGATGGAATTGCACCTATAGAATGCAAATGGATCTACAAGTGGAAGATAGGTCCAGATGGAAAAGTTGACACATACAAGGCAAGGCTTGTAGCAAAAGGTTATAATCAAAAAGAAGGAATTGACTATCAAGAGACCTTTTCTCCTGTACCAATGATCAAGTCTATTTGAATTCTTCTCACAATAGTTGCAAACTTGGACTATGAGATATGGCAAATGGATGTAAAGACCGCTATCCTAAAAAGATTCCTCGAAGAGGATATCTATATGGAGCAACCTAAAGGCTTTGCATCTAGGTCTGATATTTATAAGGTGTGCAAACTTAAGAGATCCATTTATGGACTTAAGCAAGCCTCTCAGAGTTGGAATCTTCATTTTGACGGAACTGTCAAAGGATTTGACTTTGTCAAAAACGAAGATGAACCATGTGTTTTGAAGAAGGTTAGTGGGACTAAAATCACTTTCCTCGTCTTATATGTGCATGACATTCTACTCATAGGAAATGATGTAGGAATGCTCACATCAGTCAAGAGATGGCTTGCAAATACATTTTCCATGAAAGACTTGGTAGAAACAACCTATATTCTAGGGATTCATATCTACAGGGACAGAACAAATAGAAGGATAGGAATTTCCCAGGCCCTTTACTTGTAGAAAGTCCTAGGGAGATTTAGGATGGACAATTCAAAGTGAGGAAGATAGGAAAAAAATGACTAAGGTGCCCTACGCATCTGCAGTGGGTAGTCAGATGTACGCCATGTTATGCACACGACCAGACATAGCCTATGCAATAAGCATGGTAAGTCGTTTTCAGGCTAACTCGGGAAGTGAACATTGGACTACTGTCATAAATATCCTCAAGTATCTAAAGATAACTAAGGATATGGTCCTCACTAGGGGTGTAAACGAGCCGAGCTCAAGCCGAGCCTGGTGATTTTTCCAGTCTCGAGCTCAAGCTCGAGCCTGTATACATGTGCTCGAGCTCGAGAGCTTGACTTTGAGGAGCTCGAGCTGAGCCAAGCCGAGTTTAAGCTTGCAAGCTTGAGCCTGGCTCGCGAGCTCAAGCCTGAAATGGATTTTGATATTTTATTAAATTATTAATATAATTAACATTATTAAAAATATATAATAAATAACTTGTGATGGTTGATGGGTCAACAGTCAATACCCAACTATTGACTATTAACACTAAAAAGAAATTATTAATATATATAATTAATATTTATAATATAAAATAAATATACATGAAAAATTGAAAAGCTCGCGAGCCGACTCGCGAGCTTTTCTCAGAGGGAAATAGGATCGAGCTAGAGCTCGAGTCGAGCACATTTGAGCCGAGCCAGCTAAGCTTGCGAGCCGGCTTGGCTCAAGTTACACCCCTAGTCCTTACATATTAACATATGGACATGGAGATTTGAACGTGGATGGATATACTGACTCAGATTTTCAATCTGATGTAGATGATCGTAAATTCACTTTAGGGTTTATATTCACGCTCAATGGTGGAGCGGTAACTTGAAAAGTTCCAAGCAAAGCACAACCGTTGATTCCACCTTTGAGGCAGAATACATAGCAGCTTAAGAGGATCCTAAATGGTCCCTAGTGTGGAGCAGCCAATGCCACTTTATTGTGACAATAACGGGGCTATCGCATAAGCAAAGAAACCAAAGTCTCACAACAAATCCAAGCACATAGAGAGAAGATATCACATAATAAGGGAAATCGTTACAAGAGGCGAGATAGCTGTTCAGAGAGTAAATTCAGCGGACAACGTTGCTGATCCATTGACTAAGCCTTTGACATAAGTAGTACTGGATCGACATCTTGAAAAGATGGGTATTAGGTACCATAGTGATTGGCATTGAGTACGAGTATTAGTAAATGTTAGGACATTATTAATTTGTAATTGTTTCGAATTCATGAAGACTTGTATGATATGAGTTTTGAGGAGAAATGTGTCCTTCAATCACTAGGAAGTAGTGAAGAACTCACATCATAGGTGCACTGATGGAGATAGTGGCACTCAGACATGACTTACATCGATTCTGTCACATGGGTTTTAACTCTTTGACAGTTAATGACAAAATTGCATAACTTGTAATAGGTGTGTCTAACTTTAGACTTGAGGAATCAAGTTGAGGATATACTTGTGACATTAGGTTCGTCATTAGAGTAGTCAGGCCCAATGCACCCGTTGGTGGGGTCAACCACGAACTCTAACCTAATGGGCAACTAGTATCTTAACTAATATCCAAGATGTGATTCGTTCCCTCGAAGGTGAACGAGGAATTATCTTCTGCATTTATAAGTAAGTTAGTTCTTAAAGTCATGATCTGAACTTATTGTAAATAAATCATAGAGTCAAGTCAGTGAGTTTGACCAAAAACCATGACTCTCACTTGACCGGGATAAGGAAACGAAGAGTTTATATTCACACGGTATTTACAATTAGAAAGGTAAAAATGATCAAATCATTTCATCTTATTTAGGTTAAAACATGGACCACTTGGCTGGCTAGGTGGGACCCATATTCTACGTAATCATCCCATTGCGAAATATAGATGAACCTAAAGAGTCACTCTTATAAAGGAAAAATCGATAGAAAAATGAAATATTTCTTGTGGTGATATTTTAAGTATTGGATAATTAAAATTAATTAAATAGAATTAAATATTTGATGATATAAGTTAGTTCATTTATAGTTTAATTAATATATTATTTCTTGGAGAAATAAAATTAATTAAATATATTATCTATTATTTAATTAGATTAATTAATTAGATTGAACTAACTAATTAAATAATGGATTGGACTAAGCTCAAATTGGTGCACCAAGTGCCACACCAAGGCCTACATGGGGTGGCCAATAGGCGCCTTTGATGGGCTAATTTGAGCCCAAGGTATTAACTTAAGTGATATAAATATATCATATTAGTTAAGACCTAGGTAACAAGTTGAAATTGACTTAAGCCACATGAAAAAAGTCCTCTCCCTATCACTGTCCTAGCCGTCGGTCATCACCAAGAAGGAGGAGGAGATTTTTCTCATCAAGTTTTTTCGGCAAGACAATTTAGAGGCAGGACTCGTGCACTACTTGGATCATCAAGTTTTAAGCCAGAGTATTTTCGTGAAGAAGTTGAAGGATTCAAGCTTTGTGAGTTTTCTCCAACCACTTTGCTACAACAGGTAAATCTTATTTTACCTTACTGTAAGTACGTCGGATAAAATCTCGGGATTGATCCTGTTATGGGGGAAGCCAAAATAATTTTTAAATTTTGTTTCCGCTGCGTTTGGTTATTTTTCCCCAATAATGGTATCAGAGCCAAATCTCGGGGTTCGGCGTATATAAATTATGTGTAAATATGTGATAAGATGCATGATTTACAGTTTTTTATCGATGCATGATTAGATATGTGGATTTCGTGTTATTTGTGTTCTTGAGGATTTTATTTATTTTTCGTTCATTAGAAATTAATGAAAGATGAATTTTATGTAATTTTAATGTGAAGAAAAATAAAAATTGCAATTTTCAGCTCCGACCCGTCCCCATGCCAGTGACTGCCACCGGCGGTAAGGGTTGCTGTGACCTGACCTGGGTCACCCATGGGCCGACCCGGATCAATTATTAAATAATATATATATATTATTTAGTTTTGATTAAACTTAAATTTTAATGCAAAATAAATAATATTACTTAGTTAATAAGGGTATTTTTATTTTCATTTAATCTAATGTTAACCGAAGTTAGACTTTGAATTAAATTGGATTGCTTCTATTGTGAAATTTATTTTGATGAACTTAGAGAATAATTTTTATTAAAATTGAATTTTAATATAAAATTAAAGTGGAGTTCATTAAAATTGAATTAAATAATTTTAATTTCCTCGAGAATGTGAAAAACAATAATTAAATTTGGAATTTAAATAGAAATTATCATATATGGTTTTCGTGTATTATGTGATATATATCACGTTACACATGTTATGTGATGGGAGACATGATTCATGGAATTAGGCTCGTGTATAATTTTGTATTTCTTTTTGATGGCTTGTAAAGGCCTTTTTGACCCTATTTTTATTTTCTTTCTAGATAAATTTTGTATAGGTGGATTATATATTGAAATGTAATAGTTAGAAATAGAATAGGCCGAAAGGAGAAATTCAAGTATAGCCAAGGAGATACATGAAGGAGCTTTGGAAGCTTTAGTGTAGTTTCTTTTTATTTTAGTCGAGACATTGGCTTGTTTCAATCTAGGAATAAAAGTCCATGAATCATGTGAAAGTGTTATGTGCCTAGCGTGCCATCTGCTGGCTTAAATATTAACACTGTATCAGTCTTATCATTTAGATTATATCAAACCTATTACAAAATGCTTCTTTATTGTTATAACTAGTGTTAGTATAGATAAAGATCCCACGGATTACATATGGTTAGGGGAGGCGGTCAGGGAAAACATATGGAATGCCCTCAAAGACCGTAATCCTAAAAACTGTTCCAAGTCATAGAGGTTGTGAGATGTGGGATATCACTGGCCTCGTCAAGACTTGTTCCATTTTCGATGGCTAGTATAGCCAATACATGCATGAAGATCCATGCTTTGGTAAGGGATTGAATGACCCCGCAAGGATTCCTCATTGGTGCTGTCGAACTTGGAGTCCTTCAGTTTTTGTAGAGTGAGATAATCCTTAGACTTGAGATGTCATTGAAAAGGGTGCTACCCACTCTGCTTTGTTATGCACGTGCACTCTAGGAGAGTCATACGGCGTGTATGTTGGTTATGGTCTGGTAGTTACAACGGAACAATTGACAGTTGGAGGGGATTCATCTAAGGTCACGAGTACCTGGTATTTCCTATGTTGTTGAGTGAAATAGAATGATCGAAAAGTCTCTGGCCGGAGTATTGTCTTATAAGAGGGATTGGTGGTCCCTGCTTAGAAGACCGGATCATTAGTTGAACCAACATAGTCATAGTGTCTGAGACTATTAGGGTTTCGAACGTCGCTAAACCCTAAGTCTTAGATGGGAAAAAGATGAAGGAATTCGACTCACACAAAGATCAAAATTTGGAAAGCTTTACATTTTCATCGTTAACATCTAGGAAGTCATGGCGACGTTGCTAGACATCGAACCACGACCAATAGGTGCCTTGGGTTAATTGGTGATATTAATCCAAAGCCTAATTAATTATTATGAATAACTAATCTAACCTTTGGAAGGACTTATTGCTAGATTGTTAATGAGTTTAAAGGGTCACACACAATACTTAGTGTAGTACCTATTGACTAGTTAATTCTTTGTGAATTAATAGAGAGATTAATTAATTGGAATTAATGAATCGGGAAATGGAATTAATTACTTAAGTGGTCTTAATTAATAAAAGTCTTATAATTTAATATTGGAACATTAAATTGGGAAAAACTAGTTAATTAATTAGTGGAGGAAATAAATATATATATATATATATATATAGTTATACACATGGGCGTGTATATATAGATTTGGTGGAGGATTTATCTTGTTCACCAAGTCTATGTATATATGTATAAATATATTTAATATATCTATCCTATAATATATTTGGTAGATCTATTCTAATTAATTAGGTAACTAATTGTTAGGATAAATATTGTAGATATGGAAAGATCTTATTTGATAAGATATGGTATATTTGATATGATATCTAATATATGGAAGTATCCAATTAGTTGGAAACTATCCAATTAATTAAGGAAGAGAAATAAGATGCAAGGAATCTAGAATATATATATATATATGGTATATATACACGCCTATTTGGGCGTGTATTTGAGAGTGTGTGAGTTTCCATATTAATGTGGACTCTCACCCTATATATATATATATATTGATATTTTATTCATTAAGCAATCAAGTTGGTTTCATTGTTCATTCTACACAATTTTGATTGTGAAAAATTCTCTCCATGTTTTCTCTTCTATCTCATTCACAAATATTCTTTCAACTTATGTGTTGGGTACGAAGAACACCAAAATATATTCCTACCAATTTCATAAGACAATATTCGATATTCTCCTTGCTAGCACTGGTGAAGATAATCGAGGGTACGAGCTAAGGTGTGGATAAACTTAGAGGCGCAACACTTGGGGCGCTAAGGCAAATCCAATCCGGAGAGGTGTAGCAGGGAGTTGCTTAAAAAGACATTGTTGATTTTTAGTCTACAAGAGGTAAACACGAGTAAACTTCCTCTAGGATAGTTTTGAATCCGATGGTACCATGTTTACCTAGCCCTAACTGTGCTCGGCGTCCCCGGGGGTTTGTTCCGATCCCAACATGGGGTTAGTAAAGGGATGTCGCTTTATTTTTTTATATAATATCGTCCCTAAGCAATGGAGGTTATGTATTGAAATATATTTTAAATTTTTCCTAAGTGCATGAAAGGCCGTTGGTCGACACAAATTTCACCCCACATACCAGCAAAAGGTTGCAAGCTAAAATTCAATTGTTAGACTAATAGATAGTTAGTGAATTGAACTTAAATTATTCATAAATCAATAAGATCACTAAAAGGTTGAGATTTGATGAATAATGGACAGAGGGATTGAGTGATCCATTTGAGGGGTTGATGTTGGACATCACTTTCATAGATTGATTAGGCCAAATACCAGCAAAAGGTTGCAACCTATTAATCTAGTTAAAGAAATCAATCACCACTATGAAGTCTTCCAACGATGACTTCCGAATTCCACAGTGGGAGTGTGGATTTCTGAAAAACGCAGTGGGAGCCAAGTTTATTTTGAAAATCCTTAATTTAAAAATGGAACAACAATTACATTAGAATCTAATAAGTCTATTTACTTTTCTGCAGTTATTTGCATATTATCTCTCTCAATATGACAATCAACCCATTATTTGTACTACTTGAAAAGAACACTTTGACTGGTCCAAACTATGTGGACTGGCTCCGAAACTTAAGGATAGTCCTCAATATGAAGTCACTGGGTATGTATTGGATACTGATATCCCAGCCGCGCCCACAAGGATGCGTGCTAATGAGGAAGAAGTCGTGGCTCATGAGAAGTGGGTCAAAGAAGATGTCCGGATTCGTGGGTACATGACAAATGACTTGCAGAGGTCCCATGACAAATTAGTCTTGGGGAGAGCTATTTTGGCACACCTAGTGGATCTCTATGGCGAGCACAGTCGCACTGCTCGATATGAGATATCGAAGATCTCTTTGGAGCCAAGATGAAGGAATGAGATAAGGTTGAGAACCTTGTTTTAAAAATGATTTCGAAAATTGAGTGGTTAGAGGCCCTCGACTTCAACATGGATCCGCAACTACAAACTGATATCATCTTGTAGTCACTTCCAGACTCCTTTTCCCAATTTGTGGTGAACTACAACTGCAATGAGATAGAATGCAATTTTGCTGGGTTGATGAACAAGCTGAATACTGCACAATCTCAAATGAGGCCAAAGGGAAAAGAGGCGGCCTTGGTCATCACTTCTAAGCCTAAAAATAACAAGAAAAAGAAGACTAAGAAAGCTACTAGCACTTCGGGTCCACATGGTAAGATAGACAAAAGAAAGGGAAAAGCTGTAAAAGTGATGAAGAGCAAAGGACCAAAAGAAACAGATAGGCGCCTTCACTGCGGTGAGCTAGACCACTGGAGGAGGAAATGTCCAAACTTTGGCAAAGGTGCACCAGGTATGAAACTTTTTGTTTTGGAAACCAATAGTTCTATAACTGTATTTTCCACTTCGTGGATACTTGATCCTGAAGCTTGTGCTCACATTTATGTAGTAAATCAGGATTTGCAGCGAAGTAGGAAGCTGGAGTGTGGAGAGTTGCTGATTAGTGTTGGCAGCGGGCAGAGTGTTGCGGCTTCTCGCATTAGATCAACTTCCTTATGTTTATCATCTGGACAAGTTTCAAATTTAGAGGATATTTTGGTTTTGCCCAACGAGCTTAAGAACATTATTTCAATTCCTATGTTGGTTAGGAATAATTATATTTTTAATTTCATTGACATACTTGCATCATTTATTTAATGATAGGATTGTTGGCACTGCTAATTTAGTCATTGTCCTCTATTATTTAAACATGCAAAAGGAATGTGTTGTAAATGTCATCTCAAAGAAGCATGGTACGCATGGTACTAATCTAAGCTTAAAGTGGCATCTAAGACTAGGTCATGCTGAAGAACGAAAGATACACAAGATGGAGAAAGATGGGTTGATTGACCCATTGGGATTGGATCCCTATCCGACTTGTGAATCTTGCCCCAAAGGTTAAATGGCTAGATCTTTCTTCACCGGGACTTTTGAAAGAGCCACTGAAGTATTAGAACTTATGCACACCAACGTTTGCGGACCATTTGGAGAAATGGCTCGTGGAGGCTTTCACTATCTCATTACTTTCACTGATAACCATTCAAGGTATGGTCTTGTGTATCTCATGAAATATAAGTCTGAATCATTTGATAAGTTCAAATAATTTAAGGCTTTAATGGAAGAACAAACTGGTCATCATAGAAAGACACTACGATCGGATTGTAGAGGGTAATATAGGAGTGACGAGTTTGATCAGTTTCTAAAGGAACATGAGATAATATTGCAACTCGTACCACCAGCAACTTCACAACTGAATGGGGTAGCAGAGCGTAGGAATCGAACGTTTTTGGATATGGTTTGATCTATGCTCAGCTACGCTGATTTATCCATCTTCTTGTGGGGACATGCACTCTTTACGGATTTTCATATCTTGAATAGAAGTCCTTCCAAATCCGTTCCTAAGACTCTATATGAGATATAGAAAAAAAGGAAACCAAACCTTATGTACATTAGTGTTTGGGGATGCCCTGCCTACAAAAAGACAAAGGCAGAGAAATCGAAAGCTAGGCCCCTTAAAGTACGTTTCATCGATTTTCCAGAGGATTCTATGAGATACCTATTCGACATACAAGATGATCAAAGGATCATTATTGCACTACAAGTGCACTTTCTCGAAGATGAATTTATTCAAGAAGGTGGTGCAGGTAGAAAGATTGTTCTCGATGAGCAAGATGAAACACCCAGGGAGGCGACTGTTCAAGAAACACACACTAAACCTGATGAAACACAACCAACATTGCGAAGATCTGGTATAGTACCACATCAACCTGATAGGTAATATGGCTACCTGCTACAAGAGGAACCGAGTGTCCACACTATTGCAGTGGGAGTTCACGGGGATGACCCTTCTATTTATGATCAAGCAATGATGGACATCAACTATGCAAAGTGGCCAGAAGTTATGCAGGCAGAGATAGACTCGATACATTCTAACCAGGTCTGGAATCTGGTAGATCGTCCTGATGGCATTGCACCTATAAGATGCAAATGGATCTATAAGATGAAGATAGGTCCGGATGGAAAAGTTGGCACATACAAGGCAAGCCTTGTAGCAAAAGGTTATGGTAAAAAAGAAGGAATTGACTATTAAGAGACCTTTTCACCTGTGGCAATGATCAAGTCTACTCGAATTCTGCTCGCAATAGCTGCACACTTGGACTATGAGATGTGGCATATGGATGTAAAGACGACTTTCCTAAATGAATTACTCGAAGAGGATATCTATATCGAGCAGCCTAAAGGCTTTGTTTCTGGGTCTGATATTCATAAGGTGTGCAAACTTAAGAGATCTAATATTTATGGACTTAAGCAAGCCTCTAGGAGTTGGAATCTATGTTTTGACAAAGCTGTCAAAGGATTTGACTTTGTCAAAAACAAAGATGAACCTTGTGTTTGCAAGAAGGTTAGTGGGAGTAAAAGTACTTTCCTTGTCTTATATGTGGATGACATTCTACTCATAGAAAATGATGTGGAATGCTCACATCAGTCAAGAGATGGCTTTCAAATACGTTATCCATGAAAGACTTGGGAGAAGTGGCCAATATTTTAGGGATTCGTATCTATAGAGATAGAACAAATAAAATGATAAGACTTTACCAAGCCCTTTACTTAGAGAAAGTCCTAAAGAGATTTAGGATAGAAGACTCTAAGACAGGATTCTTGCCCATGAAACACGGGGTGCACCTTTCAAAGTCTATGTCTCCTCAAAGTGAGAAAGATAAGAAAGAAACGAGTAGGGTGCCCTACGCGTCTGCAGTGGGTAGTCTGATGTACTCCATGTTACGCACATGGCCAGACATAGCCTTTGCAGTAAGCATGGTAAGTCATTTTCAGGCTAACCCGGGAAGAGAACATTGGACTGTTGTAAAAAATATCCTCAAGTATTTGAAGAGAACTAAGGATATGGTCCTAACATGTGGACATGGAGATTTGAAGGTGGATAGATATACTGAATCAAATTTTTAATCTGATGTAGATGATCATAAATCCACTTCAGGGTTTATATTCACGCTCAATGGTGGAGCGATGACTTGGAAAAGTTCCATGGAAAGCACAACTGTTGATTCCACCATTGAGGCAGAATACATAGCAGCTTCAGAGGCTGCTAAAAAGGGTGCTTGGATTAGGAAGTTTCTTGGAGAACTTCAAATGGTTCCTAGTGTGGAGCTACCATTGCCACTTTATTGTGACAAGAATGGGGCTATCGCACTAGCAAAGGAATCAAGGTCTCACAACAAATTCAAGCACATAGAGAGAAGATATCACATACTAAGGGAAATCGTTGGAAGAGGCGAGATAGCTGTTTAGAGAGTAAATTCAGCAGACAGCAACGCTGGCCCATTGACCAAGCCTTTGACACATGCAATTTTGGATCGACATCTTGAAAAGATGGGTATTAGATACCATAGTGATTGGCATTGAGTACAAGTGGGATATTTTTCGGTTAATGTCCTCAAATGCCATTAGAGGATTAGTAAATGTTTGGACATTATTAATTTGTAATTGTTTCGAATTCTATCAATAAAAGGTAATTAGTTGTTTACTATTATATTGACATTTATATATTGTAATCATCTATAAGTCCATGAACACAAGAGTTAACACTCTGAGGCACTAGAGGAGTTTAATACTTGTGTACTAAAATAGTCTGCAAGTCAATGATTTTCAATTGGGCATTGAAAATCATGAAAACTTGTATGATATGAGTTTTGACGAGAAAGGTGCCCGTCAATCACTAGGAAGTAGTGAAGAACTCACATCATAGGTTCACTGATGGAGACAGTGGCACTCAAACATGACTCGTATCGATTTTGTCACAAGTGTTTTTCACTCTTTGACAACCAATGACAGGATTGATTAAATTGTAATAGGTGTGTCTGAATTTTAGACTTGAGGAATCGAGTTGAAGATATACTTGTGACATTAGGTTCGTCATTAGAGTTGTTAGGCCCAATTCACCTGTTGGTGGGGTCAACCTCGAACTGCAACCTAATGGGCAAGTAGTAGTCTTAACTGATATCCAAGATGGGGTTCGTTCCCTCGAAGATTAACGAGAAATTATCCTATGCATTTATAAGTAAGTTAGATCTTAAAGTTTTTAGCCAAAACATTCACTGATATGAACATATTATTATTAACTAAACAACATCTGGACCCACTTAAATAATCGGTTAATTATAGGCTATTACCATAAATTTATGAACAACAATTTCAAACAATATCATGCAAGTTTACTTATAAGATCTTAACTATCCAATCAACTTTAACTTCAACGTATTAGGGAACAGAAAATGTTGCCGACATACCTAAACGACAAATTGTTGTTTATTCCCTCTCTTGTCAATTTCTACAAAAGCAAACAGAAGGAAAAAAAAAAAAGCAAGATGAGTGCTAAATAGATCCAGGTCAGAAGGCACACACATTACTGTTTGTAGTTTTTAGGGTAAAATTCATTTTGCCCCCTCTACTATAGACTCCCCATCAAGTACTCTCTCTATATCCCTAAAATCCTCAAACACCCCATATAGACAAAAACACCCTTGATTTAAAGTTATAAAATCACTTAGAACCCATCTAGCACTATGCCACCTTTTATGATTAAATTTTAATTAATTTGATCCCAAATTTTACTTGAACATAATTTAATTAAATATATAACTCTTCAATTAATTATAAATTAAATAAATAAAAGATATAGTTTCTATGATATGAAACGAATAAGTTTTAAATTATTTCATTTAAATTTATATAATTAATTTATTATATGTTTTTTCTTTACAAAATTTTTAATAAATCTATTAGTTTTTCCCTTCGATAACTTAGTCAAATTAACAGATATTAAAAAACGTTCTTGTTCTTTTGTGCTTTTCCATTTTGGTTGCATTTTCGTGAAAGTAAATAACTAAATATTCTAATATTTTATGTAACATGTCTTGAACTATGTGTACACATCTTATTCACAAAGTAATAATATTTATACCATTAAAAAAAGAGTAAATAAAAAGAAGTATTTATCACTAATTAACGTCAAAAAAAGTTGTGCTCATAAATAAGTACGTACATGTTCTACAATAAAAGATGATACAATGATTTTGCTTTCTTTCTGCTTCCGCTGCCGCTAAGTTTGTGTTTAAAGAGGAATTAAGGTGTTTGGATTGTGATCGTGATTAAGAAGATAGGATTGGATTGGTATTATGTTTTTGATCGATTTAGAAGGGAACAAGTATAGTTGCAAGCACTGCCAAGCTCATCTCGCGCTCACCGATGGCATTATTTCCAGGTCTTTCCACTGCCGGCATGGGAAAGCCAATGTCTCTATTGTGGAATGCAAATATATGAAGCTGCTCATGATAAGAGCCAAAAATACAAAGAAGGAAATTTTATCCTGGAGAAGTTCAAAGTGTTGGGCGCTACTGGAAGCACCTATATATTCAATCATTCAAGACTCTCAGATGACGGGAAGTGATATCGATGATATGTCAATAATTTCTGGAGTTCTCATTAGTCACTATCAACTGTTGCGAAATCTACATACTCATCACGTCGTTCTTGCTTGTTAAATTTCGATTTTACATTCAGTTTTGCAGGATGGTTTTTGAATTTCCGTCATTTTTATTATTGAATTAGACATGCTCTCTGAAAAAGGAAAAAAAAAAGTAATATAATACTTAAAAAAAATTAGTTTTATTTAAAACTAAGAATAAATAAAAAAAATTTTAAAAAAACATTGCATCGCATGGATTATTAATAGTTATTTAAAACAAAATTAAAATATTAGCATATATAAAATAAAATAATATATTAATAGTGATCATAAACATTTATGTGAGATTTTTTAAAGTTAAATGTCTTATTCATAATATTTCAATCATATTTTACTATTTCATATAGTGAATCTTAATTTATTTAATGAATTTAGCATTAAATCAATTTTGGAGTCAATATTATACTGAAATATATTCTAATAGGGGCGAAGTGCTATAGATTATAATAGATGGGTGGAAAATGAATTTATGATTTTACATAAATCAAGGGAGTTTATGTCCATTAATATGTCAGGGGAGTGTTTGATTGGAGGGAGAGGGGTATTTGATGAGGTGTTTATAGTAAAGAGGTGTAAAATGAATTTTGCCCTAGTTTTTATTTTTCAAAGTAAAAACCTTTCTGGAGTCTCCATTATCCAGAAAAACATAAACATTTTAAATATATTTCCTTGCGTTGAACTCCAAAAATTAATGATTGTATACGACAGTGAGAAAGATCGAACATCAGTATATAAATATATACACTGCACTCACATAAGCTGTTTATATTTGGCTCTATTTATTTGACCGTGAATACCATTTAAATTGGCAATTTGATCATGACCTATCATCCGATTTTTGAATTCGATAATATTTCACAACATTTTAAAAATGAAACAAATTTCTCACATTTAGGAGCCTTAGAGTACAAAACAAGATATCTAATTCCTTGCTTTTTATTGAGGTTCCTTATTATCTTCCTCAATAATAGGAGTGATCGCGGTACGGTTTTGCGGTTTTTTTTATTAATTTTAAACCGAATTGTCAAGTGCAGTTTGGAGGAAATAAAATTTGAAATTGCGGTTTTGTAAATCAAAACTGACTAAGCGGTTTTGTGCAGTTCAGTGCGGTTCGGCTTGTTTTTCAAGTTATTTTATATTTTAAAACTAAATAAGCAATTTGTCATATTTTTCGTTAAACTAATTAATAAGAAGATAATGATAATTCACAACTAAGAAAATATTTGTCTGAGCAAGATTAAATTAAACTCCATGAATCATTGAAAAAATACTAGTGCTATCACATATTATTATATAAGAGTATCATACGTTTAGAACAGAAAAAAGTAGTAGTATATCACTTTAAATATTTATTTACACTAAGCATAAATGTAATATGTACATATTTTACTATATATATAAATATATCAAATAGATACTCACTGATATATAAGAAAATATTTTAGCATGTAGGACGAGAAATTTGTATATAAACAAGTAATACAAAAAATGACATGTTGTAATTGTTATTAAAATTTGTGCACTAAAATCAGAAGTATATTATAAGGTTATAAAATAATAGGTAATCTAAAGCGATATTGCTATTACAAATAATTGTGATAGTTAAATAGAACCAATGATATAAATATAATCTACAATATATATAATTTTTTTTGTTAAAACTCTTCAAGTTTCTATTATATATATATATATATATATATATATAAAATATAACACTAAAATATCATAAGATATTATCAATTTAAAAGTTTCAAGTACAAATGTTGATTGAACATATTATTAATCATGTAAAAAATATAACTATATCAATTCAATAACAATATTAAATAAAACGACAAATATGAATAGTTTTACGAGTAAAACTTATTAAAAGTTCAAATTTAAAAAGAATAATAAGAAATAAATATATATATATATATATGCGGTGGCGGTGCGGTTCGGTTTTTTTAATAATTTTGAAACCAAACAGCATAGGGCAGTGCGGTTTTCGTTTAAATTTGAAACCACGGTTTGCTTAGAAAATTCACAAAAATGGTGCGGTTCGGTGCAGTGCGGTCGGTTCGGACGGTTTTTAAAAACCAATGCTCATCCCCTACTCAATAAATCTGACACTAAAAGTTGTAAGACTTTGCTGGTTTTTCATATTTATCGAGTTGTTTTATAAAATGTTCAAAATTCCGACAACAGTCTAGTAGATATTTTAATTAAGCGGACATTCTGGACTCACTAATTGTTTTGAAGGCTACATAGAAAAATGAAATAATTATTTTTAATATTTAATATTTAAATATAAACTATGAGTACATTAATTGCAGTGAGTATATCATGAAGTAAAAAAGGCTCTGCAGCGGTTTCTTGCAGTTAGTGTCAGTTTCTCTTTAATGGGAGTCTCCATCTTCTGATCTAGAAGTTTTTAGGCCTTTGTCTTTGGTTTTTGTCCCGTTGTTTCTGTGAGATTTGGAGTCATGCTTGGAATGCTACGTCGATCTTCATACGCTTTGCTCAATCTATACTACTGGATTTACGCGTTTTCATCATAGTGATTGATTTTGGCGACATCCTATTTAATTAGTTTTTCTTTTTTCCTTGTTTTTTCTTTCTTCTCGTGATGATCTGCTTCATGTTTTATGTTTAATTCTCATCATTATTTTATTTTCTGTTTTTCTTATTTATCATTCCGGTTTTGCTTTTGGTTCAGGTCGTTTCTTTCGTTGATTTCTGTCCATGTCTGCGCTGCGTTCTATTCTGGTTAATCAACTTTGTGGTTGCTTGGTAACTTATACTTCTTTCACAGCGGTTTATGACCGGATATAATGGACGAACAGATTGACTGACTTCGCCGCTCTTTAACTATTTCTGAGGATGAAGAAGTGTTGATTCCTGATGGCCTAGTAATAAAGATCTTATCTTAGTTGGCCGTATTCTATCTTCTCGTCCGTACAACTTTCAGGCTTTTAAAAACACTATTGTTACCATTCTTCAACCGTTGGAAGGCTTAACAGTCCGTAAAATTTCAGTTGACAGATTCATCCTTATCTTCAATCACCGGGTAGACAGACAACAGGCTATAGAGGATGGTCCATGGGATTTCGACAAAAATTTAATTGTCTTATCCACTCTCTCGGAATCGGATAACCCCTCGACTGTTGCTCTGAATTTGTCCGACATCCGAATTTCGGTACGTGATTCTCCCCTAAAGATGATGACAGAGGATATGCATGGCTAAGTTCATTGGGGATTAGATTGGTACTTTCAAAGCAGTGCATATTGAGGAAAATGGAATTTCATGGACATCCACCATAAGGATTACGGTCACTCTTGACATCACCCAACCTCTTAAACAGGCTTTAAAACTAAAGTCCGCTTCCAGTGAATCACACATTGTGACTTTTCAGTAGGCTAAAATACACTTTGTACTCCTGAACTATTCACTTTGTCTCATTTAGACCCCTGAACTATTAAATGTAACAAAATGGTGCTTGAACTATCAAACGTAACAAAATGATCCCTCAACTTAAGGAATTGTTTGGCTAGTTATTTTAAAATTGATAAATAGTATAACACAAATGTTATTTTTGTATATTAAGTACTTTAAATTTTTTTATATAATTTAATTTATTTTTAACTTGTATTTGGCGTCTATTTTCGCTGAGAATTGGGTCCAATTTATTAATTATTATTATTTATTTTATTTTATTATTCATGTACCCGTGTCTTGGCACGAGTTAAAAGCTAGTTTAAAATATATTTTTAAATTTTTCTAAGATGATTAAAAATTTAAATATATAAATTTTAAATCATAATTAGTATCAATTATCGATATAAAATTCTGCATAAATAAATTTTTAGATAGAACTAGAATTGATTCTTTATTGCTCTAAAAGGCTAAGGACAATTAAATTCATAAATTTACTAAACTAAATATTGAATTTTTTGGGAAGAAAAATTGGTGAAATAAGTTTTTGGGATTTAAAAATATTATAAAAGATTTTTTTGGCTATAAAGTTTAATTTAAGGAGATTTTAGAAAATTTTCCTTAATAAATTATATAAAAATATTTAAAGTACTTAATATACAAAAATAACATATGTATTATACTATATATCAATTTAAAAAAACTAGTCAAACAATTTCTTTAAGTTGGGGGACCATTTTGTTACGTTTGATAGTTCAGGGACCATTTTGTTACATTTAATAATTTAGGGATCTAAATGAGACAAAGTGAATAGTTCAGGGGTACAGAGTGTATTTGCCCCCTTTTCAGTATGAGCGTTTACCCAACTTCTGTTATTTATGTGGGACAATTGGACATATCTCCAAATTATGCAAACTTCGATACTTACCGACCTTTGTGGATCCGGGTACTCTATTGCTGTTTGGCCCTTGGCTTGGTGCTCTTCTTAGCCATTTTGGTGGTCAGCAATTTGGATCAAATAAAATTCTCTTTACTGGCAGAATCAACGCCTCTAGATTAATGTATATGGGTTCAGATGGAGCAACAATGGGTGAGTCTACATTGGGTACTAAAGAGCCTTTAGGTCTGAACAGTGAGTCTCAAATTCACCGTGTTAAGCATTCCAGCGTGCTATATCCTTCTCTTGATGCGGTTCGTCCCGTTGTGATCCATACCGAAAAATGCAAATCAAAAAGAGATGGATGCTATCATAACATCCCAACATCGTATACCAAATGAGGAAGGGGTTCTAATTGAGAGACCCTTCTTTTTCTTCCTTAACTTGTGTTGATGTTGGAGGAGTTATGGCGACTTCACCTATGAACCTTGTATTCTCGGCAGGACATAAATACTCATCAGGTTTTATTGCACTTGGGGATGGCTCAAATACTCCTAAACATTTGATTGAGAATCGTCTTGCAAAAAGGTAAAGGGGTCGTCCACTGAAAAAAATCCATAACCGTCCTACAATTTCCACACCGGTCATTGGATTAAAGCAAAACTCCTCGGATTCTAGTAAACCTGCACGGTCATCGTCTTCTAAAAAGTTCATTTCTATGTTTCAGTTGGTTGATGATAATAACATCTTTTTGGCGGAACTACTCCATTATGAATACATTAGCTTGGAACTATCAGGGTTTAGGGGTCCCTGAAAGTTCCGTCATCTCTGGAATCTCATCCGAGAGTATTCTTCCTCCTTGATTTTCCTTTCTGAAACCAAGTGTACTAGTTCGAAAGTGGATGCGATAAAACGCAATTTGGATTTCTGTGGATGTAGTGTAGATTGTAAGGGGTTAAGTGGTCGCCTTGCTCTTTTATGGCCAAAGAATATGGATGTGTTACTTCTCAGCTTCTCGGATAATCATATTGATGCGATGATTGATTCTTTAACACCTGAGAGCACTTGGCGTTTGATTGGTTTTTATGGGGCTCCGGATACAACAAGGAAAAAATAGGTTTGGGATTCGTTGGTCAAACTCAATCATTATTCAAACAAACCGTGGTTAGTTGCTGGAGATTACAATGAAGTTTTATTCTGACATGAGCAACTTGATAAGAATGTGTTTCCTCTTTGGCAAATTAGGGATTTTCGTCGGACCCTTGAGCTAGCGGGCCTATCTGATTTAGGTTTCTTAAGGGATAAATATTCCTGGTGCAATGGTAGTGATCCTCCGAAAAAGGTTTGGGTCCGGTTAGATACAGCTTGTGCATCAGCTTGTTGGATTAATCTTTTTCCTCATTATAAGGCAATCCACCTACCTCGTCTATATTCGGATCATGCTTGTTTTGTGGTTAAACACGTCGAGCCTTCACCGGTTTTTCCTATGGGATCACAAAAAGCATGAAATTGTTTTGGTTTGAGGCTAAGTGGATCCGCTTTGATGAGTGTGGGAAAATTATCAAAGAAGCATGGCGCAACTCTACTGAATTGGATCCTCAAACGCGGGTTTGGAATAATTTGGAGGAGTGCCACATAGGACTCTTGAATTGGAGCAGAAGATATTTAGGGGACATGCTAAAACATATTAAACAATTAGAAGAGAGTTTGGGTCTCTTACATAGTTGTTAGGATCAATTGGGTTCTAAAAATGAAGAGAATCGAATTCGGGGGGGGGGGGGCTTGAAGAGCTTCTAGCAGGGGAGTAAATTAAATGGAAACAAAGAAGCAAATCAGATTGGATGGTGAACGGTGATAAGAACACTACTTAATTTCATGCACGAACTTCGACTAGGAAAATGAAAAATACTATTGAAAAGCTTCGCAATGAGTCAGGCGAATGGCAATCAACAAGACCAACCATTCAAGAGGTTATCGATCGGTTTTTTAGTCAAATCTTTTCTTCTGAGTGTCCATCAGATTCTGCCATTAACGAGGTTTTAGATAATGTGTAACCACGAGTAACTGAAGAGATGAATGCAAAGTTGACAAGAGAGTTTTCAAAGGAAGAAGTGACTCTTGCTCTATCAGCAATGTCATCATTAACTTCTCCAGGTCCAGATGGTATGTCTCCCATTTTTTATCATAAATTCTGGAATATCGGACCTGATATCATATCTGCTCTACTTAAGTTGCTAAATCATCAATGTGTTTTCCTCATCTTAATTTCACTCATATTGTGTTAATCCCTAAAACAGACTCACATGTATAAAATTGCTTCTAAAACCATCGCTAATGGTCTAAAATCGTTGTTAAATATCTTGATTTCGCCTAGTCATTCAGTTTTTATCCCTGGCCGCCTTATTACTAATAACGTTCTCGTCACTTATCAAATAAATCACTTTTTGAACACGAAGACGTCAGGCAAGAAATGAGTAAGGCATATGATCGGGTTAAATGGCGCTTTCTAGAGTGTATTTTCTTAAAATAGGCTTTAGTGAAAGTTTTGTGTCCCATATTATGTCGCATGTTTCCTCCATTACTTATTCATATCTTTCGATGGTGAGGAATTTGGTTATCTTCGACCTTTTAAAGTAATCCATCATGGAGATCCCCTGTCACCTTAACTTTTCCTATTCTGTGCAGAAACTTTGAGTTGTTTATTACAGGATGTTGAGGCGAGGGAGGTTTAAATGGAGTGGCAGTTTGTAGAAGCGCCCCTCCTGTTTCTCATCTTCTCTTTGCTGACAATACCATGATATTCTGTCAGGCATCTATTTTGGCTTTTCGTTGTCTACAATCGGTGTTGGGAAAGTATGCTTCTGCTTCAGGTTAGGTGATCAATATACAAAAGTCAACGGTTGTTTTTAGCAAAAATTGTGTTTCGGCTCTTAAAGTGGATTTGGCAGAAATGTTGGGCATTGAGGTGGAGGAAAGACATGATATGTATCTTTGTTTACCGGCTGTCCTAGGGCGAAATAAGAAGGAGGTTTTTAACTACCTCTGTGATAGAGTGTGGCAGCGGGCGATGGGGTGGAAGGAAAAAAATTATCACAAGCCGGGTGAGAAGTGCTTATAAAATCAGTGATACAAGCTATTCCCACCTATGCTATGCAATGTTTTTTACTTTCCGAGAGATTGTTCAAAGATGTTGAATCCCTAACAGCGGCATTTTGGTGGAGTTCCGGAGATTCGCGTAAGATACATTGGGTACCATGGAAAAGTTTATGTGATAAAAAAGAAAATGGAGGAATAGGGTTTCGAGATATTAGAGCTTTTAATATGGCACTTCTTGCTAAACAAGCTTGGCGTCTTATTAAATTATCCAATTCTCTTTTAAGCCGTATCTTGAAAGCCCGATACTATCCATCTTGTTCTTTTTGGGAGGCAAGTAAAGGCACTAAGCCATCATTTACTTGGTTTAGTATCCGTGGTGTCCGTGACATAATAGAAGCTGGAATGCGGTTGAATGTTGGTTCTGGTAATGCGATTGGAATTTGGACAGATCGATGGGTTTCACATCCGAGAACTTTTAGGGTCATAACGAGAGCAAATACGATCCCGGGGGCTGCCACTGTGTCCACCTTGATAATTAATCAGACCCGCTCATGGAATGAGGAGTTAGTTCGATCTATCTTTTGGCCTACCGATGTGGAACTCATCTTTTCTATACCACTAGCTCGTTATCCTATGCCGGATTCTTTGATTTGGCATTACTTTAAGAACGGTTTCTTTTCGTTTAAAAGCGCTGATCATGTTGCATGTGCTTTGAAGAAGTGGATGTCTCTAGTCGATCTCAAGGGCCAGGTGATGATTGGAACTTTATTTGGAGATCTAAACTGCCTCACAAGGTAAGAGTTTTTACATGGCAACTTTGTCGAGGTATTCTCCCTACCTTGTCGAATCTAATTCGTCGTTGGTGTAATGTGGAAAACTTATGTCCCTATTGCTCCATTTATGAAGAATCAGATATTCACATTCAACTGGAATGTGATCTAGCATGTTAAGTTTGGTCTCTCTCCAATCTTCCATGGTCTGTTATAGCAGGTTGGCACGATTTGGCTAAAATTTGGATTCATAGCGTCTTACAAAAACTCAATGAGAAAGACGGTCAGTTTTTTTTAATCCTTTGTAGGTGCATTTGGTCTGCGCGAAATCAAATTACATGGGAGAAAGCATTTCCAGATCCTCTTAGCATCGTAATTGGGCAAAGTCTTATTTGACGGCATTTCAAAAAGTTCAAATATCCTCTTGTATGAATTCTCATGTGAAATTCATTCCGCCTAGTTGGTCACGGCCTGATAGTAATATCATTAAACTAAATTTTGATGGTGCTATCCTTACACAAGCAGGTGGTGCTGGTATAGGAGTGGTGGCACGAGATTCAAGTAGGTCCTGTGTGGCACCGTTGATGCAGTTCGCACCTTATATTTCTGATCTGGACACCGCGGAAGCCGTGGCTGCTCAAGAGGCTATGGAGTTAGCAAGAAGATACAATTAGGATCATATTATCATGGAGGGTGATTGTTCTTCAGTTGTTTCTAAAATTCATAATCCTCATATAGATTACTCTTTTGTTTCTTGTATTATTTCCAATATTAAGTTTGTATGTTCTTCGTTTTCTAGTTTTTTGGTTGGTCAAGTTAGACGAACGGGCAATTGTGTCTCTCATTCTCTAGCTAAGTCGGCTTCTTTTAGCTAGGAGCGGTCTATTGATCCTCCATCGTTCCTTTTACCTTTTCTTAAGTCGGACATCTCGGTTGGTGCTTGATTTATAATATAAGTGTTGCTTTTCTGAAAAAAAAAATATCATGAAGTAATAAAATTATATTTTTACGAAAATTTTTCATACTTAGATGGCACAAAGTGTACAAATAATATTGCTACAAAATAAGGATACTTTAGAGAAAATTTTCAATTTTGATTTCAATTCTCTTCTAAATGTGCACGAATCAAGCATACAAAAAAGTTTAATTTTTTTTTCCAATTTTTCAAACACAACAAAACACTATTATTTATATAAATTACTGAAAATAAGATTACCGATTCTCGATTTGAATGACATTGCCTGATAAACTAATGAAGCCCTAAAATCTTTTCGGTTAATCAACTTTAATTTTGGTTTCATGTTAATCCATTTGGTCAATATCTGGAAAAGATCGGCCTAAATAATATCACATGAGCGGGGCATGATAACAGTTTATAAAATTATGATTTGATAATTAATTTTACATTTAGATGTTCTTATTTTTTAGTTAACTATTTTTTATCTACTTTTACTATTTAAACTTGTTAGAATGTACGGGGACAGATTTGTAATTTCAGCTTTTAGATATTTGTTAGATTTAGGCGGTTAATTAGTTGGATTAGCTAGCTTCATTAATAAGCTACTAATTTTATCATAAATAGTCCAGAAAAGGAAAGTGTACTGAAGAGTTCAATTTTATAAAAATCAGAAACATTCCTTCATTTTTCTTCTTTTTCTCTCGTATCCATGGATTGATTGCAAATTAACATGGTATCAGAGCATAATCGATCAATTTTTTGAAGATCTTCTTGCCTTAATCTTCATTTATTTTGATTGCATATGGCGTATATCAATCACTTTCAGTCTGAGGGACCTGGATCTAATTCTGCCATGCCTTAACAATCTGCATTTTTCTTGCAAAATTCTTATATGCCAGGGATGATTCTTGTGAATCAAGTCCTTACTGGCACATCCAATTATATTTCTTGGAAGCGATCTATGGAAATCACTTTATCTGGCAAAAATAAATTAGGTTTTGTCACCGGTTTGATTCCACGACCACCAGAGGGCGATCCTCATCTTCTTCAATGAGAGCAAGTTAATAACTTAGTTATTTCATGGATGATCAATGCAGTTTCTAAAGAAATAGGTAAATCGACTTTTGACAGTAACACTGCTGCTCATATGTGGATCAATTTGAAGAAACGATTTAGTAACAACACCGGTTCTAGGATTTTTGGACTTTGCAAGTCGATTTCCTCCTGTATTCAGGCTAGTATAAGTGTTGAAACATATTTTACTACACTGAAACAACTTTGGGATGAACTTAATGCTATGGTAACTATGCCTACTTGTAGAGATAGCCTTAACAGTGAGGTGATGAAGGCCTGGGATGGACAACAAGAATAACAGAAGCTTATGCAGTTCCTCATGGGGTTAAATGATAGCTTTAAACCTGTCAAAGGTCAAATCTTACTTATGAAGCCCTTACCTTATATTGAGGATGCTTACTCCATGATCTAAAAAGAGGATAAGCAATTATACATACCTTGTTTCATACCTATGGACGACACTATTGCTGCTCTATTGGCACAGAACAATACTTATCCCTCTAATCAGTCAAAAGCTTGGAGTTCTAGTTCCTCTAACCAAGGCACTCAAGTTTGGAATCAAAACACCAGAAAGAATCTTTGGTGTGACTTTTGTCAATCTACTGGACATATTCAAGCTAAATGTTTTAGAATCCATGGTTATCCTCCTAATTGGAAACCAAAAGGTAAGAAAAATGGAGGTCCTTTTCAGCATGGGGGGAATTTTCAGAAAGTTCAGAGTAATAATGTGGAATATGGTGGTTCTTTGACTACATCCACTGCTTCACATTGTTCTTCTCCTAATGGAATAGGAAGTAATGGTGCCAATGGTCTCCATCTCCCTCGGCCACAAGTTTCCACTACCAATACATCATCTCCTACTAGTCCTCATCTTACCACTGATCCGGTTCAACAACTCCTTAGCCTTCTCAACAACCACTCACTCCAATCTCCTATTCCATCTCAACATTTGGCAGTTATCAATTACTGTTTTTCAGCTTTTCATCAACTAAGTGATTGGATCATTGATAGTGGTACCACAGACCACATCACACATTGCTTTGATTCACTCACTTCCCCTATCAAACTTTGTGAACCATATCTTGTTCACTTGCCAGATGGATTAAGTACTCTTGTTACACATACTGGCACAGTCCATCTTAGCTCCTCTCTCATCCTTCACAATGTCTTTTTTGTTCCCTCTTTCCAACATAATCTGCTATTTGTTAGCAAGTTATGCACTGATTCCCATTGTTCCATCATCTTTAGTGTTAATGCATGCTATTTGTTGGGCCCTGTGCAGAAGACTCCTTTACTTCTTGGTAAACAATTAGGTGGCCTGTACTATCTCTCTTCCACATTTCAGAGTGCTTCTTCTTTTGCTGCTCAAGGCTTTACTACCTCTTCTGTCAATAACACACTGTTATGGCATCATAAGCTTGGTCATTCTTCCTTTGATAAGTGACACGCTAGAAGCTAACTTGCTTGAATAGCAAGTGCACTAGTCGTGTGTAGTAATAAATGTGGTCAATAAGTCCGGGTTTCCGAACCTCAAGGACTTGAATTTTAGTTTAAGATTCCTAATGAAATAAACAATTAAAGTAAAGGTAAATTGAAGGTAAAACCGTAAGATAAGAACAAAGATACACGAAGGATTGAAAACCAATTATAAAGGGAGACTAAAGCACATGTCAGGTCTAAATTGCTCAATTATACTTATAAAGATTCTCGTTGAAGGTTTACGCTTATGTTGCTATGGTGAAAGCTCTTAGGGTAAAGGATAACCGATGTCTCGTGCTATACTCCTATGCTAGAATGATGATTTCCTAAGTATATCTACCCGGAAATCTAATCACTAAACACCCATTAACGCACTAGAGCTCACTCGAGTTAGATCGAACGACTTCACCCGAGAATCTTTACCTATGTCTAGGGCAATTCCTCATTGGTTGCGGGTTATGGTGTAAATTTCTTGCACCCTAAGTCAATTTTCTTTCGAAATATTCACCTAGGCATGAGATTCTAACATATGGTGATTAAGCATACGTCAAACAAGCAAAAACACAAATTCACACCACATAACAACATAAGAATCACTTCAACAATCCTCTATTATAAGCATAAATCACAAATCGGCCTTACATGGCCCTAGTCTTACAAGCTTAGTTCATAGCTGATGGCATAAAAGACATAGATAGATTCATATACATATTCATGGACAATAATGGAAAGAGAAAGCTATTAAAACTCCCTATGTTGAATTTATGATGGATCTTCACTTCAATCTTCAATCCCCAAGCTAATCCTCCTTCTTAATCCTTTCTAATTGATGAGAAAGTGGTCCAAAAATCCAGAAAATCGCCTTGAATCCCCCAGAGTTCGAACCCTTTAAATCAGCTGAAAATTTCCTTTTATTGCTTCCAGAAAACGGTTACGGCGGCGCCCAGGCACTGCCTACCTGACAGGGGTTTCTTGGGGTAAAAGTCGAACGGCGCCAGGACGCGGGACTACTGGCGCCCGTGTGCGGATGGTATCAAGTCTAGGCGCGGGGAGTGTGGCGCCTAGGCACCGTTCTGCGTGGGCTGCTTGTTCTTCTCTTCGACTGGCGCCCAGGCACAGCTATCTTGGTGCCGGGGCGCGGATCTGCGAATCATCCACCTGGACTTCATTTGATACGCTATCTTTCCCCCTTTTCTTCGTGTGCTCTCATTTATCACCTGAAATCACTTAACACCCCAATTAAACGCAAATGCAGCATGATTTAGGTAATAATTAAATCCAAAGAATGAGCATCACGGGCTTAAAAATATGTAAAAATGCCTCTTATCAAGCCCCCCAAACTTATCTATTGCTCATCCTCGAGCAATAAGAGCTATAGGATAGGAAAAACATCATTAAACACGGGAGAAACAAAAAAAAAACTACCTAACTCACTTTCGTGGAGTACACGATTGCATTTAGCGAACGCAACAAGCCTTTGAACCCTTGAGATACCCCAAAGGACGAGTTATAGTCTCGTGATGGTTTTCATACGATATACCCACAAAATCGAAAGATTTTCAACCCCGATCAAAAAAATGCAAATCCATATGATTAATAAAAACGCAATAGCATGAATTCGTCTGTTTAAACTCAGAATTACATATATATACATGTCACATACTTGCTCATGTTACGCCTTAACATCGAAAGGACCAAACTAAGGGTGTAGTGTAATAAATCTCAAGTATTATAGTTGAGTGGCATTCTTACCACTTTTCAAACATTAATCCCATATCTATCAATTTTCGATTAGTCACATGGTACGAGAATTGAAGAAAACTTCATAGCCACTTAAAAATCATAACTTTGTCCACTTTAGGCTTTAACTTATGCACTTTCAATTCAAAACATTAGAGGCTAGACCATGTGCAATGTTCTGTCCTCTTAGGCTTTCTATGACACCCTTGTAACGAGCTTTAGGCCAATAACTCCCAAACCGGACGGCCTTAGGGTATTAAGTGTAGTGACACTCCTAAGGGCTTAATCACTCGAGTGTCAAAGGCCACAAAACAAAACTAGGTCCTTATTCCCTTTACACTTGCATTGGCTTGAGCTTAGCTCAAATTAGCATAATAGTACAGTATTCTAGGCATGGTGCTCTTCGCCCCCAGTATCTATTAAGCCTGACTTTTCCAGTCATACCAATGTTCAACTACTTTTAATATTGTTAAGCATACAAAGCTAACATTCTCAACTCATAACTCACGTAAAAATTCTAAGTTGATATTTCCAAGAACAATCTTTTAAGTGTTTCAAAATGGTTGTCCACTCAACTTTTCTACCCTTGATTTATGTGCATATGTGAATCATCTTAAGGACAATCTAGTCACGCTTAGGATCCCACAAGCAAGAAAATGATGTGTATAGTCATTAAAATCCACATTGATAGATAAAACATGTCATGTATTCAAATTAACCATTCTCAATGCATCGAGTGAAGGGTTGAAATTCTATCCAAAAATTTTCAAAATTGCACAAGATTCACATGTAGAGGTGACACCCATCCCAAACTTAACATGAACATTGTCCCCAATGTTCGAAAAAGAAAATGGAAAAGTACACATCACCATAGGGTTGCTGAAAAGCAAACCCGAGTCCTCGAATGCAAATGTATCCAAAAGTGGCAACATCGGTTTGAGCAAGGAATGCGACAACTACACATTAAACGAGGCTAGCCAGACAAAGCGTTAAGCAATGGATAGAAGCGAGAAACGAAAAACACCAATCAACAAAACAAAAGATAACTAAACAAACATGCTTCTACTCAACGGATGAAACAAACACAACAAAAACAAAAACGAAAAGAAAAGAAAACTTACAAAATTGGGTTGCCTCCCAAGAAGCGCTTGTTTATAGTCATTAGCTTGACTTTTGTGCTTTAAGGTTTGACACGCGAAATCCTAGCAAGTATACTAGGTCGTGCAAAGTAATAAAGTGGACTATTTAGCCCGGGGTGTATCGTCTCCACAGGGACAATTGGATTCAATGCTCGTAATTGCTATATTATCTAACTCTAAGCTAAATCAAATTATAAGATGATGGTTGATTATACTATGAAAATAATCAAAGACAACTATGTGATAAACAAGATAATAAATCGAATGGAAAAAGGTGATTGGGTTATGATCCTACTATGTTCTATTCTATGTTCATGAACTCTCAATTATCCGGATTCTTAGAACGTTCTTGTTATGGCGAAACACCCTAATGTATTTATTATTCAATCTCTTGAAATAACAAGCCTATACTAGTTAACAACTTCCTATATCTCTATAGTGAAGATTGAATTAACTAACATGCATTTAGGTTCAAAGGAATTCCTTGTTTACGAAGATCCTACATTCAATCGGGTCATCTTATCACAAAAAGCCACACAACGCAATCGATTCTATCTCTAGTCAATTGTTACGTTATGATGTTTGATTTTTCGATCTCCCTTTATCTATCTCCTCTCGGTCTCAAGACAAAGCATTTTATCAAACACATGGTGATCAAGCATATGCAAGCATATGCAAGCATTAAGCATAAAATCAAACATGTAACAAGAAGGTAATAAATCCAGAAATTAATCATTCATTAAACACAAAACATCACAAAGTATTCACATAACCCAACCACAAAGATGCTTAGCTCATACTTACAACAACAAGTGATTCAACAATTCTATAAGACATGGTTGATACACAAATCAAAGAGAAAGAGTTGAATTACTCCCTATTACAAAGTTTGAATCCAAGCTTTGATGATGAAAATGATGATGATGATGACTCTTCAAGCTTTCTTAGGACTTCCCATGGCTTCCCCTTGGTGTTTTAGAGCATTTTTAAGTGTTTTCCAAGAGAAAAGTGTGTTATAAAGGGAGAAAACGGCGGACTTAATTTTAGGGCTTCGGGAGAATTGGACCGCGGCACAAACTCTTATCAGACCGCGGTCCTCTGACGCAGAATTCACAGCTTTCGTATTTTGATCATAACTCTCTCTACAAATGTCGGATTGAGTTGATTCAAGTTGCTACGCGAAGCTAAGAAATAGATCTACAATACTGAAGAAGAAACCTTAGTATGATTCGGCCTGTAAGAGGACGAAAAACTCATTTATATATGAGCATTGTGTAAAATCTTTTGTCAACTATCTTCTTTTGTTTCTTTCTCAATTTCAAGCTCAATTTGGATCTCTTTTCTCGTCTTTCATGCGTAAATCAACTTGTATCCTAGAAAACAAAATCTAAACCAATCAAAGAATTATGAGGGATAAAAAGTGATCAAAGCAACGATCAAATCATATTACAATGGGGCATAAAATACTGTAAAATATGGACTTATCAACTACCCCCCAACTAGGCTATGATCGTCTCGATCAATAAATGGCGAACAAGACTCATAAGTTCAGATTTTACAACTTGCTTTGGGATCTTGAAAGGTTTTATGTCTCAATTATCAAGCACGTACACGAATTAAACCCTCGTAAATGATTATGACAAGTTAAACTTTACCTAGAACACTCAACAATTTGAAAGCCTCCAAAACATCTTCGATTCCATCTCAAAATCATGAACTCCATATCCATTTTTATGCCAAGAGCACACTTTAAACAAGATTATGCAAACTCATTAGATAATAAAAACGTTAAAACACTTCAAAACTTGTTAACCTATCGGTGTGCATGAAATGTGAAAGTCAAGATCAAAAGGTCTTTTTGGCTTGTAACGTAAGGCTAGGTAATGGCTTGGACGGGAATATATGGATAAAGTGACTAAACTCAAGAAAGCATACAACTCAATATCATCGAGCTAAACACTCACATATTAACCGAATAAATCTCCACATCTCGCCACTTATAGCTTTCTGATTTCTTTTCCCCGTTGAACTCATAACCCCAAAATTTACTTCTTTCGATGCTAGGGGTGGAAAAAAAATGATTCCCAAACCAAATAAATCACGTTGAAGATCAGTTCATAGCCAAGTCGAGAGAGAGCTCGCATAATATATTTTTAGGTAACTTTCAATCTCTCGACTCTTTAGCCAACTTACAACATTTCTTTTTTTCTCTCTTTATTTCACATAAACTCAAGACCCCAAAAATTCTCAACATCACCAAGAACTAACGCACCTCTTAACCCATTATTCTATGAGATTCAATAACCAAAACAAAGCGTAAACCCAAAATAAAGCCAAATGATATGAAGATATATGCTCTCTTACTTGGGAAATAGACTTTGTTTTTCTTTCTTTTAGGTTAACGGGTGGTTGGTGTGGCTTGCGAAAGAAAATCGAATGGTGGTTTTTAGTGTGCTTAACACACTCCATTCTTATCAATACGGCTCAAAATAAGGTCTAGAGATTATGTAATATCGTGAAGACCAATTTTAAGGTTAAAGAAAATGAAAGATGGCCTAAATCATTTCATGACTTCGCACACTCAACACACACTTCAAAGTTGACAAAATTGAAAGTTCAATGCTTTAAATCCTCAACAATTCACATAAGCATGGCTAAAAAGGCTTTCACATATAAAATACGACAAATGATTTCATCTTAGATGAAGTAGAGACACTCAAATGAATCATGCTCCAAGCAAAAGTATAACAAATCATGAAAATGAAATCATTGATTATCAAAGTTTTGTAATCCCAAATCAAGTATGAAACTTTACAAATGAGTACAAGTTACACCATATTGCCACATCACAAGTATATTGAGACGTCAAACCCACCCCCCAACTAATCTAGCACATTGTCCCCAATGAGCGGACATACACATGTAAAGTAAAGGAAGGAAAGACGTCCCTGATGTTTGAAGCTAAGTGATGTCCAAAAAGCGAAAGAGCAACAAGACGAAGAGTCTGACAATAAAGCCTAGCCATCTGTGAAGTTAGAAAAACAAGAAGAGACAAAAAGCATCATCAAAACAACTTAGAACACTTAAAACAAAAGAAACAAAACAAAATAAAAAAAATAAAAAAAATAACGGAAATGAAAGAAAGCATGTAAAACGTGGGTTGCCTCCCACGAAGCGCTTGTTTAAAGTCGGTAGCTCGACTCCCTTGCACTGCTCATGGTGGATCATAAGGAGCAATGCCAATTTTGTATGGATGAGCCTTTTTGTGTTTTTTCCAGTTGCGTAAAGGCTTCTCCCCTCCAATATCTATCACACAACCTAAAAGAATTAGAAGTAAGCATAAGGTCTCTTTCAAAAATACATAATTGAAGTGTAAAGATGAAAGTTTAATTGGAAGTGAGAAAGGATCGTCAATGGATGATTGCAACTCATATGTGGCTACTCCATACTCCCATAGACTTAGTTTTGACAACTCAAATGGTGGTATATCCAAGTGATTTAGATATCCTCTAATTTTCTCATTCTCAACCGTAGCATCACTTGGGTTTTCCAAATATGTATCGAATGGATCACTAGAGTTGTAAACCTTGACTTCAACCTCCTCCACTCTGTCTCTCTGGTTATTGATACACTTTTGTAAGAATTCGAGAGATATGGTGGTAGGAGGTTTTGAGTTCTTGAATATTTCTAATGCTTTTTCTTGGTCATTTGATGGAGTGAATTTTGGGATCTCAATGCTGAATTGAAAGTGCTCCAGTGATGTTGTATCTACTTCACCACACATAGATTCTGAAGGTAGTGTTGGTGTAGCAATAGCGTACAAACACTGTGGTGCCGAATCAACAACTTGTTCAACTCTTGTATCAAGTACCTCATCATTCTCCTCTGTGCCACCCTGAGAAGTGTCTGATGATCTCTCTGCCAATAAATTGGAAAGTTGGTTGAGTTGTGTTTGCAATTCCATTATAGATGCCTCGAGATTTTGAGATCGCTCATCGTTCGACTTCATCCATTGGATCATCAACTCCTCAAAACTAGGGTTCCTATCACATTGTTGCTGATAATCCCCATGGTTCTGAAAGTTAGTCGATTCAAATTCTCCCTGCATTAGAAAGGGGGACCTATCTTGATGCAGGTATGCTTGTGAATCTCTCATAACATAATAACTCAATGGCAAGTCTTGCTGACTTCTCCATCCGTGTTGACAATAATCGCTATGATGAGCGTCTCCACACCACGAACATAAATCTTGCACTCGACTCCCGTATTCGGCACCTTCATCCCATCCTTGTTTTGACCAATAAAAGTCATTGATGCTCATCTATTAAAGAATAAAAATAAAAAAAACATAACAAAACAACAACTAAAAAAAACAAAAACAGCAACTTAAAACACAAAACCAACAACTAAAAAAAACAAAAACAGCATCTTAAAACACAAAACCAGCAACTAAAAACACAAAAACAGCAACTTAAAACACAAAATCAGCAACTAAAAACACAAAAAACAGCAACTAAAAACACAAAAACAGCAACTTGAAAAACAGCAACTTAGTCTTAGAGAAGATAAGTGAATTACAATATCAAATAACGCAATTGTCCCCGGCAACGGCGCCAAAAACTTGACACGCGAAATCCTAGCAAGTATACTAGGTCGTGCAAAGTAATAAAGTGGACTATTTAGCCCGGGGTGTATCGTCTCCATAGGGACAATTGGATTCAATGCTCGTAATTGCTATATTATCTAACTCTAAGCTAAATCAAATTATAAGATGATGGTTGATTATACTATGAAAATAATCAAAGACAACTATGTGATAAACAAGATAATAAATCGAATGAAAAAAGGTGATTGGGTTATGATCCTACTATGTTCTATTCTATGTTCATGAACTCTCAATTATCCGGATTCTTAGAACGTTCTTGTTATGGCGAAACACCCTAATGTATTTATTATTCAATCTCTTGAAATAACAAGCCTATACTAGTTAACAACTTCCTATATCTCTATAGTGAAGATTGAATTAACTAACATGCATTTAGGTTCAAAGGAATTCCTTGTTTACGAAGATCCTACATTCAATCGGGTCATCTTATCACAAAAAGCCACACAACGCAATCGATTCTATCTCTAGTCAATTGTTACGTTATGATATTTGATTTTTCGATCTCCCTTTATCTATCTCCTCTTGGTCTCAAGACAAAGCATTTTATCAAACACATGGTGATCAAGCATATGCAAGCATTAAGCATAAAATCAAACATGTAACAAGAAGGTAATAAATCCAGAAATTAATCATTCATTAAACACAAAACATCACAAAGTATTCACATAACCCAACCACAAAGATGCTTAGCTCATACTTACAACAACAAGTGATTCAACAATTCTATAAGACATGGTTGATACACAAATCAAAGAGAAAGAGTTGAATTACTCCCTATTACAAAGTTTGAATCCAAGCTTTGATGATGAAAATGATGATGATGATGACTCTTCAAGCTTTCTTAGGACTTCCCATGGCTTCCCCTTGGTGTTTTAGAGCATTTTTAAGTGTTTTCCAAGAGAAAAGTGTGTTATAAAGGGAGAAAACGGCGGACTTAATTTTAGGGCTTCGGGAGAATTGGACCGCGGCACAAACTCTTATCAGACCGCGGTCCTCTGACGCAGAATTCACAGCTTTCGTATTTTGATCATAACTCTCTCTACAAATGTCGGATTGAGTTGATTCAAGTTGCTACGCGAAGCTAAGAAATAGATCTACAATATTGAAGAAGAAACCTTAGTATGATTCGGCCTGTAAGAGGACGAAAAACTCATTTATATATGAGCATTGTGTAAAATCTTTCGTCAACTATCTTCTTTTGTTTCTTTCTTCAATTTCAAGCTCAATTTGGATCTCTTTTCTCGTCTTTCATGCGTAAATCAACTTGTATCCTAGAAAACAAAATCTAAACCAATCAAAGAATTATGAGGGATAAAAAGTGATCAAAGCAACGATCAAATCATATTACAATGGGGCATAAAATACTGTAAAATATGGACTTATCAAGGTTCAAATAGGTGGCCCATTTAGAACGACAATATCATTGTCATTCCTCCTTTTTTTCTTATGTCCCACTTGCCTCCACTCATATTGCGGTGTTTTGCGAGTAGTCCTTCGCTTTGGATTGGTCTTATCGATCTCACATTGATGTGGTGGAATGTACTTCATGCATAAGTCCTCCTTCTTCACCTTGTCTTGGTTCTCATTGGGGACCTCATCCTCCAACTCAAAAGTGCCCTTAATCTTATCACTTGCACCTTTCTCGTCCGGCAAAGGGTTTACAGTATCGACATTTAAACAAGTAAGGGCATCCATGTATGGTTTCATGTTTTTATGAGCATCGAATATCACCTTTTCATCACTTATCTTCAATGTCAACTTACCCTTTCCCATGTCAATCTTGGCATTGCTAGTGGCTAAGAAAGGTCTTCCTAGGATCAAGGGGATGTCAATGTCGCTATCCACCTCAAGAACCACAAAGTCAACCGGATAAAAGAAATTGTCGACTTGTACAATGACATCCTCAATAATGCCCTTTGGTCGCTTGATAGAGCGGTCCGCCAATTTTAGAGACATAGATATGGGTTTGGGATTCCCTAGGGCGAGTTGCTTGACGATAGAGTTGGGAAGAAGATTAATACTTGCTCCCGAATCACAAAGCACTTCCTCAAAAGTAAGGTTTCCAATAGTGCACAGTATAGTGAGACTCCCCGTGTCCTTGAGCTTGCGAGACCATTTGTTAAGTAAGACAGCAGAGCACTCCTCAGTTAGACAAATCGTTTCATTTTCTTCCCATTTTTGCTTGTTGGATAGAATATCCTTGAAGAACTTAACATAGTTTGGCATTTGCAAAATAGCATCCATAAAAGGAATATTTATTCTCACCTCTCGAAGAATAGACAAAATACAGAGGAAACTCGGATCCATCTCCTTCTTTTTCTTTTTCTGTGCATTTGGAAAGGGAAGACGAATCTCAATGGGAGGAGAAGGCATTGGAGTCGAGGAACCAAGACTAGAAGAAATAGAGTGCGGGGCCTGGGCGCTGATATCGGTGCCTGGGCGTGGGATGGTCGACGTCTCGGCCCCGTCTAGATGGCGCTCGGGCGCCAATTTGCGAATCGATTCTTCTTGCTGTGTATTGACCTACGCTTGGGCACCATATGAGGTACACCTAGGCGCGGTTGTGCATAACAAATTTTCACTGCTGGGTGTTATCGGCGCTAGGGCTCCATCTGAGGGGCGCTTGGGCGCCGATACGCAAACATGATCACTTTCCACTTGTTTCCCACTTCTCAAAGCGATTGCATAGCATTGTTCTTTCGGGTTCTTCTCTGTGTCGCTTGGTAGAGTTCCTGGGGCTCTTGCACTAATCGCGTTGGAGATTTGCCACATTTGTGTTCGCATATCCTTCATCGTGGGAGGTAGTACTTGCCCTTGCCCTTGTACATTGAGATTTCCTTGCCTCGAAGGTGGGTTGTTGAAAGGAGACCTTGGGGCTTGGTAAATGCCCGGTTGTGGATTTTGTGCGGGGTTTGGCCTCTTTGGGAAGTTTTCGGGTACATGGAAATTGACACGGTGTTGGTTATGGTTTCCAACAAAATTTACCTCTCCAACTTCCGGTACCGGGGCAATCACTTCCTTATTTCTTGAACACATGCAAGCCTTCGATTTGGTGGAGGAAGCTCATCATCATCTTCGGGGTAGAGTTCATCCTCCCTAGCCATTTGCTCAAGCTTAATCCACACGGACCTACTATCAAGGCCTAAAAGATCACCACCAACTCCCGCATTGAGTCGGTGGCGAATCCGAGATCGGACTCCATTATAAAAATGTTGCACTTGCTCGTCTTGTGTATAATTGTGATCGGGGCACTTTCGTAGCATACCCTTGTACCTTGCCCATGCGGATGCTAATGACTCGTTCCTTATTTGTTTGAATCCTTTGATTTCACTTCTAAGCTCGTTGATTTTTGATGGAGGGAAGAATTTGTTGAGAAATTCATCTACTAGATCATCCCATGTTCCAATCGATTGTGGGGGCAACGACTTGTACCAAAGAGTCGCCTCATCTTTCAAGGAGAAATAAAATAATCGGAGGTGGATGGCATCAAGATCTCGTGGGTTGAATTGCATAGTAGAGATCACATTCTCAAAGTGATCTAAGTGGTCATGAGATGAGTCTCTCGAGTCACCATAAAACGGCTCCGCTTGAACCATCCCGAACATATGAGAAGGAATGTGGAAATATGGAGTAGCAAAGTCCGAGAAGATAACGGGTCCCGGTGTAGTGTGTACCCGGGGTGGTTGATTACCACGAACCGATGGAGGAGGCGGTGGAGGTGCCGGTTGCATAGCTTGGAGTATATTTTGCAATCATTCCCTACTTTTCGGGAGATTCATATTGGGAAAGTTTCCATTAGGATTTGGATGGAAGTTGTGAGCCATTTCTCGAGCTCGTCTACTAGCCCGAAGAACAAGCTCTATTTCGGGCTCAAAATCGTATAGGGGCTCGTAGGAGGAGCGGGTCATGCACCACAAACCAAGCCTATCAATTTAACAAAAGATATAAAAATTAGACTAATACTAAAATAAAGGAAAAGCAAGAAATAAACGAAAAATTAAGAATTATGAAAACGTAAATGAAAATCAAAAACTAAAAATAAACAAGTCCCCGGCCACGGCGCCAAAACCTTGACACGCTAGAATCTAACGTGCTTGAATTGCAAGTGCACTAGTCGTGTGTAGTAATAAATGTGGACAATAGGTCCGGGTTGTCAAACCTCGAGGACTTGAATTTTAGTTTAAGATTCGTAATGAAATAAACAATTAAAGTAAAGGTAAATTGAAAGGAAAACGTGTAAGATAAGAACGATGACACACGAAGGATTGAAAACCAATTATAAAGGGAGACTAAAGCACATGTTCGGTCCAAATTGCTCAATTATACTTATAAAGATTCTCGTTGAAGGTTTACGCTTATGTTTCTATGGTGAAAGCCCTTAGGGTAAAGGATAACCGATGTCTCGTGCTAAACACCTATGCTCAAATGATGATTTCCTAAGTATATCTGCCCGGAAATCTAATCACTAAACACGCATTAACGCACTAGAGCTCACTCGATTTAGATCGAACGACTTCATCCGGGAATCTGTACCTATCTCTAGGGCAATTCCTCATTGGTTGCCGGGTTATGGTGTGAATTTCTTGCATCCTAAGTCAATTTTCTCTCTAAATATTCACCTAGGCATGAGATTCTAACATATGGTGATCAAGCATACGTCAAACAAGCAAAAACACAAATTCACACCACATAACAACATAAGAATCACTTCAACAATCCTCTATTATAAGCATAAATCACAAATTGGCCTTACATGACCCTAGTCTTACAAGCTTAGCTCATAGTTGATGGCATAAAAGACATAAATAGATTCATATACATATTCATGGACAATAATGAAAAGAGAAAGCTATTAAAACTCCCTATGTTGAATTTATGATGGATCTTCACTTCAATCTTCAATCCCCAAGCTAATTGTCCTTCTTAATCCTTTCTAATTGATGAGAAAGTGGCCCAAAAATCCAGAAAATCGCCTTGAATCCCCCAGAGTTTGAACCCTTCAAATCAGCTGAAAATTTCCTTTTATCGCTTTAAAAAAACGGTTACAGCGGCGCCCAGGCGCCGCCTACGTGGCAGGGGTTTCTTGGGGAAAAAGTTGAACGGCGCCCAGACGCGGGACCACTAGCACTCGGGCGCGGACGGTATCGCGCCTAGGCACGGGGAGTGTGGCGCCTAGGGGCTGTACTGCGTGGGCTACCTGTTCTTCTCTTCGGCTGGCGCCCAGGCGTGGCTATCCTGGTGCCCGGGCTCGGATCTGCGAAGCATCCACCTGGACTTCGTTTGATACGCTATCTTTCACCCTTTTCTTCATCCACCTGGACTTCGTTTGATACGCTATCTTTCGCCCTTTTCTTCATGCATGTGCTCTCATTTATCACCTGAAATCACTTAACCCCCCAATTAATCGCAAATGTAGCCTAATTTAGGCAATAATTAAATCCAAAGCATGAGCATCACTGGCTTAAAACCACGTAAAAAATGCCTCTTATCAGTAAGCTTAGACATCTTGTATCTGCCATTGATGATTTACATGTTGTAAAGCATATAGATTGTACTGTTTATTCCCTTGCCAAACAATGTAGACTTCCCTTGAATAAAAGAGATATTGCTTTTTCACATGCTTTCGATTTGGTTCATTGTGATGTATGGTGGCCCTATAAAATCCCCACTCATCAAGGTTTTAAGTATTTTTTGACTATTGTTGATGATTTCACTAGAAACACATGGTGTTATTTGATGATTTCCAAAGTTGATGTTCCTTCCCTTATTAAATCTTTCTATCAAATGATACTTAATCAGTTCCAATTCTCCGTTAAAGTCTTCCAAACATATCATTGTTCTGAATTTTTTAACCATTCTCTCAAATCTTTCTTTCTTGATCATGGTATTATCCACCAAAGTAGTTGTGTTCACACTCCACAACAGAATGGCATACCTGAGAGAAAGCATAGGCATGTTTTAGAAATTGCTAGAGCACTCAGATTTCAATCTTCTTTGCCTATTGAATTTTGGGGTGATTGTGTCCTTATTGCTATACATATCATCAACAGACTGCCTTCTTCAGTGATCCACAACAAATCTCCCTATGAACTCCTTTTCCATTCCCCACCCAATTATTCTCATCTTAGAGTATTTGGTTGTTTATGTTTTGCATCCAACACCTTTCTTCATAAAGATAAATTTGATGCCAGGGTTTCCAAATGTGTTTTCCTTGGCTATCCTCAAGGTCAAAAGGGTATAAACTCCTTGATCTCACAACTTACAAGATATTTGTCAGTAGAGATGTCAAGTTCTTTGAACATATATTCCCTTTTGCATCTCACTCTTCCTCTCCTCTTTCAGTTTTATCATTTCCTTCTGATGTCATTGAGTTTGAAACTCACTCCCTCACTTTAACCCTTTCTGCCACTCCTTCTTCTAGTTAGGGAGAATCCCTCTCTTTGGCTGATTTCCTCCTCTTCGACATTCTTCTACGACCAGACAACCCCTAATATGGCAAAAAGATTATCATTGTTCTTCTAGTCTATCTACTACTCACTTACCTTCTGCCTCTTGACTTTATCTTCTCTCTAGGTAACTTTCCCTTACTAACACCCCTTCCTCCTATCATCATCTTGTCCATTCTGTGGATACACATATTGAGCCCACATCATATTCTGAAGCTTATTCTAATCCTAAGTGGAGAGATGTTATGGCTTTGGAGATCAAAGCTTTGGAAGATAATCACACTTGGTGCATTACTTCCCTTCCTCCAAGTAAGAAAGTTGTGGGGTGCAAATGGGTGTTTAAGGTCAAGTATCATTCAGATGGAACAGTGGAAAGGTATAAGGCTAGGTTAGTGGCTAAGGGTTATACTCAAATTGCGGATTTGGATTACCATGACACTTTTTGCTCCAGTGGCTAAGATGACAACAGTTAGGACTCTTTTAGCCATTGCAGCTGCTAAAGGTTGGTTTCTAACACAATTGGATGTCAACAATGCTTTCCCCCATGGAGAGCTTACTGAAGAAGTGTATATGAGTTTACCTCCAGGTTTTGACATGAAGGGGGAATGTATACCTCACCCTGTTTGTAAGCTCAGTAAGTCACTTTATGGGCTTAAGCAAGCCTCAAGACAATGGTTTGCTAAGTTTTCTTCTACACTAATTGAGGCTGGTTTTGTTGAATCACAATGTGATCACTCACTATTTACAAGAATTGACAAGAGTGATTTTACCGCCTTACTTGTGCATGTTGATGATGTCGTGTTGACAGGAACTAATAAGGATATTATTGCTGACTTAAAGAAGCTGCTGGATCACAAGTTTAAGATAAAGGATTTAGGAAATCTTAGTTACTTTCTGGGCTTTGAAATTGTCTGGAAAACAGAAGGTATCTATCTAAATCAAAGAAAGTATGCTCATGATATCATTGATGATGCTGGCTTGTCTGGTGTTAAACCAAGTATTGTGCCCATGGAACAAAATCGTAAGTTAAATGCTACCGATGGTGATGAGTTGGAAGATTCTTCAGTATATAGAAGATTGATTGGGAGACTCATTTGCCTTACAATATCGAGGCCAGACTTAGCATATCCAATTCATATACTTAGCTAGTTCATGTTAAAACCTAGAGTCCCTCATTTGAACATGGCTCATAAGGTGCTGAAATACATGAAAGGGACTTTGGGACAAGGTTTGCTTTTCCCAGCAAATCAGGCATTAAAGTTAGAAGCTTTCTGTGATGCTGATTGGGCTTCTTATCCTTTGACAAGAAGATCAGTGACAGGATATTTTGTGAAATTGGGTGGTGCTTTGGTTTCTTGGAAAACAAAGAAGCAAGATACTGTTTCCAGATCATCTGCTGAGTCTGAATATAGAGCTATGGCCTTTGTTTGTAGTGAGATAAATTGGACTATAAATTTTCTCAAGGAGTTTCAGATATTTGATCTCACACCTGTTCCTCAAGCATGTGACACTCAGGCTGCATTGCACATAGCTTCTAATCCTGTATATAAGGAGCGAACCAAGCACATTGAGCTTGATTGCCACTTGGTGAGAGAGAAGATACAACTAGGAATGATTGCTCCTAGTTATATCTCTACAAAGTTACAAGTTGCTGATCTATTTACCAAAGCTCTTGGCCATCCACAGTTGAAGTTTTTCCTTAGCAAGTTAGGAATTTGCAACCTCTTGCAAGTTCCAACTTGAGGGGGGATGTTAGAATGTACAGGGACAGATTTGTAATTTCATGTTTTAGATATTTGTTAGATTCAGGCGGTTAATTAGTTGGATTAGCTAGTTTCATTAATAAGCTACTAATTTTAGTATAAATAGTCTAGAAAAGGAAAGTGTACTGCAGAGTTCAATTTTATAAAAATTAGAAATATTTCTCCTCCATTTTTCTTCCTTTTCTCTCTCGTATCCATGGATTGGTTGCAAATTAACAAAACTCTCCTTCTTCCCCACCTCCACTTAGACACCGGCCATCATCACCACGTTCCCAACTCGCCTGGCTCACACAACCAACAATAGCCGGTGGTGGTCGATGGGCTGGTGGTCAGCGCTGATGGGATGGCTGGCGAGTTGGATTCTCTCTATATATAATTTGTAAATTTTTTCTTCTTCTTAGAAATTTTATAAACATTTTTACGTTTAAATGGTGTTATGACACTCTCATGTCGTTTTCATCCTTTCCGTGTCCTAATTAATTGTCTGGGAGCTAACATGAATTAAAATAGAATATTTGAGACTCTAAAATCAGGATTTAAACTTGAGGGGCGAAAATGATTGAAATTATAAACATTAGGAACGAACATTAGTGGCATTCGCCCATTCAAAAAAGTTATAATCTCTTTGTCTAAGACTAGTTGCACCATTTTATGCAGGGCAAAGTCAAAACCTTCATTTTTTTACTAATTAACTGTACTTGCTATTAAATTTTACATTCATGTTACTTGCAACGTTAACTGGTATTACCAAATAAATTTTTAAAACAGATAAAATTATCCTTATTATGTTTAAAAAATAATAAAATTTACTAATTGACGTCACGTCGTGAACTTATTTTTGGGAGTGAGAGAGTAAGACATATAATATTTATCTTAGAGCTTTTTGGAGCAGAGAGTATCCAAGCTAGGGATCCACAATTGAGTTTTATTTGTGATGTTTATCCAAAAAGTTCTGTAACCAAAAAAAAATTAAAACGGGGTTAAAACATTACTAAATTCCGAGAAACTTTAAAAAGCTTAGAGGTCATTTTCCATATTTAGACAGGGTTGAAAACTCGCAATCATGTACGTTTCACATGAGTTTTAATCAAATTGGTAGAACAAGCGATCACTAGTCACTCATTGACCAAAATGCATCCAAAATCCAACGACATAAATCAAATGTGTAATAATGTTAAAACTATGTAAAAACGAAATGTGTAGAACTCATAAAATTTGGAACCAAAAATGCTCCATTATACCAACTAAATAAAATCAAAATAAAATTTCGCCAGCAATCTATTTACGTATTTTTGATATGCTAGGTGATGTTTTCCTAACTAAGAAATCTTCTCAAATTGATGGTTTGTTTTAAAAATTAGAAGCTCGATTGGTATTTTTTAATGGAGAAAACTGAGTAATTGTTAAGAATTTTAATGGAGCAAAATTGTATATTTAATCTAGCCCACTGAATAAAATGCTTCTGCAGATTTTGTCTAACGCTTTATGATATATTGAAATTACTCACAGCATTCCTTGAAACGCCACCGGCCACACACTTACCACCAAAAATCAACTTCCGTACAGTTCGGAATATATTTCATAATCAAGGTAGTATGCAATATTCATAAAGAGACAAGCATAGTGGCACTTTATATAGATTTCCATATTTGATTTATTATTTAATCTATATATCTTTTCTCTTTTCTTCCAGCCCAAAAGGCCATTCAATTATTCAAGATCACATCAAAGTCCCCACTTCATAACCATCTTTGTGTACACGCACAAACAAACAAATGCAATATAAAAAAGAAAATTCATAAATGAAAGGAGCCTTTTTAATTTTATTTTTTTTTATTAAATGAAGGCATCATTAATTGGACATTCTCTATACATATATATAAACCCCTCTTCAAACAACAAATCCTTGAAGCCTTCCTCATACCTAGCTAGGTCCTCCAAATTACTAGACGATGTCTTATGATCCAATAGTTGGCGGCACCACCGTGGACTGCCACAAACAGCTCCGGTCGTGGCGGCTTCTCCGCTCTATCTTTGAGCTTCTCATTCCCTCTTGCATTATCACACAACAAAACCAAGAATTTAATCAGAAGAAACTGTACTCCCACAAATTAACGAAACCCTATTGCATGTCCACATCCAACATCACAGGCACATTATTCGGCTCTCGTCGCGGAAAAGTTAGGTTTTGTATCCAAACAAACCCTAAATCAATATCTCCAATTCTCCTTCTCGAACTGGCTATCACTACAAGTGTGCTGGCCAAGGAAATGAAAGGAAGGTCCATTCGAATCGCCTTCGAATGTAACCCAGAAAAAAATAGATACTCGGGTTTTCTTTTATCCATGCCTTTATGGCGTATGTATTTTAATGGAAGGAAAGTAGGGTTTGCTGTAAAGAGAAAACCGTCACGGGACGATATTGAAGTTTTGCAGCAAATGGAAACAGTTGTTGTTGGTGCAGGAATCAGAAGGCTAGATGAAGATATTGTGTATCTTAGAGGGAAATTTGAGAAATTTCATGGTTCAGCTAATTCTGAATCTTTTCATTTAATTGATCCTGATGATAATATCAACCAGGAGCTAAGTTTCTATTTCCTTCGATCATATTGTTAAATAATCGGCACTTCCACTATACTTATTATTTTGTATTTTGGTATTATTTAGAGTTTCTTTGAGAATTGGAGCAGAATTAATCCTAATGTTATTATCTCTTTGTGTTTTAAATACTTTTTATTAGCTTAATCCGTCTTTACTAAAGATCAAAGTGTACCCTTGTATTCCGGATAATAAAGGAAGGGTATCTCTATCAGTTCACTCTTTTGGCAAAGCATGAAAATATTGCAGAGTGTCAATTCTAGCTACTAATAACTAGCAAAGCAATAAGTGACTAAAGTTGGTACTACTGGGAAAATCGCACTTTTGGTCCCATGGTCTTTTTCGATTTTGGTCCCATTCGTTACAGATTCTCACATTATATCCCATAAATTTCAATTTTTCTCACATTTGGTCTCATTGAAGGATTCTGTCCCATATTTAACGGTCAAGTCCGTTAGTCAATGTTTTGACCGAAGTTTTCGGGCACAATTCGTGTATGAATACACGTGACATTGAATAAAAATATCATGAATACACGTGTGAGTGCATTCATGTAAGAATTGTGCCCGAAAACATCGGTCAAAATATTGACTAACGGAGTTGACCGTTAAATATTGGATGGAATCCTTCAATGAGACCAAATGTGAGAAAAATTGAAAGTTATGGGATATAATGCGAGAATTCGTAATGAATGGGACCAAAATCGAAAAAGACCAAAGTTATTGGACCAAAAGTGCAATTTCCCCATTCAATAACGGATCCAAGAATTACTTATTCGGGAGACCAAGTTACCATTAAACTCTTTAGCAATATTTGTTTGTAGAAATTTATGTTAATGTAAATAACGTGTAAAAGAAGAACCTACTTCCAATAGAAATTACAGTAGTCTTCGAATCATACAAATAAATATTTAAAAATTATCGAATTTAATTTATACTCAACTTTCCCTGAGCACCTTATTATCGTATGATTAAATATGTAAATATACAGAAAATCATATATTAAAATCTAAATTTGAGCCTAATTGCTCACATGAATACTCATTGTATTGAAAAAAATATATAAAGTAACAACTATTAATAATGTGTGGATAAACTCTAAATCGTTAAAGCTGATAGACTTTTTCTTATCTTTAAATATGTTGATATCTCTTATTTTTTTCTTATCAACAATGTTTTATCTTATTTTAAGAACAATTACAATTTACTTTAATCCTATTATTTCCTTTTCAACAATATTTTTCTATAAATATTAATAAAAGTTGCTTACTAATTTTAATAAAAGTTGGAGTTGGGTCACATTAATTTAGCGTTATCATATTTTTTTTGGTAATTTCTTTTTCCTCTTTCCCCATTCACTACAAAAAAAATAATACATTAATGACAAAATGTCAAGTGAGAATGTAAAAGTTGTCGCTAATTGTTAATTTTTAGTGACAAGATTTTTTGTTATCACAATAATAGATTTTACATGTTTAATAGTGCAAGATTTGTATAGAAGTTGTCATTCTTGATACTTAGTGACAAAGAATTTGTTGTCACTATTGATAATTAGTGACACACCTTTAGTGATAACTTAGTGACAATGATTATATTTGTCACTCTATTTGTGTTGTCACTATACATGTGTCACTAATTGTCAATAGTAACAATTTCATAGAAATTCTTGTCACTAAAATTTTTTTTTGTGACAAAACAAAAATTATTGTCACTCATTATATATATCTGTTGACAATTTTAACATTGTCACTTTCAATTTTGTCACTAACATTATTTTTTGTTGTAGTGATTTTTTCCTGACAATTATTCTTTTAAAAGCAATAAAAGTTGGAGTTGGTCACAATTTAACGTTATCATTTTTATTTTCTTTGGTAGTTGCTCTTTCCTCTTTCCCCATTTTTTCCTGATAATTATTCTTTTAAAAGCAAGTATATATAGCCTAAAATAAAAAGGAAAAGAATAATCACCCTTTTAAAAGCAAGAATATTTATAGTCTAAAATAAAAATGAAAAAAATAAGTAACAGAAATGAGGCAGAGAGGAATTGATGACATGACTTAAGGGTATGTTGAAGGAAGCAGTCACCGACTACACTGGAGGAATTCTTTGATATAATCTGAAACCTTATGTATATATTGTTGGAGGGATCATGCGACAAAAACATGTATAACCAGCAATGAATTTTTTTTTTGTAAAACGACATTAAATAAAAAGGCAGCAGAATAAAAGAATTTAAATCCAAAGTGGTCATCTCCGAATTGAATATTCAAACCGTAAATGCAAAGTACTTACTCTTCATAGTAAGGTGGTTGGAGATTTCACATTCCTCGCGGTTTTTAGTCGACAGCTTCTTTTGAAATCTTCGAGCTCTTGAGAAAATCTGAACTTCGTGCAATCCAAAATCTTCCTTTTTGAATTCTTGATCCAAACCCCGAATACGCCGATGTCTCTTAATAATCACGCGGAGAGCAAGATGAAAAATCTCTCATTTTCTCGAAGGTGGGCGATGGCTACTGAGAGAGAGGAGGAAGAGAATTTTTCTTTCTCTTGGAAGCTTATGAGATTATGAAGTCACTGTTGGATATTAGTTATGAAAAGTGTGTTAGACACGACTTTTGCATACGAAATTCGAACACCGTAAGTATCCGGGATACAAAATATTATTGAATAATATTAATCTACGTTCCGAGTAGATGAGTTTAGCATTTCGAATTTCTCAAATCGGATTAAAAACGAATGAGAAATTAAGTGCTAAAGTGGGGTGTTTGAAGTGGGTTATCCCACATGGAATATGGATCAAAGTTTGGGATGGTTTATAAACCATTGCCTTGAAACTAAGGGTTGGCCCTTTGGGTCATAAGATTTTTGTGGGCTTTGTGAGGGGGAAGGACCTAGCCATGGTCCGGTCCACCACACGCGCGCGCGCCGCCGCTTGCCCGGACCAGACCGGGCTCGGGTCTGGGTCGTGGGTCGTGGGCTTTGGACAAGGATAGGGCCTGAATTGTATTGGGCTTGCAATATATTAATTTTTTGGAGAAAATTAATTCCACAAAATCTGATCCATTATTTATTCATCCAATAGTTGGAAAAATCTGAACCGTTAAATGGAGATTGATCTAACGCTGGCCACGTTTTGATCAAGATAGCCTTCTAGAAGGTCCAACGTTTGAACGTTAGGTTCTTAACATTCGAACGTTGACTACTTCTAGAAGAAAGTTTGAAACGTTAAAGCGTTTTTGCTGCTTTAAGTAGCAGAATCGGTTTTGACCCAACGTTCGAACGTTGGGGTGTCAACGTTCGAACGTTGGCAGCAGTTTCTTTCTGCTATTGAATTCTCTCATTTAATTTTTGGGTTTTTCCTTGCCTATATAAAGGCCCCTCCAGCTGAATGAAAAAAAACACACCAAAGCAATCTGCTTTCTCTCATTTCTCACTCTCAAACATTTTCTCAAGAGTTATAAGTTGCCTAATTTCGGTGGTTCTAAATTCGAAGTGGTCTCGTTTTTAGAACGTATATCGTTGTATCTTGGGACGTGTATTGCATATACCCGTACCACCTAGGTGGGGCAAGTTAGCGTTAAGGATAGAGAGTTCTCTCTCGCCTCGATATAATCTTTTCTCCGTTATTAGCTGTTTTGATACATTTGTGAAGTTTTGATCCAACAAACTTAACACTAAAATTCTTTGTTGTTGTTCAAAGGTTGTCACTTGTTCAAATGGCTAATATGGGAGATGTTGATGGCACTACTCTTGACTTCGGTCTTGGACCGGGTGCTAGCCTAGGTCTCGGTATTGTCTCCGGTGGAGGTTCTGGTTTTGGTTCCAGTTCAGGGCTGGGTCCTTGCTCCGGCTTTGGCATTGGCTCTAGTGGGGGTGCCGGGCTAGGCTATGGTTCAGCGCTGGGCTCTGGTTCCGGTTCTGTCTCTGCTTCGGTCCCTCCATTTGCTCCAATGGCTAATTCGGTTATACCGGCGCAGGCTGAAAAGCCAACGAAGTTCAGCGGGGCTGACTTCAAGAGGTGGCAGCAAAAGATGTTGTTTTACCTCACGACTCTTAGCATGGCAAGGTACTTAAGGGAAGATGCTCCCTATGTCCCAGCTGAGTCAACTGAGGATGGCATCTGATGCCTGGATTAATGGTGATTTCCTTTGCAGGAATTACCTACTCAGTGGATTAAGTGATTCACATTACAGCGTATATATAGAGGTAAAGACTGCCAAAAACCTCTGGGAGGCACTGGACAGGAAGTACAGAACTGAGAACGCCAGACTGAAGAAGTTTGTGGTCGCAAAGTTCTTAGACTTCAAAATGGTGGACACTAAGTCAGTGACAAGCCAAGTCCAAGAGCTTCAGATAATAATTCACGAAGTTCATGCTGAGGACATGGCTTTGAGTGAATCTTTCCAAGTAGCTTCTATCAATGAGAAGTTACCGCCGTCTTGGAGAGATTTCAAGAATTACTTGAAGCACAAGCGAAAGGAGATGAGTCTAGAAGACTTGGTCGTTCGACTTAGAATTGAGGAAGACAACAGGGTTTCTGACAAAAGGCCTCCTGTGCAGGCGATGGCTAACATCGCAGAGATTTCGGAAAGCTCAAACCAGAAACGAAAGTTTCAAGGGAAGTCCAAAGGGAACTCCCAGAAAAAGAAAGGAAAGTTGAAATAGGGAGACGGCTGTTACAACTGTGGCCAACCTGGTCACTGGGCTAGAGACTGCAAAGAGCCCAAGAAAAATAAGTCTCAAGGGCAAGGTTCTGGTAAGAATCAGAACAAAGGCAAGAATCAAGTGCAGAACCAGGTGCACTTGGCTGAAGATGATGTCAAGGGCATCAATGAAATGATCGACGATCTGTCTCACCACCAGGTGCCGATCGATCTGACTGATCTTGATCTCACTGCCGTCGTGTTTGAAGCCAATCTGGCGGACAACCTGAGGGAGTGGTTCATAGATACTGGGGCTACTCGCCACATCTGTTCCGACAGAGATGCTTTCTCGTCCTATTCCCCAACTGATGGACGGAGATTGTTTGTGGGAAACTCAGCCACATCACCAGTGGTTTGAACGGGGAAAGTTGTGCTGAAGATGACTTCAGGCAAAGAACTGACATTGACTGAAGTTCTGCATGTTCAGGAGATTCGCAAGAATTTGGTATCCGGTTCGGCTTTGGTCAAGAATAGGTTCAAGATAGTCTTCGAGGCTGATAGATATTCTTTAACAAAGAGAGGATTTTACGTAGGAAAAGGTTACCTTGAGCAGGGCCTTTTTAAGATGAATGTAATGAATGTAATCCGCTCTGTTGTAATTGAAAATGAAAGCAATAAAAGTATTGAGAATTCTGTTTATTTGCTTGAGTATTCTAATTTGTGGCATGTTAGACTAGGACATGTCAATTATAATACTATTCGAAGATTGGTAAACTTGAACTTATTACCAACTTTTAAAGTTGAAAATGAACATAAATGTGAAATTTGTGTTGAGGCAAAACTAGTCAAACAACCGTTTCCTTCAGTGGAAAGAAACACCGCACCTCTAGAACTTATTCACAGTGACATCTATGATTTGAAGTTTGTGCAAACTAGAGGTGGGAAAAAGTGTTGCATTACATTCATAGATGATTGCACAAAGTATTGTTATGTGTATTTACTAAGAAGTGAAGACGAAGCATTTGGAGCGTTTACACATTACAAAAAGAAAGTTGAAAATCAACTTGGAAAAAGGATAAAAGCTATCCGAAGTGAAAGAGGTGGAGAATACGAAGCGCCTTTTGATGAATTTTGTACCAACTCTGGAATAATTCATCAAACGACGGCACCATACTCACCTCAATCAAATGACGTTGCTGAACGCAAGAATCGCACTCTCAAATAAATGATGAAAGCGATGTTGTTAAATTCTGGATTACCGCAGAATTTGTGGGGGGGGGGGTGATCCTCTCCGCTAATTACATCCTTAACAAGATTCCCCACAAAAGTAGGAGTGAGACTCCGTACGAACTTTGGAAAGGTCAAAAGCCTTCTTACAAGTACCTCAAAGTGTGGGGGTGTTTGGCTAAGGTAGAAATACCCAAACCCAAACAAGTTAACATAGGGCCTAAGACTATTGATTGCATATTCATAGATTATGCACTTAATAGTAGCGCCTATCGATTTCTGGTACATAAGTTAGAAATATCTGAGATTCATGAAGGTACTATCATGGAAACTAGAAATGCTTCGTTTTTCGAGGATGTCTTTCCAAGTAAGGAAAGAAACGAGCAAGTTCCTCTTAAAAGAACATTTGATGAGTCTACGAGTAGTTCTAATCCCGGGGACGAAGAACCACGTCGTAGCAAAAGGGCAAGAGTTCCAAAATCATTTGGTCCCGATTTTGTATCATATACATCAGAAGGGGAGCCAAGAACGATTAAGGAAGCTATGTCCGGTCCAGATGCTCAACTCTGGAAAGAGGCTATTAATAGTGAAATCGAGTTTATTTTACACAACCATACCTGGGAGTTGGTTGATCTTCCAAAGGGAAGTAAGCCTTTACGCTGTAAATGGATTCTGAAAAGAAAGTATAAGACTGATGGAATTATTAATAAGTATAAGGCCCGGTTGGTAGTCAAAGGATACCGACAAACGGAAGGTCTTGATTTCTTCGATACTTATTCTCCAGTAACGAGAATAACATCCATAAGATTATTCATCGCTATTGCCGCGTTGCATAACCTTGAGATACATCAAATGGATGTTAAGACTGCGTTTTTGAATGGAGAATTAGATGAAGAAATATATATGGAACAACCCGAGGGGTATGTTGCTCCTGGAAAGGAGAAGAAAGTGTGTAAACTTGTAAAGTCGCTATACGGACTTAAACAAGCGCCAAAGTAGTGGCATGAAAAGTTTGATAGCACGATGTTATCAAATGGTTTCAAGATCAACGAGTGTGATAAATGCGTGTATGTTAGACAAACACATAACGCATACGTCATAGTGTGTCTATATGTAGACGACATGTTGATAATGGGTAGTAATCATGAAATCATCATGAATACTAAAGGAATGTTAAAGAAGAATTTTAACATGAAGGATATGGGACTTGCAGACGTCATCTTAGGGATTAAAATCCTGAGGACTTCTGAAGGACTAGTCTTATCGCAATCTCATTACGTTGAGACCGTTTTGGAAAGGTTCCTTCCGAGCGATAGTGCACCAGTCAAGAATATGCTAGGGTCATTGGAAGTTTAATGTATATCATGAACTGTACTCGCCCTGATCTAGCTTATTCTATGAGCAAGTTGAGTAGGATTACGAGTAATCCTAGTATAGAGCATTGGAATGCTTTAACTAGAGTTCTTAAGTATTTAAAGTATACTAAAAATTATGGATTACACTACTCAAGATATCCAGCTGTAATAGAGGGATACAGCGATGCTAAATGGATATCTGACATGAACGACTCTAAGTCCACAAGTGGGTATGTATTTACCGTTGGTGGAGGAGTAGTGTCATGGAAATCTTCTAAGCAAACTTGCATAGCCCGTTCCACGATGGAATCAGAATTCATAGCTTTAGATAAAGTTGGTGAAGAAGCTGAGTGGCTAAGAAATTTCTTAGAAGATGTTCCCTGTTGGGAAAAACCTGTGCCTCCGATTTTGATTCATTGCGACTGTATGTCGGCAATTGGGAGGGCTCAGAGTAGTATGTATAATGGTAAGTCTAGACATATTCGTCATAGGCATAATACCATTAAGCAGTTGATCTCTAACGGGATTATTTCCATTGATTACGTGAAATCGAAGGAGAATATTGCAAATCCTTTGACGAAAGGATTGCCTAGAAATCAAATATACTGCCCATCAAGAGGAATGGAATTAAAGTCTACAATTTAAGAATGGACACAGCAGTAACCCAACCATGTTAATTGGAGATCCTAAGATCATGGTTCAATGGGACAACTAAGTTGTGAAAATTCAATAAGGCACTTAGGAGTTTTAACTCCAAACCAGTTGCCTAGGATAAAGAAGTGCATCCTACAAATGTAGCAAAGGTTAAGTTTGGAACTTTTAATGATTCCTATACTGTCATGAAAATGAAGTGGAGTATGGTAGGATACTATTAGATAGGAGATCACCTATGTAAGTGTGAGGTGCAAGCCGCCTCAACATTGATTAAAAATGTAAACACTTATGAATCCAAGAAGAGGTGCCACGGCCAAAATGGACCCAACAGTGAGAACTGAAGCAACTGAGAATTTATCATGTGAATATCATTGTCTGATTTTACACGAATGGCTGACCAATTCAAGACATCATGTTCATTGGGGATCCTAGTAAATCCGATGATATCTCACTAAGAAAGGTTCAAAGCCAAAATCTACCTCTTCTGATGTGATAAATTTTCGTCTGAACTCTTGAGATCATGCATTGCATTAATTTCATTCGTGTGGGGGATTATTGGATATTAGTTATGAAAAGTGTGTTAGACACGACTTTTGCATATGAAATTCGAAGACCGTAAGTATCCGGGATACAAAATATAATTGGATAATATTAATCTACATTCCGAGTAAATGAGTTTAGCATTTCGAATTTCTCAAATAGGATTAAAAATGAATGAGAAATTAAGTGTTAAAGTGGGGTGTTTGAAGTAGGTTATCCCACATGGAATATGGATCAAAGTTTGGGATGGTTTATAAACCATTGCCTTGAAACTAAGGGTTGGCCCTTTGGGTCATAAGATTTTTGTGGGCTTTGTGAGGGGGAAGGACCTAGCCATGGTTCGGTCCACCACACACACGCGCAGGCCGCCGCCGCCGTCCGTCCGCCCGCCCGCCTAGACCGGACCGGACTCGAGCTCGGTTCCGGGTCGTGGGTCATGTGTCGTGGGTCTTGGGTCTTGGGCCTTGGGTCTTGGGCTTTGGGCTTTGGACAAGGATAGGGCATGAATTGTATTGGGCTTTGAGCATTGGGCTTGGGCTTGCAATATATTAATTTTTTGGAGAAAATTAATTCCACAAAATCTGATGCATTATTTATTCATCCAATAGTTGGAAAAATCTGAACCGTTAAATGGAGATTAATCTAACGCTGGCCACGTTTTGATCAAGATAGCCTTCTAAAAGGTCCAACGTTCGAACGTTTGGTTCTTAACGTTCGAACGTTGACTGCTTCTAGAAGAAAGTTTGAAACGTTAAAGCGTTTTTGCTACTTTAAGTAGCAGAATCGGTTTTGACCCAACGTTCGAACGTTGGGGTGTCAACGTTCGAACGTTGGCAGCAGTTTCTTTCTGCTATTGAATTCTCTCATTTAATTTTTGGGTTTTTCCTTGCCTATATAAAGGCTCCTCCAGCTGAATGAAAAAAAACACACCAAAGCAATCTGTTTTCTCTCATTTCTCACTCTCAAACATTCTCTCAAGAGTTCTAAGTTGCCTAAGTTCGGTGGTTCTAAATTCTCACTTTCGTGGAGTACACGGTTGCATTTAGGGGATGCAACAAGACTTTGAACCCTTGAGTTACCTCAAAGGATGAGTTATAGTCTCGTGAGGGTTTGCATATGATATACCCACAAAATCGAAGGATTTTCAACCCCAATCAATCAACGCAAATCAATATGATTAATAATAATGCAATGGCATGAATTCGTCTGTTTAAGGTCAAAATTACATATATATACACGTCACATACTTGCTTATGTTACACCTTAACATCGAAAAGACCATCCTAAGGGTGTAGTGTAATAAATCTCAAGTATTATAATCGAGTGTCACTCTTACCAGTTTTCAAGCATTAATCCCATATCTATCAATTTTCGATTAGTCACATGGCACGAGAATTGAAGAAAACTTCATAACCACTTAAAATTCATCACTTTATCTACTTTAGGCTTTAACTTATGCAACTTTCAACTCAAACATTAGAGGCTAGACCATGTGCAATGTTCGGTCCTTTTAGGCTGTCTATGACATCCTTGTAACGAGCTTTAGACCAATAACTCTCAAACCGGACGGCTTTAGGGTATTAAGTGTAGAGACATTCCTAAGGGCTTAATCACTCGAGTGTCAAAGGCCACAAAACAAAACTAGGTTCTTATTACCTTACACTTGCATTGGCTTGAGCTTAGCTCAAATTAGCATAATAGTACAGTATTCTAGGCATAGTGCTCTTCGCCCCCAGTATCTATTAAGCCTGACTTTTGCAGTCATACCAATGTTCAAGCTCTTTTATTCTTGTTAAGCATACAAAGTTAACATTCTCAACTCATAACACATGTGAAAATTCTAGATTAATATTTCCGGGATCAAGCCTTATAAGTGTTTCAAAATGGTTACCCACTCAACTCCTCTAGCCTCGACTTATGTGCATATGTGAATCATCTTAAGGACAATCTAATTTCGTTTAGGGTCCCACAAGCAACGAAATGATGTGTATAGTCATTAAAATCCCAATTGATAGAGAAAACATGCCATGGGTTCAAATTAACCATTCTCAATGCATTGATTGAAAGGTTGAACTTCTATCTAAAATTTTTAAAATTTGCACACGTTTCACATGTAGAGGTACAACACCCCCCCCAAACTTGGACCGAAATATCTAAAACTTGAATAAACATAACTATAATGGATCCAGTATACCCCCCCAAACTTAGAATGAACAATGTCCCCAATGTTCGAAAAAGAGAAGGGCAAAATACACATCACCATAAAGGGTGCTGAAAAGCAAACCCGAGTCCTCGAATGCAAATGTGTCCAAGAGTGGCAACAGCGGTGTGAGCAATGAATGCAACAACTACACATTAAATGATGCTAGCCAGACAAAGCATTAAGTAATGGATAGAAGTGAGAAACAAAAAACAACCAACAAAAAAACAAAAGATAACTAAAATAGACATGCTTCTACTAAATAAAAAGAATGAAACAAGCACAACAAAAAAAATCCAAAAAACAAAAATCAACAAAAACTAAACAACTAAACAAGATCAATCTCCAACATAAGAAACCAAGAAAAGACTAAATAGACATGCTAATCATCATCGTTAATAAAACGGTCAACGTAATCATTATCTCTATCATCATGGACACCCTCATCCTCTGCTCCACCCATAATGTCATCCATGTCCAACGTATCATCCTGGCCCCCATCCGGCTCAGCAGAATCACCCCCAACAACCAACGTACCGGCACCGATCATGTCATTCGGCTGAGGGGCATCAAAGCGCGGGAAAGTAGGCAGTGCGGAGGAATCGAAAGACCCTCTGCCCATAAATGCATCCTGCTCACAGATAAGTTGTCGAAAGTAAGCACATCTGTCGCTCTTCATCAGTTGCATCTCAACCCGCAACTGATTGACATCAGCCTCAAGAGCATCGACATCAGAGGATGTGGATCGGCTGGATCTGGTGCCACGAGCGGGAGTTAGACGAGCTCTCTGCGAAATAGGTGGAGGGGCTGAAGTTAGAGCGTCCGAGAAGGGAAGAGGGGTGCCGACAGGGTCTGTAGTGTCGCTCTGAAAAGTCCTAACAGCGACTGTCAAGCACAAGGCCGAAAGAAGAGACGGGAAGATAAACGGGTTCTTTTTTGGATTGGATGACTCCCCTCGTTTCCTCTTAGCCTGTGTCGGGTCAACCACTGGAGTGAACTCGATGCCCATCCTCTTGATATGCCCTAATAGAGACCTGTGGATCAACCCCACAAAGTTAACATGTCGATGTGTCACGATGGAGTATATAAGCAAGGCCCGATCCTTGTTCAACTCAGATCTGTTGGAGCTCGGAATGAGGTTAAAGCGGATGAAGTCGACCTAAAAGGCTGCCTCAGGGAGCAAGATACGACGGGGTAAGTGTGACTCCCCTTCGGGCTAAGTCGTACCCGCGATAGCAATGACCTCAAGGATCTCATTGAGGGAAATAGTGTACGTGTTGTCTAGCTTGTAGAGAGCTAGATACCCGCAAATCTGGGGGATCGCCATCCTAAGGCACTCACTAAGAGCGGTAGCATCAAAATTTACCCGTCTATCCCCAACCTCAATCGTGTGCGCCCTCCAATCCGCTTTGTCTGTGATGGAAAGGTATGCCCCGGTACTATAAAATTCCTAAATCCAGGGAAGGCGAATAGCCTCTAAGGGGCCACCAAAATAGTCCAACTCGTGGAAATCAATGCGGGCGTTCACGGCAGTCTTAGCACTGGTAGCAAAAGGCTTTTCTTTGATAATAGTCTGACTGTATAACCCGTTAAAAAAGATTTCTACTTTCGCGTTTAAAGAACGGGGAAGCGTAGTCAGTGATATTGTGTCACGTGGGGGCTCAAGGTTGGTGGATGACCCTTCCCCGACCATCTTTTTCCCTTTGGATGGAGGATTCTTTTTACCCATAATTGATCGGAATTTGGGCAGCGTAACAACGTTGAATTGGTTACCAAGTTCTTGACTATGTCCCAAGAGCACGCAAACAGCCCACAATCACAACCAACGAAAAATTGCCCAAACTGAATATAAATAGTAATTGCCACACAACAAAGCCAAACTGAAAGCATGGCTCACCCCACAATGAATCCAAACTGAATGTAAGTAGCAAAAGTTTACCAATAAATGTTCCCAAAATGTCAAATTTTTAAACCTTAAAACCAATTCCACCCACAACAATAAAAAAATCTATCATAATACAGTAGAAATTCGAACAACTAAGGCCCATTCAACTCAAAAACGCAATAAGGATAAACGGGTGGTAGACAATCACTCACCTTGTTGCTCAAAATGGACGAAAATCAGATGGAACACCGAACCCCACAACGCGAGAAGAGAGACGGTGGCTGTTATGGCGAAGAGACGACTGAAATATGCGGTGCTGGCAGTGGGCGATGGTGGATTTAGGGCGGAGATGAAGTGGGCGCGGCGGAGTAGAGTTGTAGAGAGAGATGATGAAAGAAAAATAAACTAATTTGACTGAAATAAGAATTAAATACTTGAGCAGCGCTAAAGCGCATGTATGACAGTGCCCTGCGAAGCAAGATTGGCCTGTTGGACTTCAGTCAACGCCCGGGCGCAGGGTTGGTTACCCTTGGGTGTGGTTCAAACGGTGCCCAGGCGCCGGTTTGTTGGCGCTCAGGCGCCATGATGCGTAGCGAAGGTGATTTCTAGGCTCCTTTGGCGCCTAGGTGTGGTGTACTGGCGCGTAGGCGTGCTGCGTTTCGGCGCCCAGGCGTGGATGAGATGGCGCCTGGGCATGGCTTTGTGAATCGAATTGGCAACTGAGGGCGATCGGCGTTTAGGCGCGGTATACTCGGCTCCCAGGCGTGCTATAACATGCTGAGATTTAAGTCCGTTTCCTGCAAAAATAAAGAAAGACAATGATCAACACAACGATAAACTCAACTAATCAAACACTAAGCACAAGAAAACAAAGCAAACTAAACTAAAAACTCAAAAAGACGAGAAGGGAAAGAGAGCTTGGTTTAGCCTCCCAAGAAGCGCTAGTTTATGGTCGGTAGCTCGACTTAGGATTTGGAATCATGGAGGATCCCCGAGAGGGATGGACACCTTGTCCCAAGGTCCATCAATCCCCATATAGTGCTTCTGTTGGGTTTTGTATATAAAAACGCAGTGGAAATAAATTACCCACGGTGGATTCATTTTTGATTTCACATATTTAATTCATGTTGAGAAATATGTACCTTTTTCGAGTAATTAAAGTTTCTGAACCAGCAACTTGATTCTTTTTGGAGCAGCAATAATGTCACTGCCTCTAAATCACGACGCCGGAAGAGAAAGCAAAAATTCCCTTCTTTTCTTCTGCTCTTGGACGGCTAGAGAGATGAGAGAGAGGTGGAGAGTTCTAACTTGAAGAGAAAGTTACAAGTGAGGCTTGGGTTTAATTATTGACAAAGTAGTATATTTATACTACAACTAGAATCATTAACCTAAGTAACTAAAGGCCCCGGGCGTCCATATGGATGCCCAACTTGGGCGTTTTTAATGCCCTCAAGCTTAGTCCAATTTGTGTATTCTAATTAATTATTTAATTAATATAATTTATCCAATAAATATATCAATTAAATAACTAACTTACACATGTTAATTCCATAATTAGTTTCACTAGGAAATTAATTAACTTATTAACTTATTTACTAAATTAATAAGATCATCTAATCATCAATTAATTATTCACGATATCAAATACCGAAAGATTTCTTTCTAGTTTTATTCCATGATTTTCACATTACAATTCATTTTAGCGCGGCTCTTTAGGTTTGTCTCAAAAGGCAATTGGGAGGAAACCAAAAATATGTGGATACCACCTAGCCAGTCCCGTGCTCCACATCATAGCCCAATTGAGATCGAATGTATAGAACCATTCCAAACCTTTCACGCTGAGAATACCGTACGAGTATAAACCCTTTATTCATATATCCCAGTCAAGTGAGAGTCATGGTTTAGTCAAACTCACTAGACTTGACTATATGCTCAGTGTTAGAGTTAGTGCCCGGCGCACTAATTATTGGGCGCCATTCTTTGTAATAGTAACTCTAGAGTTGAACAATCGTTTCCTTATAAATAAAGTCAATCTTTTTTATATGTATGGCATGTCTTTATTCTTAAATTATTTTTTACTTTGGCTTAGAATAAAGTCCAGAAGGATCACACATAGCTATGGGACATCATTGCACATTGGGTGTGGCAATGATCGAATATGTCTCGAAGGCTGTAATCTTTAAACATTGTTCCAAGTCGTGAAAGGGTTCATCGAGATAAAGGGATATCGATGAAACCCAAAAGACTTGCTCATATGATGCATACTCTGGGAGAAGTGTATCTCGTTCCGTAGATACTGGCACGGTGAAAGCCAATGCATCTATGAGGGTTGCCATTGTGGTAATGGGCGAACTGAACAACCCCATGGAAGTTCCTAAAATGGATTCCCAGTCCAATGTGGAACTTCCAGTGGTCTTGTAGTATAAGAGTAATCCTTATGGACCTAAGATTCCATTAGATGTCTTATGTGTAACCGCGCATGTTCTTGATTTGTTACATGATCACTTTAGATGATCGAATATAGGCAAAATCAGACATGCACGTCTTACGTAGTAAGGCACGTGAGAATCGAGAGGAATCTATCTCTGACATTAGCCAGTCGGTTAATCTCCTATGGTTACATAGTGAACCGACTTAAGGAATCTTCGGCCGAAGTATGATATCTAAAGAGGCGTAGGGTTTCCTCGTTTAGATAGTCGAAGTCGATTTCACATAACGGGGGAAACATAGTATTGAATTAATAGAGCTTCGACCTTAGCCACTGCTCTAGATTCAATCGGGAGATTAGATAGAGAGATCTTACTTATGCGAGGATCAAGATCGCGAAAGGCGTATCTTTACAGTCGTTTTATCTAGGTCTTTGGGACCCTATGCTAGGTGGGCAACCGCGATTTGTAAGTGCTGAGAATTAACTTGGTGACTGATTCGAGGCTTGATTAAATCAAATGATTGATTTAATCTAGTACTTTCCATTTTAGGAAAGTGCACTAGCACTGTGGGAAAGTGTACTTACTATAAGATAGAAACGAGTCTAAGGGGTCACACACTAACTCGAAGGGGTCACTGCTTGAATAGATGTGATTAATCAATTTTGAGGAAATTGAAGGAATTAGGAAAGTGTAGTACTTTCCTAATATGGAATATAAATTAATTGAAGGATTCAATTAATTTTACTCTTTTAATTAATCTTGTAGAATTAATTAAATTAATGGACCTACTAGAGTCCAAGTATTTTATTTAATTGGGTGGAGCCCAACTTAAATAAATAAATGTTGGAATTAGTTGATTGGATTTTATTTGACTTGTATTTAATTGATGGGTTGAGCCTATAATTAAATTGAGAAGTAAATATTAAATCCTAAGTCCAATTGACTTGTGTTGACCGATTTTATGAGTTAAATAAGGGAGGGGGCATTTTTTATGTGTGGTGGGGGAGGAAAAGAGTTTTCCCCTCCTCCAAGTCTTCATAGGATAAGGATTACTAGAGAATTTAGGAGAAAGGAAGTTTCCTTTTCCTAATTGGACTCTAGGTAATCTTCACCTATAAATAAGAGATGAAGAAGACTAAAATAGATGAATAATGGCTGGAAAATCCGCCCCTCCCTAACCTACTAAAATCGGCCACCACTCTCTCCCTTTCCAACAAGACATTGTTCTATTCATGTGTTGAATTAAACTACTTAGAAAATATTCCTACCCTTCACATAATCAAGCCTAAGTTAAAGCTTAGAATCGTTTTATTGTCTAGCACGCAAGGCAAGACGATTGGTGACTTGAACGAGGTGTGAATACATCTTAGAGATGCGACGCTTGGAGCACTATAAGCCGGGAGATACTAAAAGAGGACGGGCAATTTCTCACCCAAGGGAAATTGTGTGGATTTGCACCACAGGGTTGCTGAGATCCAAAGTACGAGGTGAAACAAAATTTTCGAATGGTATAATTTCGTTTACCTCCTTATCAAATTCGATCGAACCAATTCCATATTCCTGTTTTTGGGTGGTTGTACGTTTACTTTTGTAAAATTTTAATTTCCACTGCCAAGAGCCACCCGAGGGAATGAGTCAACCCAACAGTGGTATCAGAATCATGGTTTGGCTCGATCGAATTTTCATGTGATTATGCATGTTTGTTTTTACGTTTTAAATTGTAAAATCAAAAGCATGATAATCAATATGCTCATTGTTAGACTAGGATTGATTTTGATTTGGGATGTTGTTTGATTTTTAAGATTTTAATGTTTAAAAGTCATTGGTTTTAAAAATCATGAAATTTGGGTATATGATTGTTTTCGAAGGTTTTGATCTAGTTTTATGAAATCACCTTTGGTGGGGTGTTGCGAGATGGTTGAACCAAGGTTTAATCATCAAGTAATAAAACTCAGACCTTAGGAGAATTCAGATTCGTTAATTGAAACTCGAAAGAATCACGAGCGTGCGAAAAACTGATTTGAAAATCGCAAACAACAATAGCCCCTGCACGCGGTGCCTAGGCGTGGGGTAACCCACGCCCAGGTGAGCGTATGACCACTCCCAAGCGTGCGTATGACCATGCCCAGGCATGGTCAACAGAAAGTTAAATAAAAAAAAATAATTTCCTTTCTTCGTACTTTCTAGAGATGGGTGACCCAAAGACCTTACTTATGATGTTTTAGACTTGTAAACTCTAAGAAAGGTTTTAGAAATCAATATCGAACTTATCTTGATGATATTTGCAATCTAGTTTGAATGATGAATGAGTAAAATTTACTTTATCGCATGTATGTTTGTTGCTTGGCATGTTTATGTGATAAAAGGATGAACCACAAGCCTAGTCGTAGTGTTGGTTTTCTATGTATGTAATTATTCTAGAGTTGTAAATAATAGCCGATTTGGCTCTTTACTTTTCCATATAGTAGATTAGTAGTTTTTGGTATTCTATGTAATCGAAGACAGAGCCAAGACTTGAAGACTTGTAAGCTGAGACAATACCATTGTAATAGTCTAGGCTGTTTTTTTATTTTTTCTAGAATGTCCAAACCCACTTTGGCTCGAGTGGGTTACTAGGCTAGGGCTCGAGGTGGTTCATCCTCATTTTTACCGCTTTGTGGATGTTTTACTTATCTGTCTATGATGATTATGTGATGTAATGCATGCATAGGACAGATAATTAAAACAAGATAATTAAATCTGATGAGACCCCCTAATAAGCATGTTATAATTCCCTCCTGCGAAAATATTAGGCTTATGTGATAGTAAGAATGGAATTCTATTGTCATGCCTTCCATCATAAGTATTCACCATGTGAAACGCTACTAAAGGTTCAATCCTTTTGCTCAGAGAATGGGGTGGATTGGATCCGAGGTAGGCTGTGAGTGTTTAGTAAGCACTACGGTGCCTCGTGGAAATCGGTTGGTTTCATTGCTTTGCTCAGAAAATGGGGGCAATGAAATTGATGGTTATACATGGGATATTTGATGGGTCGAGCCTAACATCGTCCCTCATGTGTTAGCTCAAAAAATGGGGCACATGTGGGAGATGAGGAAAACCATCTTGAGAACTATCTAAAAAGATAGAAGGTCCGGTAAGGCTACTATTCAAAATCATCGTATGTTAGCTCAGAAAATGGGGCATATGATGAATTGAGAATAGATCTCAAGCCCACTAAAGAAACTAACGTTTCTTCGAATCATGTCAAGAGGGTGGTGTGATTTGAGAAAAATAGTGGGAGACTTGTACAATTAAAGACCAAATTGTATAAGGACTTTATTTGAAAATCTGTTATTGATTGTCTGTTATGCATCTTTGTAGATAAATGAAAATGGCCAATAATCCTTTCAAAACCCTAATTGAAACAAACAAACTGACTTGACAATGAGTTTTCTGTGGATTTGGTCCTACAGTCATTGCCTAACTCTTATGATCAATTTGTGGTCAATTTCAACATGAACCAACTTGAATCAAAGCTTCCTGAGCTGTTGAACATGTTGAAGACTGCAGTGCTTCTTATGAATTCCTCTTCAAAAGCCAAGAAGGGCAACAAGATGAAGAATAAGACTAAGAATCTGAAAGGTAATGGTGGTGTGAAGAAGGGTAAGAAGTCCAAGTCTAAAAAGTCTGATGAGTGCTTCAAATGTGGGAAAGTTGGGCACTGGCAAAGGAACTGCAAAGAGCCTCTAGCTCAAGGTATGTTTTTTGTTGAAGTTAACTTCACTGTTAACAATACTTCTTGGGTTCTTGACACTGGATGCGGTGTTCATATCTACAATGATTTGCAGGTGATGAAAAGAACCAAGGAGCTAAGTAGAGGAGACATGACCCTGCGGATGGGGAATGGAGCATTCGTTGCTGCCAAAGCCATGGGGACGATCTACTTAGAGTTAGGAGATAGGAAATTAGTTTTACATTCCGTTTATTTTGTTCCTGAAATAATAAGAAATATTATCTCGATTCCGGTTTTGGATAGAGAAGGATATTGTTTTGAGATTCGTAATGAAAGTTTGCTTTTGTTTTATGAATCGTCTCTTATTATGGAATCGAAAATGAAAGATGGAATGTTTACAATATCCCCAATAATTTTCAATCTCAATATTCAACAAAGTAACAAATGTAAACAAGATAATCAAGTAAACGTACAAATGTGGCACGAAAGACTTGGACATATTTTCAAAGAAAGAATTCGAACATTGGCAAAACATTTAGGTGTAAATGACTTAGATGAATTTGTTGGGAATCCTGGTATCATGCACAGCGGAAATTTAAAATCATATCCGGATTCCCACAGCCAAGATCAATTTGTGTTCGTTGATTTTAATTAAAAAGAATGAACGCGAAAACTTACCTTTTCGCGTATTCAATCAATCCCTGTGAATCTTCAAATCTTCGATCAACGGTCCATGTGTCCCGTCTTTAGATAATCACTCGTCGGAATTGACCCCGAAAATCTCCATCTCTTTTTCTCCATAATGGCGGCTAGGTGAGAGAGAGAGAGAGAGAGAGAGAGAGAGAGAGAGAGAGAATTATTTTTCTCTGTGTTGTATTTCTAGTGGAGGATTTCGGTATTGTGAATTACAACTGTTATCTTTTCTAGCTTGTGTTGGAGGATTAAATAAATCCTCCAACTAAGCCACTATTCACACGCCCCATAGGTGCCCAATTGGACTTTCATTGGGCTATGTTGACCCAGTCAACTTAGCCCTATTAATTTAATCCTCTACTATTTAATCCAATTAAATATACGAAGATTAAATTAATTCTAATTAATTAGTTAACTAAATAATTAATTAATACCATAGTTGACCTAGTCAACATAATTTAATTTAATTATCTATGTTTAATCCAATTAAACAACTAAATAAATTAATTAGTCCAATTAATTAATCTATCCTTCCAAAGGACAAATTACCAAAACGCCCTCCAAACACAACAAACAATTTCCCGTCTATTCCTATAGCGCGACTCTCTAGGTTCGTCTTGATTGGCAATGGGAGGAAGTCAAAGGATGTGGGTGACACCTAACTAGCACCGTGGTCCCACATCGTAGCCCAACCGAGTACGAAATGACTATGTCATTACGAACCTCTAGATTATGAATACTGTATGAGTATAAGCCCTTCACTGACGTATCCCGATCAAGTGAGAGTCATGGAATATGTCAAACTCACAGGACTCGATGCTATGCTAAGAATCATAGTGACATGAGATTATAGAACTATCCTCCATGTCAAACACGAGTTAGTTCATGAGCACTGGCCAGAGACTTTAATCTCATTTACTCATGATTGCATAGGATACTTCTCGTTTACTTTCGAGACAGTGAATTCCATGTTGCTAACCAGTTAAGACTGTCACTTTCCCATAAAGCCGCACTTCGAGGTCAACCCCACCAACGGGTGAATTGGATCTAACTACTCTAATGACAGACTTGATGTCACAAACACATCTTCAACTCGATTACTCAGGTCAAAGGCTCACGTATACTATCATAATCAGCAATCCGATCATTGACAGTCACTGAGTAAAAACCTATGTGATCGGATTACTACGAGCCGTGTTCGAATACACTAATCTAGTCCAATCAATGTATCCATGACACAAACTCCCACTATCCCATAGTGTTTAGAGTGGCACTCCTAATTAGAGCATGTGTCATACAAGTCCACACGAATCTCAATGCCCAATTGAGATTCTCCGACTTGCGAACCATTTAAGTGATCAAGTATCAAACCCTACCAGTGCCCATATTCTTCACTACTATAAGGAGTGCGAAGGTTTGCCTTGACACACATGGACTAGTTGTTCATTTAAGACTTATAGATGTCATTAAGTATTATATGAACAACTCATTAATGCCTATATATCATTTATAGGTTGTACAATATAAACTAGTGCCCTATTCTCTAATTCCTCGCTGGCATCGAGGGCACAAACCCAAAAATCTCCCACTTGCACTCTATACCAATCGCTATGGTATCCCATACCCATCTTATATGATGTTGCTCTAGCACCGTCTGTGATAGTGGCCTAGTGAGTGGGTCAACCGTGTTACCGGCTGAGGTTCATTTTCTGCAAGGCTATAATTGCCTTTTCCAACGATCTATCTAAAGATGCTGTATCTCTCAACATTGTGTCTGGTTTTGTTAGACCTTGGTTCCTTAGCATGTGCATAAGCTTCCTTTCATCACAGTAAAGTGATAGTCCAAGCTGCACGCCAAGGACCTAAAGAAGTTCTACCACGAACTTCAGATCCAAACAATTTCCTTGACAGGCTCCAAGGCATTTTTCATATTCATTCTCAGTAGTGGAGCACTTCACTAGGAACTCTTCAAAGTTACTACTCCACATTCGAGGTTGAATCCAAACCCAAAGTGGAATTATAGACATCTTGATCAGACTCCAAGTCTAATTAAGTATAACCTTCCACTCTCAGTTCTCCATGGGCATAGACGACAAGTATATCCTAACTTCTTGTCAAGTACTTCATGATATATTTTATGTCTATCCATTGCTCTTCCTCATAGGCAAGAACCCTGTCTCAAACCTTCTATCCTAAATTTCTTTAGGATTTATTCTAAGCAAAGGGCTTGGGAGGCCCCCATATCCTATTCGTTCTATCTCCATAGATGTGAATTATAAGGATACAAGTGGCTTCTCCTAAGTCTTTCATGGAGAATATGCTCAATGTTTATGTATTGATCCAAGTCAATGAGCCCACATCATTTCCCATAAGTAGAACACTCTCTACATATAGTACCAGAAATGACATTTCGCTCCCACTGGCCTTTTGCACACACATTGTTCCTCTTCATTTTTGATGATATCATAATTGCAAATTATGTCATAAAAGTGAAAATTCCAACTACGAGAGGTCCACTTAAATCCACAAGTGAATTTATACAGCATGTAGAACTTATGAGAATTGGCCTCAGATGTGAAACCTTTGGGCTGTTCCATATGGATGTCCTCCTCGAGGAATCCATTTATGAACGAGTCTTCACATCCATGTGCCAAATTTTCATAATCTTGGTGTGTTACTATCAAAAGTAAGATTCTAGTGGATTTGATTATAGCTGTGGCAAAGGGGCTTCCTCATAGTCAATGTCTTTCTTTTGACTATACCCTTTCGCTATCAGCCTGGTCTAGCCATTCAAATCAATCTTTCTCTTATAGATGTGTTCGCCTCTGATGAGTACAATACTCTTGAGGCGATCTACTAGAGTCTAGGATTGATTCAAAGACATCTAATCCATCTTCACTTTCATAGCCTTACACCTTCTCGTAGAGTCCATATCCTCCATTGATTTGTCATGCGTAGAGGAATTGTATCCATGGCTCGTCTCTGTTACAACATATAATTTATGCTTTCCTTGTAGCAGACAACCATCTATCTCAGGCGACTGAGATACTCTACCAGACCAACTCGTTGGTGGTTGTGTTATAATGGGCTTGGTTTCAATTTCTTGAATAATAGTCTCCTATGGAGTTTTGTTTTGTTCTTACAGAAAAATCTTTCTACCAACTTGACTTTCTCAAATGAACTTTTTATCGACAATGGTGGCTTTCAAGGCCACAATGATCCTCCGATCATCATGTAGGTAAAAGAGGTCTCCATTGAATTATTTGAGACAACCAACAAAATTATCCTTTTAAGGACTTAGCCTCCATATTCTTTACCTTTGTCTTTTATACGTAGGTTGGGTATCGCCGTACCCTCACGTACTTAGGACTAGGCTTCCACTTGCGCCACTTTTGATATGGTGCTTTAGGAATGAATCTGGAAGGACATCAATTCAAGATATACATATGAGCAGCGCAAGACTCATTATGAATTTGGGCAATTCCACGTACGTTAGCATAGAGTGAGTCATGTCCAACAACGCCTCGTTCTTGCATACTACTGCCCCTATTCAATTGTAGAGTCGCTGGAAGTGCCATCTGTGAAACAATACTACGTTCTTTTAAGAACGGGTCGAATTAGGTAATCATATACTTGTCACTGCGATCCAATCGTAGTGTCCTTGTATGATATCCATTTTCAGCCATAGACGTCAGTATGCACCAAACTTCAAAGCCTAATATTTTCCCGGTGAAGGGAGATTTGGTCATCCTATCCTTGAGATGAAATTCTTGAGTTGGGATAGGGATCCAATACTAATGGGTTTTTACCCTATGTTTCTCCTAACTCATGAATCTTATGCTCTTAAGGCATAACCTAATCTTAGGTGCCAAACAATTTCTCTAGTTTGTTTCTGGCATACTACGCTGATTAGTATATTTGTTCACAGTACACTAATTCCGAACTTTTAAATTGTTGTTAACAATTTTAGTAAGGATGCATTGTTCCTGCATTCATTTCCAAAATGAATGTCAGGTAAGTTATTACCAAACTTAAAGAAGAATCATTTCTTGACCCAGCCACAAAAGGATAACATTCTTAGTACCATTTGGAGAAACTAATCAATCATCCAACACTATAAAAAAATGTCCGGAATATATAAAAGAACAAAGCTTGATCTTATGTGGATACCTATGACACAATGTCTGGTTCCACCATAAATCAGCTCTCGTTCTTCCAACCTTTCACTTCTTTCTAATTCTTCAATCATGAGCACTAACTCAAGAAAGCAGAATATAAGAAGCTGAGAAAATCGTTCATAGAACACTTAGTTTTAAAAACACATGGTTCTATATCCGGTGCGCCTCATATAATAGCCCTACTCGTCATCCCATACTTAGACTTGAGTAATGCTTTCTTCAAGCATATAGCTCAACTACTCTAAACTGAGGACCATCCTCAAGTTTCCAAGTCAGTTGATTTGGTTAGGCCAGTGTTGACAAAATTATCGAGCACAATTTTACTAAATGGGTTTCTAATCTAAGAGAGATATAAAATAAAGCAGAAAATAAACCAAGATTTCAATCCGGTGTTTATATTGTACACAAGTAAAATCTAGAATTTTAATCTTACTTGGCTCCCGCTACATTTTTCGAAACATCGCACTCCCACTGCAATTTTCAGAAATCTCGTTGGATAGATTTCGTAGTGAGTGATTGAGTTCTTTAAATGGTTAAGTGGGTTGCAACCCTTTAACGATATTTGGCCCACTAACCTTTTAAAGTGGTGTCTAACACCAATCTATCCAATAGATGGTTCAATCTTCTTTTTTCATAATTCACGAAACCGCAACCCTTTAACGATATATAAGTTCGTGAACTATCTGAGTTCATTCCCACTAATGAACTCCTTATAATCTAACATTTGAATTTCACCTTGCAACCCTTTAACGATATTTGGGGTGAAATATGCTTCGATTAAGGCATCTAATGCACTTAATGAAATTTTGGAATTGAGTCTTAATATATGACCCCCACTTACTGGAAGATGCCATATATTAGATTCAATTCTTAATCTCATTAAACTTAGTGGAGGGAGAGGACACCCAGTGCCCTTTATTAACTCAGTATTATTTAATTGGGAGAATCTAAGCATTAAATAAGGTCTCACAAAGCATATTAACATTTAACCTCTAACATGCTAACATGCATATAAAGCGTAGAAAAACCTAGCAATTCTACTATCACACATTTTCAGGGACTATCTAGATCGGCCCAAGCCAATGGGCTAATCAACATGTAAATATTTTAAACATGCATCATTAACATAAAATAAATAAATCCTAAGTCCATGAAAAGTGTATCTCATCACATATAAAAAGCATATATCAAATATAAAGCATATATGTGAACATAAGAAATAAAATAAATCTAATTTATTTATTTAATCAAATTCAATTTGATAATTGCAACATTAAATCCTATTCAATTTTCGTCCTAAGACTAAATCCAATTTAATCGAAGTAAAATTGAATCCATTTCATTTTTCATGCGATCGAAAAATCTAACTCACAAATAATTAAATCCAATTTAATTGTCATTTGAAGATTAAATATAAGTTAATCCAAGTGAAACTAGATCCAATCTAATTTCTATGGGAGGACTAAATCTTATTTAATCAATGTGAAATTAAATAATTTCCATGGGCTTACAAATCCAATGACTAAATCCAATTTAATCATTACAAAATTAAAAAATCCAATTTAATCATTACAAAATTAAAAAATCCAATTTAATCATTACAAAATTAAAAATAATTTAACTAATTATATACTTAAACCCAATTTAATCAACCTACAAAATTAAATCTGATTTAATTAATAACTTAGTTAAAATTAATTTAATTTTGATGGGTAAGCTAAATACAATTTAATTTAATATAAATTAAATCCAATTTAATATATTAGAAATTAAATCATATTTAGTTTTAATACAAAAAGGAAGAAAGAATCGAATTAATTCTAAATTTGGTCTTAAATTAACCCAAATTCAATTTAGATTGGTCACGTTGGTTTACAAACCAAATTAGCCCATCCAATTTAAATTACAAGGTATTAGGCCAAGCCAAACTCAAAATCCAATTAACTAATTAATTCAGAAATGGGCTAGACTTATTTATTCACACTAGGCCAAGCCCATACAAACTAAATAATTCCATCAATGGGCCATTTAATTAATTAACTCGATTTGGGCCAAGCCCAATTCCCTTTTAATTAAATATACTATATTGGGCATTTATTCAATTAAATCGGAATGGGCCAAGCCCAATCCAATTTAATTAAAAATATATTGGACCAAGCCCAACACATAATTTAATATGTGTTGGGCTCGGCCCAACATAAAAGAAAATGCCCTAGCCCAAAGCCCTTCTCCTTCTTCTTCCTCCACCCGCAGCGCCGCCATCGTCGGTTGCCGGAGAATTCGCCGGCCGTGGTTGCGACGTCTAACGCCGAAACCTTCGCCGCCTTCTTCTCCGACTGTATACCTCCGGCAACTTGCATCGATTTCTTGCGTTCATAACCATCAATACCATTAACCGGTTTTCATGGCCAAATCCGGCGATCTTTCGACTGCAATTCCGGCACCGACACAAGCACCGTTCATTGCGGTGGACGATGGCGACACCAAAGTCGCCGACAATGGCGCATGGAGGAGTCGACTTCACCGACACCAGCAGCTGCTTCCTGCTGCTGTCCGACGGTAAACCGCACCTCTCCCCGCCGTACTTATTCCGACGCGGTCTCCCGACGTTGATTCGCAGCGGCGGTTTCAACGGCGCACTTCGATTTCACGCTTACAACAAACCAAAACCACAGATTGCAATTTCCAGAAAAGAAAAACAAAGTTCTAATTTTTCAGAAATTCAATGTCACACAATTTGAGGTTTTGGTTGCAACCCTTTAACGATATTTGGGGTGAAATATGTCTTAATCTAACATTTGAATTTCACCTTGCAACCCTTTAACGATATTTGGGGTGAAATATGTCTCGATTAAGGCATCTAATGCACTTCATGAAATCTTGAAATTGTGTCTTAATATACGACCCCCACTTACTGGAAAGATGCTATGTATCAGATTTAATTCTTGATTTCATCAAGCTTAGTGGAGGGATTGGACGCCTAGCGCCCCTTTTGAAACTTAGTATTATTTCGTTTGGGAGAATTAATGTTCTAAACATTTAATTATGTCTCACTTTGCACATTACCATTTTTATAGCGCAGGATTGGATTGTACATGCATTCTTACATCTCATGAAACATGCATTGTAAGCAATTAAACCATCACATGTATTCATGGGCTTTTCTAGAGGGTCCGGAACCATGTATAGTTATTAAAAATTAGACCCAGAATCAAGTCGACCCGACCCACCCGACCCGAGTTTCAAACCCGAGCCCACGTGAGCCCGGTCGTGCGACGGGCAATTGTCGTGCGCTGGCAACATTCTGCGCACGTTGTGCGCAATGCGCAATTCCTCTGGGTTTTCGACCCCGTTTTCTCACACAATTCGATTTTTCAATTCTACTACATCATCATGTAATAATATCCAAGGAAAAACAGAAAAATCATGGTTTAAATATCATAAAACTCATCATATTCATCATGCTTCAAAAACACGAAAAACATATAAATCACGCATTTGATTAAATACGGAAATCAGAGATTGGCTCAGATATCACTGTTGGGATTTGTACATAAAAATGCAGCAGAAATAAAATACTCATGGTGGATTCATCTTTGATTTCACATATTTAATTCATGCTGAGAAATATGTACCTTTTTCGCGTAATTAAAGTTTCTGAACCAGCAACTTGATTCTTTTTGGAGCAGCAACAACATCACTGCCTCTAAATCACCGCACCGGAACCGAAAGCAAAAATTCCCTTCTTTTCTTCTCCTCTTGGACGGCTAGAGAGAGAGAGAGGTGGAGAGTTCTAACTTGAGAGAAAGTTACAAGTGAGGCTTGGGTTTAATTATCCACTAAGTAGTATATTTATACTACAATTAGAATAATTAACCTAAGTAACTAAAAGCCCCGGTTGTCCATATGGACGCCCAACTTGGGCATTTTTAATGCCCTCGGGCTTAGCCCAATTTGTGCATTTTAATTAATTATTTAATTAATATAATTTATCCAATAAATATATCAATTAAATAACTAACTTACACATGTTAATTCCATAATTAATTTCACTAGTAAATTCATTAACTTATTAACGTATTTACTTAATTAATAAGATCATCTAATGATCAATTAATTAATCACGATATCAAATACCGAAAGATTTCTCTAAAGTTTTATTCATTGATTTTTACTTTACAATTCCTTTAAGCGCGACTCTTTAGGTTCGTCTCAAAAGGCAATTGGGAGGAAACCAAAAGGATGTGGATACCACCTAGCCAATCCCGTGGTCCACAACGTAGCCGAATTGAGATCGAATGTATAGAATCATTCAAAACCTTTCACGTTGTGAATACCGTACGAGTATAAACCTTTTATTCATATATCTCAGTCAAGTGAGAGTCATGGTTTTAGTCAAACTCACTAGACTTGACTATATGCTCAGCTCATAATGAATCGAGGTCACTGAATATACCTTTTATGTCCAACATAAGTATCTGTAATGCTTTGGCCAAAGTCTTTGACCTCACTCATTCATGACGGCATAGGATATTTTTTTCATTCACTTATGAAAGAATAAATTCCATATTGCTAATCAGTTAAGATTGCTACTTGCCCATCAAGCCGCACTTCGAGGTCGACCCCACCAATGGGTGAAATGGATCTAACTACTCTAATGACAGACTTAATGTCACAAGCACATCTTCAACGTGTTTACTCAGGTCTAAGGTTCACGCGTACCTATCACAATTTATCAGTTTTGTCATTGACTGTCATTGAGTGAAAACACATGTGACATAACTGATGCGAGCCGTGTTCGAACACACCAGTCTAACTGATGTGTCTATGATATAAGTTCCACTATCATACTCATAGTGTTTGACTGGCACTCCCCTATCAAAACTTACATCATACTAGTCTATATCCAGTAATGTTGTCCAGTCAATACTCTATTTGACTTGCGAACCAATTCAGATATTAAAGATCAAACACTTCTAGTGCCATTCTCCCTTACCCATAAGGAGTACAACGTTCGCCTTAATATCAAGGACTAATTGTTGTTTGTTTAAACCTTACAAATGCCTATAAGAAACAACATCAAATTCCTTTTATTAAAATAAGAATGTTTTGATACAAACTAATGCCCTATAATTCTATCCTCTTATGGCATTTGAGGGCATAACTCTAACAGCTTCAACCGTTGAGCATTTGTCATGAAGGTTTGTTCCGTATCTGTTGTGAGTTCGATAGCACCCCAGGGATATACTCGAGATACAAGAAATGGTCCTGACCACCGTGACTTGAGCTTCCTTGGAAAAAGTCGGAGCTGAGAGTTGTAAAGGAGAACTCTCTCTCCCTCATAAAACTCGCGGGGAAGAATGTGCCTGTCATGCCACGTTTTAGTTCGTTCCTTGTAAAGTTTGGCATTCTCATAAGCTTGGTGGCTCCATTCCTCGAGCTCACGCAATTGGAGCAATCGTTTTGTACCTACAAGTGTAAAGTCAAAATTTAGAAACTTAATAGCCCAAAAGGCACTATGCTCAAGCTCAACTGGTTGGTGACATGCTTATCCAAAAACGAGGCGATAGAGGGACATGCCAATTGGGGTTTTAAATGCAGTCCTGTAGGCCCATAAGACATCATCTAGCTTTAGAGACCAATCCTTCCTAGATGCATTGACCGTTTTTTCAAGAATGCGTATAATCTCCCTATTAGACACCTCCACTTGCTCACCCGTTTGAGGGTGGTAGGGAGTTGAAATTTTATGCCTTACCCCATACTTTTTCAATAAGTGTTCGAATTTCTTATTGAAAAAATGGGTGCCCCCGTCACTAACGATTGCTCTAGGGGTTCCAAAACGGGTGAAAATCCTTTTCCTTAAAAATCGAGTAACCACCGAGCATCGTTAGTGGGCAAAGCCTCGGCTTCAACCCATTTAGAGACGTAGTCAACCACAACAAGAATATACTTATTGTAACAAGAACTAGGGAAGGGTCCCATGAAATCAATACCCCAAACATCAAATAATTCACACTCAAGCATGCTATTCAAGGGCATTTCATGTCTTTTAGAGATATTACCCATTCGTTGGCACCTATCACAAGTTTGGACATACAAAAATACATCTTTAGAGAGTGTGGGCCAAAAGAAACCTTAGATGGCCCAAAATGGCCACCTACCAACATGTCATGGCAATGAGCTAGAACCGATACTATTTCCTCCTTGGGGACACATCTTCAAATGAGGCCATCTGCACAAATCTTAAATAGATATGGTTCGTCCCACAAATATTGCTTCACATCAAATAAGAATTTCTTCTTTTGATGAAAAGTGATATTCCGAGGGAAGAACTCCCGTGACAAGATAATTTGAAAAATTAGCATAACAAGGAGTATCATTATGAAGTATAGCATACAATTGCTCATCAGGAAACTCCTCCCAAATGGGTTTATCATACACACACTTGGGGGTAGGAGCCTCCATCATAGAAAAATGGTCGGCAACCACATTTTCTACTCCTTTCTTATCCTTAATTTCTATGTCAAATTCTTGAAGAAGTAAAATCCACCTAATGAGTCTAGGTTTGTCATCCTTTTTGGCAAGCAAGTACTTTATTACGGAGTGATCTGTGTACACAATCATTTTGTTCAAAACGAGATAGGCATGGAATTTGTCAAATGCAAATAGTATAGCTAGTAACTCTTTTTCGGTGGTTGCATAATTTATTTGCGCATCGTTTAGAGTCTTACTAGCATAATAGATGGTTTCAAATACTTTTTTCTTTCGTTGTTCAAGTACCGCACCAACCGCGGTGTCACTTGCATCACACATCAACTCAAAGGCCAAGTTCCAATCGGGAGGTGCCATGATGGGGGCGGATATCAACCGCTCCTTCAAAGTGAGGAATGCCTGCATACAAGTAAAGTCGAAATCAAATGGTGCATCTTTAACAAGCAAGTTAGACAATGGTTTCGCAATTTTAGAGAAGTTCAAGATAAACTGCCTTTAGAAATCGGCATGCCCAAGGAAACTCCTCACAGCTTGACTGATGTGGGAGGGGGAAGCTTCTCAATGACCTTAATCTTCGCTTGGTCTACTTCAATTCCTCTATGAGAGACTTTGTGACCAAGCACAATCCCTTCGCGGACCATGAAATGGCACTTCTCCCAATTTAAAACAAGATTGGTTTCCTCACAACATTTTAGAACATGAGTCAAATGATCAAGACATGTATCGAAAGATGTTCCAAAAATTAAAAAATCGTCCATAAAAATCTCAAGGAATTCCTTAGCCATGTCATGGAAAATTGCCATCATGCACCTTTGAAAGGTGGTCGGGGCATTGCACAATCCAAATGGCATCCTTCTATAAGCAAATGTGCCATAGGGACAAGTGAAAGTGGTTTTCTCTTGGTCCTCGGGGTCTATGGAAATTTGATTATAGCTGGAGTATCCCTCTAGAAAACAATAGAAATCGTGCCCGGCTAACCTTTCGAGCATTTGGTCAATGAAAGGGAGGGGGAAATGGTCCTTACAGGTGGCGTCATTTAACATACGATAATCTATGTACACTCGTCACCCAGTAAGCATACGTGTAGGAATCAATTCATCATTTGTATTTTTAATCACAGTTATGCCCCCTTTCTTTGGAACTACACGAGTAGGACTTATCCATGCACTATCAGAGATATGGTAGATTATACCTGCATCGAGTAACTTAATAACCTCTTTCTTGACTACCTCTTGTAGTTTTGGGTTAGACCTCCTTTGTGGTTGACGTGTAGGCTTGGCGGAGTCCTCCATGAGTATCTTGTGCATGCATATAGTTGGGCTAATGCATTTATTGTCCGCAATTGTCCACCCAAAAGCTTTCTTGTTGGCCCTCACAACTCCCATGAGTTGTTCCTCTTGTTCCCCTGTCAAAGAAGATGAGACAATTAAGGTCAATGTCTTATTTTCATTTAAGAACACATATTTCAAATGTAAAGGCAACGGTTTAAGCTCAAGAGGAGGGGCCTCTTCAATGGAAGGGCGAGGATGAGCCGAGAGCGATCTTTCTAGCTTTTCAATCCCCATGACATAGTAAGGAGGTTGCTTTTCTAAGCTACACATGATTTCCAATTGCTCCTCACTCGCTAAATCGACATCAATGGATTGCAAAAGACATGCCTCTAGCGGGTTATCTACCATGTGTGCCTGAAAAGTCTCACCAATCCAAGTGTCAAATGCATCCATGCGTAAACAGGAATCATGATCATATGGATGTTTAAGCACTTTAAATACATCAAAAATAACCTTCTCATCACCCACATTAAGATTATGCTTACCATTGGCGACATCTATGATTGCCTTACCCGTGACGAGGAAGGGCCTTTCTAGAATCTACAGTACTTCCACATCCTCTTCCATGTCAAGCACCACGAAATTGACTGGAAAATAGAATTTGTCCACTTGCACAATTACATCTTCAATGATGCCCTTCAGATGTTTAATTGAACGATCCTCCAATTGTAAGGACATCGATGTAGGTTTGGGCTTCTCGAGGCCGAGCTTCTTGAAGATAGAGTAGGGAAGAAGATTGATACTCCCTCCCGAATCGCAAAGCACCTTGTCAAAAGTAAGATTGCCAATAGTCCATGGTATGGTAAGACTCCTTAGGTCCTTGAGCTTGCGAGGCAATTTGTTGAGTAACACGGTGGAGCACTCCTCGATTAGACAAACCATTTCATTTTCCTCCCATTTTTGCTTGTTGGATAGAATATCCTTGAAGAACTTAACATAGTTTGGCATTTGCAAAATAGCATCCACAAAAGGAATATTTATCCTCACCTCACCAAGAATAGACAAAATACGGAGGAAACTCGGATCCATCTCCTTCTTTTTCTTCTTTTGTGCATTTGGGAAGGGAAGACAAATCTCAATGAGAGGAGGAGGCGCTGGAGTCGACGAACCAAGACTAGAGGAAATAGGGTACGACGCATAGGCGCTGATATCGGCGCCAGGGCACAGAATGGTCGACGCCTGGGCGCGATCTTGATGGAGCTCGGGCGCGGATGTGCGTACCAATTCTTCCTACTATGTAGTGTCTGGCGCCTGGGCACTATCTGGATCATGCCAAGGTGCGGATGTGCGAAGAAAAATTTCATTGCTGGGTATTACCGGCGCCTGGACACCATCTGAGGGGCGCTTGGGCACCGATATGCGAACAGGATCACTTTCCACTTGTTTTCCATTTCTCAAAGCAATGGCATGGCATCGTTCTTTTAGGTTCTGTTCCGTGTCAGTTGGTAGAGTCCCCGGAGCTCTCCCACTTACCATGGAGGATATTTGACCCATTTTCATTGATCGACGTATCCGATTTCCTTATATGATCATCAAGTTGCTCGTCGATTGTGGCAGGTCGTACTTGCCCTTGCCCTTGTACATTGAGATTGCCTTGCCTCGGAGGTGGGTTGTTGAAAGGAGGCCTCGGGGGTTGCTAAATGCCCGGTTGTTCATTTTGTGCGGGGTTGGGTCTCTTTGGGAAGTTTTTGGGTACGTGAAAGTTCAACCGTTGTCGATTATGATTCCCAAGAAAGTTTACATCTACAACCTCCGGTTCCGGGGCAACCACTTCCTCTCATTCTTGAACACAAGCAACCCTTCGATTTGGTGGAGGGAGCTCATCATCTTCTTCGGGGTAAAGTTCATCCTCCCTAGCCATTTGCTCAAGCTTAATCCACACGGACCTACTATCAAGGCCTAAAAAGTCACCACCGGCTGCCGTATTGAGTCGGTGTCGAATCCGAGATCGGACTCCATTATAGAAATGTTGCACTTGCTCGTCTCGTGTATAATTGTGATTGGGGCACTTTCGAAGCATACCCTTGTACTTTGCCCATGCGGATGCTGAGGACTCATTCCTTGTCTGTTTGAATCCTTTGATCTCACTTCTAAGCTCGTTGATTTTTGTGGAGGGAAAACCTCCTCTACTAGATCATCCAATGTTCCAATTGATTGTGGAGGCAATGACTTGTACCAATGAGTTGCCTCATCCTTCAAAGAGAAATGAAATAAGCGAAGGCGGATGGCATCAAGATTCGTGGGTTCAATTGCATAGTAGAGATCACATTCTCAAAGTGATCTAGGTGGTCATGAGGTGAGTCTCTCGAGTCACCATAAAACGGCTCCGCTTGAACCATCCCGAACATATGAGAAGGAATGTGGAAATGTGGTGTAACAAAATCTGAGAAGATAATGGGTCCCGGGATAGTGTGTACCCGGGGTGGTTGATTATCAAAAACCGACGGAGGAGGTGGGGGAGGTGCCGGCTGCATAGCTTGGAGTAGATTTTGCAGCCATTCCCTATTTTTTGGGAGAGTCATATCGGAAAAGTTCCCATTCGGGTTCGGATTGAAATTGTGGGCCATTTTTCGAGCTCGTTTACTAGCCCGAAGAACACGCTCTATCTCGGGCTCAAAATCGTATAGGGGCTCATTGGAAGAGCGGGTCATGCACCACAAACCATACCTATCAATTAACACAAGTAACAAAATTAGACTAATACGAAAATAAAAGAAAAGCAAGAAATAAACAACAAACTAAGAATTATGAAAACGTAAACAAAAATCAAAAACTAAAAATAAACAAGTCCCCGGAAACGGAGCCAAAAACTTGACATGCTAATACCTAACGTGCTTGGTAGCAAATATACTAGTCGTGTGTAGTGATAGATGGACAAAAAGTCCGGGTTGTCGAACCAGAAGGACTTGAATTCTAGCTTATGATTTTCGATAAAAGAGAAGACAATTAAAGTAAGGTAAGAGTAAAACAATTAAGTAAACAAAGAACAAAAGTAAGAACAAGCAATGGATTGAAACTCAAGTGTGAAAATAGACTAAGGCACATGCAAGACTTGATTTGATCCTTATTCGCACAAAGACTCTCGTTGAATTATTAGACCTCGTTGCTATGGTGAAAACTCCTAAGGTAAAAAATAGCCGATGTCTCGTGATAGACTCCTATGTTAGGATCGGTATGCCCCCACAAGCGATGCCGGCGCAACGGAAGAAATAAAGTATATAAAACACATATATATCGGCATTCCAAGCTAGGGGGTCAAAGTAATGCACAACAAAAACTAATACGAGTAAAGGGGTTTTAAACCGATTATAAGATTTGGGGTTTTATTAAAGTGAGGGTGTAAAACCACAACACAAGGAAAACCACACCAAAAACTTTGGCTCTCATTTTCGAATCCTCACCTCAACATGGAGGGGTTCGAATCAAACCACCATAAGCTCCTAAAGAAAGAAGCCTCTACAAGGACACACCTCAAGTAAGTTCATACCTTAAGCAAAAGATTGGCTAGATATATGCTCTAAGGAAATGGAGTCTATGTAGTGAAAGGTGGAAGACAAGAAGAATTATTAAAAGAAATATCTATGGAAGATAATCTTTTACAACTATCTTCAAGAAAAAGTTCTATAGAAGAAAATCTTCAAGAATCACAAGAGAAGCTAGAAAAATCTAGAGATGAAGAACTAAGCTCTAAGTTTTTTTATCTTTTTAAGTTTTCAGCAAGTTTTAAATGAGAGCAAGAACACCTCCTTTTATAGCCACCAATTTTCGGCCATATGGTGTTAGGTGGAGTAGAAGACTTGTTTTTCTTCACCTACCACCTCATTCTCACCTACCATTCCATTCTCAACTACCACCACATGTGTAAGAGAATATTTTTCATTTTCTACTTCATTTAAAAAACATTACAAGTCAAACTTTGACTAGCTTTGAATTTCAGTCTTGTGACTTCATTTAATTAAGTCCAACTTAATTAAAATGACTCCCAAGTCTTCCAAGACTTTTTAATTAAATAATCTTTATGATTAATTAATAGTAAAATTAGTAGTTTAAATATATTCCCGGATAATAATAATTTCCGTTAATGATTAATCTCCAAGATTAATTAATAGAAAAATTATTTTCCCAAGCCTACTAATTAAAATGTCTTCCACTTAATTAGTTAATCTCATTAATCAATTTCACTTTAATCCTAAACCGGATTAATATTCACATAGCAATTGAACTTTCTTGAGTAAGTGTGTAACCCCATTGTAGGTTCGTTCATGTACTAGTAGTAGGAACACAACCCCGTTGTGCCTTTGCAATTTTTATTGCTAGATTTAATTACTCCAAGTATTTTAATCCGACGAAGAATTAATTACCAATTAATTCATGGCTCCTACAAATCAAGGTTAGTACTAGCCACGCGCCAAGAAGACCTAGCTATGAACGATTATTAGGTGACCTTTCCGCATTACGATTTTCGCATAAGTAAAATCCTTCCATCAAATATCCCGATCGAATCTAGGACTTGGATGTCAGTCGAAATCCCAGTAACTCGATTCTTTGTATATCGATCTAAGTGACATTGACCAATTTATCCATCAAGCAAGGAAACACTGCTCCTCCTTATTGATACTACTCCGGCCGGAGGTTCCCATGGTCAATACACTGTGAAGTACATAGGATATACGCCGATGCTAATGATCAGTGACGGATTCTTTCTTGGCAATCACGCGCCTCCGTACATAACCAGACTGGACCCAATATGCCCCACTTTATGACTCACCTGGAATCATGTGACAAATCTAAGTACAGTGGGCGATACACGAGACGACCAATGGTGCCTCAAGTCATGAGGACCAATCTTATGCCTACGTAACCGAGGAGATTCCAAATTCGACATTGACTCCAATATGGAATCTCGGCGGGGTTGTTCAGTTTACTCGATCCCAACGAGAACCCACATACATGCACTGATGTACACCGTATCAGTATCCATGGAATAGGATACACTCTCCAAGAGTGTGCATTGTACATGGAAGTCTTTATGAGTCATTGATATCCCTATCTCAATGATTCTATGACTTGGAACATTTTTAAGACCACAACCTTAGAGACGTATTCCATGATTGGCATCCCCGATACCAAACACATCTCATAGCTTAAGAGTGATCTAGGGGACTTTATCTAATTTCATAGAATGATAAGATAAAGAAGAAAATGTCATTTATTAAATTACTTGACAAGATACAATATAAGACTGTTTAAAGAGTCGGCTACTATGCCTTACAAATGGCGCACGAGGTCAACAGAAAGCACGAGGTCACTTGGATATTATCATCAGTCCACTTATCAAAAGCGGCACGGTCATCATCAGTGCTTGTGCGAGTTACGCGAGGCAAAGGCGTATCTAATACGCTATCCTTGCGCTCACTTTGAAGCACAATTTTAAGGTTTCGATACCAATCGGCGTAGTTGGGACCGACAAGTCTATTTGAATCTAACATTGTTGAAAGTGGATTTTTGGCCATTTTGCTAACTACAAAATTAATAGCGAGGCAAAACAATTAGCATTCAATATGTATCTTGTCCACATATAATTCGGTCTTTAATCGTATGTATCTCCCACTATTTTATCAAATTCCATAACCCTCTTTTATGGATATTCGAGGAGATATGCGGGTCTCCCTAGTGGGCTCGAGATCCATAAGCGACTCTTCATATACCCCGAGAACACGAGCCCATATGATAAATCCGTATGGTAGGCTTACCGGCCTTCTATATCAACATATAGTTCTCAAGATATTTTGCCTCGTCTTTCCCATATACCCCGAGAACACGAGCCCATATGGTAGTAAACGTTAAGTCAAGCCCATCAAATATTCATGGTCAATCGACCGGACTAGTGTGCCCCACGATTCATGGACGACACCTAGACAAATCGATCCCACGAGCATCTCTATGCTTAGTGGTGGTCACAGCCTAATCCACTTGACGCCACCCCACGACTCATGGACGGCGGGCCAAGCTTCATGGCATTTCACATGCTACCACTTTTGATGGAAGGCGTGGACAATAGAACTTCATTCAATTTCCACATAAACTTAATATTTCTTGGATTTACTTGAAACAAATCAAGCGAGGGGTTTCAACATGCAAGGTCTCATCAAGATAAGGATTATCTTTAATTATGTGATCATGCAATCCAAGTAGCATATAAGAAAACATAATATAAGACATCCACAAAGCGGTAAACAAATATGGATAATTGTGGGTCCCTAAGCGATCCACCCGAGCCACCGGTGAATCTAAGGCAATCTAGGGTACTAAATTAAAATAGGCTCTATCTATTACATAAGCTTCCAACGGCATACATAATCTTCAATAATGGTCCATCATCTTCGTCTCCATCTTCGATTACAATAAAATGAAAAAGAAAGTGCGAAAATAAAATATACAACCAAATTGAAATAGAGGCCAATAATAATTACAACCCAATTGAATAATCTAAGGCTCGACCCATAATCCATCCATTATGCAAATCAACCATCAAGCGTATGAAGATGACATGCAAAGCATTAATTAATCATAAGCCCATCACATAGTTGAAACAATCATAACTTTGGGATTTATACGTTTTGAGGAAAAACCGAGTTTTTCTAGTTTTCAAAAATTCCAAACTTTTAAATAAGTCAAAAACGTGTGGAAGTTGATTCCAAAATCAAGAAATGGGCCAAAGGTAGGAGTCCTTGAAGGCCCGGGTCGTGTGTACCACACCACGTCAAGATGGTCCAACAATCAAGCACATGGTGTGCATACGCACACCCGTGTACGCTGCCCGGCAACGCACCGTGCACCGCCGAGCAGCGCACACACTGTCCAGCAGCTGCTGGACAGTTTCTCGACCATGGTCGAGACGACCATGGGGTGGAATCGGCCATGGTCAGCCCCGTCTTGACCCCCGCCAAGTTTCCTTTGACGGTTGGCAACGATTCGCGATATTGAGTCCTACTAAATGAGCACACCCTTATGCGCACAAAGCCTTCGGCCGGGTGCGCACAAAGTCTCGTAGCTTGGGTTCAATATCAACGGTCCTCGCCCGGGTTTCGACCTTCCCTTTTAGTGTCTCTTAATTTTCAATCGTTTCAAAAAAAACAAAATCTCCAAGATTTTAAGAAAAATGATGACAAATCCCAAGCTATTATTAAATCAGCAAATGTAACATATAGATTTAAGCAACCGGTTAAAATACTACATGAAACGGAAAGCAAAAACATGCAAAGTTTTTAATGTGCATAACCCGGGCTCTGATACCACTGTTAGGATCGGTATGCCCCCACAAGCGATGCCGGCGCAACGGAAGAAATAAAGTATATAAAACACATATATATATCGGCATCCCAAGCTAGGGGGTCAAAGTAAAGCACAACAAAAACTAATACGAGTAAAAGGGTTTTAAACCAATTACAAGATTTGAGGTTTTATTAAAGTGAGGGTGTAAAACCACAACACATGGAAAACCAGACCAAAAACTTTGGCTCTCATTTTCGAATCCTCACCTCAACATGGAGGGGTTCGAATCAAACCACCATAAGCTCCTAAAGAAAGAAGCCTCTACAAGGACACACCTCAAGTAAGTTCATACCTTAAGCAAAAGATTGGCTAGATATATGCTCTAAGGAAATGGAGTCTATGTAGTGAAAGGTGGAAGACAAGAAGAGTTACTAAAAGAAATATCTATGGAAGATAATCTTTTACAACTAATCTTCAAGAAGAAGTTCTATAGAAGAAAATCTTCAAGAATCACAAGAGAAGCTAGAAAAATCTAGAGATGACGAACTAAGCTCTAAGCTTTTTTTTCTTTTTAAGTTTTCATCAAGTTTTAAATGAGAGCAAGAACACCTCCTTTTATAGCCACCAATTTTCGGTCATATGGCGTTAGGTCGAGTAGAAGACTTGTTTTTCTTCACCTACCACCTCATTCTCACCTACCATTCCATTCTCAACTACCACCACATGTGTAAGAGAATATTTTTCATTTTCTTCTTCATTTAAAAAACATTACAAGTCAAACTTTGACTAGCTTTGAATTTCACTCTTGTGACTTCATTTAATTAAGTCCAACTTAATTAAAATGACTCCCAAGTCTTCCAAGACTTGTTAATTAAATAATCTTCATGATTAATTAATAGTAAAATTAGTAGCTTAAATATATTCCCGGATAATAATAATTTCCGTTAATGATTAATCTCCAAGATTAATTAATAGAAAAATTATTTTCCCAAGCCTACTAATTAAAATGTCTTCCACTTAATTAATTAATCTCGTTAATCAATTTCACTTTAATCCTAAACCGGATTAATATTCACATAGCAATTGAACTTTCTTGAGTAAGTGTGTAACCCCATTGTAGGTTCGTTCATGTACTAGTAGTAGGAACACAACCCCGTTGTGCCTTTGCAATTTTCATTGCTAGATTTAATTACTCCTAGTATTTTAATTCGACCAAGAATTAATTAACGATTAATTCATGGTTCCTACAAATCAAGGTAAGTACTAGCCACGCGCCAAGAAGACCTAGCCATGAACGATTATTAGGTGACCTTTCCGCATTACGATTTTCGCATAAGTAAAATCCTTCCATCAAATATCCCGATCGAATCTAGGACTTGGATGTCAGTCGAAATCCCAGTAACTCGATTCTATGTATATCGATCAAAGTGACATTGACCAATTTATCAATCAAGCGAGGAAACACTGCTCCTCCTTATTGATACTACTCCGGCCGGAGGTTCCCATGGTCAATACACTATGAAGTACATAGGATATGCGCCCATCCTAATGATCAGTGACGGATTCTTTCTTGGCACTCACGCGCCTCCGTACATAACCAGACTGGACCCAATATGCCCCACTTTATGACTCACCTGGAATCGTGTGACAAATCTAAGTACAGTGGGCGATGCACGAGACGACCAATGGTGCCTCAAGTCATGAGGACCAATCTTATGCCTACATAACCGAGGAGATTCCAAATTCGACATTGACTCCAATATGGAATCTCGGCGGGGTTGTTCAGTGTACTCGATCCCAATGAGAACCCACATACATGCACTGATGTACACCGTATCAGTATCCATGGAATAGGATACACTCTCCAAGAGTGTGCATTGTACGTGCAAGTCTTTATGAGTCATTGATATCCCTATCTCAATGATTCTATGACTTGGAAGATTTTTAAGACCACAACCTTAGAGACGTATTCCATGATTGGCATCCCCGATACCAAACACATCTCATAGCTTAAGAGTGATGTAGGGGACTTTATCTAATTTCATAGAATGATAAGATAAAGAAGAAAATGTCATTTATTAAATTACTTGACAAGATACAATATAAGACTGTTTAAAGAGTCGGCTACTACGCCCTACAAATGGCGCACTGGGCACCTAAATCTTTCATCCTATACTTAAATGGCGGTTTCCTAAGTATGTCTACCCGGAAATCTAACCTCTTAGGATGCATTAAAGAAATAGAGTTTACTCGATCAGAATTGAACGACTTTACCCGAGAGTCTTTACCTATGTCTAGAACAACTCCTATTTGGTTCGGTGATGTTATAAATCCCTTGCACCCTAATTTAAGTCTTTCTCAAAATGCTAGACTTGGAAATAAATCATACATAAGGTGATCAATCACATGTAATAAACATAAGCACAAATTCATAACGCATAGCAACATGGGAGTTAATTCAATGATTATCAATAATACGAATAAGTCACAAATCAATTCTTACAAGGCCCCAGCCATTTGAATTTAGCCCATAACCATTAAAATAGAAGAATTCAACATATTCATATACATAAATGTAAACACAAAATGCAATAAACAATGAATAAACTCCCTAAAAGGTTGAATGGTGATGGATCCTTGAGTGGAGCTTCCATCCTTCGCTCTTATCTTTTTCTTGCCCTTCAAAGTAGATGAAAGGATGACTCAAATCCATGAAAATGCCTCCAACAACCTAGATTTCGAAACCTTGAAATGAGTTGAAAAATTCGCTTTTTAGCTTCCAAAAAATGGTTACAGTGGCGCCCAGTCGCTGCCTACGTGGTAGGAGTTTCTTAGGAGAAAAATCGGTCGGCGCTTAGGCGTGGATCTGCGTGCACTTGCTGCTTCTCTTCATCTTTTGGCGCCTGGGCGCGCGTAATGTGGCGCCTGGGCGCTAGCGTGCGAACATTCCTCTAGAGTTCGTTCGAAATGCCCTTTTTTACCTTTTTCTTTGTGCATCGTCACTTAATGCCTGGATTCACTTAACACACATATTAAAAGTATAAGTAGCACAATTCAAGCTATAAGTAGACCTAAATCGTCAATAAAAATGGCTAAAAGCACGTGCAAAAACTAGTCCTATCAGCAAACGTCTTTCTTTTTCGGGCTCACGCCTTGAACTTATGAATCATAGGCGCTTTGTCTTTCCCCGTGTCACCTAGGCCTTGGACACTCGCCATTGCTTTTTGACCTTAGATATCCTTTTTCTGTAGGCGTTGATGGCCCATCAATAAAATGGCTAGTGCAACCTCCTTCTCTTGAGGCTTCATTTGTCCCTAAGAATTTGATAGCTTGTTCATCAGTCCAGCCAATGTACACTCAATCTCATTCATGTTGAAGTTTACATTAAATTGAGAAAAGAAGTTGAGAAGAAAGTGAAGAATGAGATTAGATTAAAGGTGGAAATCTATGGAGAAGTCGAGAGCATCTAATCACTTGATCATGGAAATCATCTTCAGAGCATGGTTCGCGGAATTATCCCATTCACCCATTCTTCCCCTAAAAACCACCCTCAATATCTCATATCAAGCAGTCCTACTATGCTCTCCATAAAGTTCCATCAGATGCAACAATATACCTCTGGCATTTTCTATCTTCTCATGGGAGCGGTGCAAGTCAATGTTCATCGAGCTTAGCTTATAGCCCCTCACTCGGATATCATCCTTGACCCAAGTGTTGTAGGAATGTTATTCCCCGATCGAGTCTACCCCCATGCTGAAGACTCCAGACTGAGGACAATCCTCATGTTTCTTAGCCAGCCCACGAAGTTTGATCCTGTAAAGACATTCTTCTCAAGCAGTATTGGTAACAGTTTATTAACCATTTTGTCTGAAATATTGATAATTGTAGGAAAAAAATCAAGATTCAATTTGGTGGTCCCAAGTGGCATACGAAAGGGTCTAGAAGGCGGGGGTTGAATAGACCCTGAAGTCTTTTTCGACTTCAAAAATTCGTATCACTTTTAAAGATTTGAACGCTTAGAAGCTAAGCGCTTGGGTCAGACGCTTCAGTAAAGATAACTTAGACTTAGTGATCTTAGCAATTTACCAAAGTAGGGTAATGCCTAGATCGCTTAATCAGGGTTAGCACAGCGAAAATAATTTTTAGCGTTCAATTGGTTAATTAATCGCTTTGCAATTAGCTTGTCTTTTTCAAAGAATATAATATAATGTAAATCAAGACAATAATTAAAGTAAATGACAAAAGAAATTGTAAGGTTCACTGGGTGATGTAATCCCAGCTACGTCCTTCTTCTCATTTTTCACTTGGAGGAATTTACTAGGATGATTATCGAAGCATCACACAGAATCTTCTACAAGATAGTAAAGGATGAAAAAGATCTCGGGCTCCTTGATCACACAGACTTCAGCACCAATGAAGATTGTCTTCTGTAAGCTTCTCTCACTCAGAAATACAGCTTGTAAGGGGTTTCAACTTCTTTCTCACTCAGATGAAAGGTTGAAGGTTTGTCACAAGGATTTGTTTGTTTTTGGGAAGATCAAACAACTTGGAATATCTCAGTAAGGATTTAGGTTTCTTCTTTGGAAGAGATTTGAGATATTTGTGACTGTCTGGAATGTAGATGAAAATCTTGAAGGAATTTTAGCTATGGAGTTTCTAAGCTTTTTCTTATGCAGGTACGTAAATTTCTCTTGTAATATTATGTACCGTGAACCCTTTTTTTGGGGTTTGCTGAAGGTAAGGTATTTACAGGAAATTCTTGAGATCTGTCTGTTGGACACATGTGGGAGCGTGCCTTTCACGGGTCGCGTGATTCTACCTGAAACCTGACATTCCTGAAAATCTGCTGGCACCGATTGGATGGGAGCAACTATAAACTCTGGAGTTCTAACAGTCTAGTAAAAAAGGTGGCTTGTCAACAAGTCACAGTGGCTTATCACATTTAATGCTCTTATCAGGCATTTAATGCATTTGAATTTATTTCCCGTTGGAAATAAATGTCCTTTGAATGATTGCATTTAAGTTCTTCATGACTTGAGGATTTAATTCAGCTGAATCTAAGACTGATCGCTAAAATATTTGAGCGCTTGATCCATAAATCCTGAAATAGTCCTTTAGCATTTGACGGGCGCTAAGAACAAAACTTCATCTTCAGTTGACTTCAGACGCTGATGTTCAACCTCTTCTCTAATAGACTCACCTAGAATTCTATTAGCGATTCGGTATCTAATACTTAGTCTAAAATCTATAAAGATAGAAATTACAAGTCTAATAAAAAATTACATACTCTCAAACGCTTATACAAAGATCTATCAAAACAGAAATTTACATTGTATTTGGGGTCTAACATAAAATCCTATCTTGTCATCATCAAAACATCTAACATGAAATTTCCTAACAATTTCCCCCTTTTTGATGATGTCAAGACTTTTAACTCTTATAACTCTTTTATAATTTAAGAGTTACTTAAAAGAAAAGCCCAACAAAATATAAGTTAACGTTTAAAGAATTAGTAAAGTTAGCTAAAGTTAGATTAGCTTCAACAAGTTGTTTCAGCGATAAATCATTCATTTATTAAAAGAATAAGCATACATGATTTATACTGAAAGTAATATAATGAAAGACACAACAGAAATATGAAAAAATTCATTCACTTTTTTTGTCGCTTTGCTCTTTCTTCGCCTTGGAGAATTTCTAGCGCTAAGTCCAACAGGAGACGATCAATGTCGATCATTGTCATATGTTGAACTTCATCGTAATCATGCCTATGAAGTCTAGCGCTTTCATTAAGTTCTAAAAACCTTTCTGTCCATTCTCTTGGCGAAATTCTAAGTTCACGAATTAAATCGTGATAGATATCTTTTCTTAGATCTTTTGATGGTTTCCAATTGATAGATCGTCTTAGCGGACCGGAAAAAGGTTGAAATCCCATACTTTCCAAGAAATCGACGTCCAATTCTGGAAGCGGATATTTTCCTAGATAATACCTTGGCTTTCTCTTTTTAGTTAACATCTTTTTTATGCTCACTAGTTCTTCAAACATTGATCGCCAATTTTTATTATCTGTCTTTGATATTGCTTTGGACGCTTGATGCTTTTCTGTATCTTCCCCCTTCTTGGCATCATCAAGAGAGGTTTTCAACTCAGCGACTTCTCTTCGCAAGAGTTGAACTTCGTCAACTAAGAGAGCGACTTGTTGAGCGATGCTCTGAGCAGCGGCAACGATCGAAGTATGTCTGTCAGCATCAGCTGAAGCGCTCTGAGCTAAGTGACGGTTGAATTCTGAAGAGAGTTCAGCGACAAGTGGTGATATGCTGTTCATGATTGTAATAGTGCTTTTATTGGAAGCGTTTGCAATATTGCGACTTCGCGTATCAGACATCATTCGGATTTGTCTATCAGCAGCCTCAAACATCTTGGAGCAGGAACCTTCAATGTTGGTGAGCGAGTTCCGTACTGCCTGTCTGAAATCTCTAGCGTCTGAATCACTCTCAGAATCCGAATCGGAAGAAGGACGCTCAGGAGACGGAATGAGTCCGTAAGAGCTAGAAACTGCAGCCTTGCCTTTGGATTTATCTCTGATAAATGGATCTTCAGGCTTTTGAGCAATTTCAGCGTGCACTTCTTCAATCGCTTGATCCATTGAACGATCTTTGATCGCTGACGGGGGCTCAACTACTGGGGTGCTAGAATGGTTTGGCAAAGAAGCTTCTGGAATTTGAGTGTCATTCACAGTAGGAGAATCGGCTGTTTCAACTATTTGGACGGAAGGACAAGGATCTTCAATAGCAATGACCAAGAGTGGGCCGAGCGCTTCCATCGCATGCCTTGGACTTATCAGGCTGCTTTGCGGAATAAAGAAAATAGCGTCTACTAGCTCTTCAGTGCTTAGAGCAAGCTGCCCGCCTTCCGGTAAATGAATTCCTGAAGTATAAGATTGGAAAAAGTCCAAAATTAATGGCATTAGCGCTTGAGCTGCTTCTTGGTCCACTGGCCTGATCCGCGATATCATCTTGCCCACTTGAATGTTCTGTTGACAAAAGAGCACAGGGTGAAGATTGTATCCTCGAAAGTCGTTCAGCCCTGAATAGTGGTTGAAAGTGATGTCCAACGCTTGTGCATTTTCTATCACTGCTCTTCTATCTCTGTGGAGTTCAGCAAACTCAGCGTGTTCAGTTGAAACATTGACAAAAATTTAACTTTGTTCGGGAAGAAGCGGCTGTTTGCTGGAGGAGGCTTCTTCGTTCAAATCGGGAAAGATGCGCTGAACAAACGCTTGACGAGGGTAAAACACATAGCGTCCGCCATGACTGAATAAGGCTAGCTGATGACGAATGTTGGTCTCAATGGGTTGCCTGTAACCCGGTAGAGCGCTAACATTTCCGGCAATATGCTGACGCTATTGAAGCAAAAAAGTAGCAAACCTCGACGTCTGTATTCGATTCCAAATTCAAACATGAATGGATATCTCACGAGTTCTTCAAGAGTATAGAAGTGTAAAACAAACTCTTCAGCTCATCTAGCTGTATCCATCATCCATCGCTTGCCAAGCTTGTCAGCTTTCTTTGGTTCTTTTCTAGCGGCAAGGAATTTCTCAAAGCGCTCGATTTCTTCATCATATTCCTCTGCCCATAATCTGGCAAGATATTCTCGGGCTTCATATTCTATCCACGAATTCACTGGATTGGGACACTCAGCCACAAGCGGTCCTTTGCCTTCCCATAATTTAAGTAGAGTAGGAGAGAGAGCATTCTGAGGGGATGATTCACATTGCACATAAATCGAGAGTAGAGGAGTTGAGAGGATAACCATCTTGAGACATTTAAGGAATTTTTCCCGGAAAAATTAACTTAGATTTTTCATAAAGGTATAAATTAAGTAGTAATTTATTATGCTAAACAATGAATTAAAAAGGTTGAATTTTGGTATGACCAAAAGTGGTCAGGCTAATATGTACTGGAGGTGAAAAGTTCCATGCCTATATATTGTACTATTGTGCTAATTCGAGCTTTGCTCAAGCCAAAAATGAGTGAATTGTTTAAAAGATCTAGTTTTATTTTGTGGCCTTTGACACTCGAGTGATTAAATCCCTAGGAGTGTCTTTACACTTAATGCCCCAAAACTATCAAGTTTGGTAGTCATTGATCTAAAGCTTGTTACATGGGTGTCATAGAAAGCCTAATGGAATAAAACATTGCACATGATCTAGCCTTAATGAAGTTAATTGGAAAGTTTCATATGAATTGAAAGTTTTAATGGTTGAGATAATGAAATTTAAATGGCTATGAGATTTTCTATGATTCTTATGCTTTGTGTTTGATCAAAAGTTGATAGATATGGGATTAATGTCCAAAATTTGGTAAGGATGCCTCTCGACTATAATACCTTAGATTTATTTTCACTACACCCTATGGAGTCTTTTTGAGTATTGGTGTCACATGAGCAAAAGTAGTTGATATGTATATATATTTGTGGGCTATAAAAGGATGATTTTGTGCCATTTATTCTTGTTAATTATGTTGAGATGTATTCATTTGGTTGAGATTGAAATTTTGTTAGATTTTGTGGGTATATCGTCTGCAAACCCTCACAAGACTATAACTCGTCCCTTGAGGTAACTCAAAGGTTTAAAGGCTTGTTGCACATGCTAAGTGCAATCGTTTACTTCACGAAAGTGAGTTCGTTAGTTGTTTTTGTTTTCTCCTTTTGCTTGATTATATTTTTCGTACCTTAGACCTTTTATTGCTCGAGGTCGAGCAATTGATAAGTTTGGGGGAGTTTATTTCAAAAAATTATGCCATTTTTAAAAGTTAATCAATTTAAATGCATCAATTGGAAGGACTAAAAAAAATCATGCTTGATTTTCTCAACATAAACACATATAAACATGATAGCATACAAATTCCCCCAAACTTGAGCTAAACAAGGAACACATGACATGACAAAAATAGCAAGCACATGGTGATCAATCATATGAATGTATTAAAACCACAAAGTACTACCCACATATATCATATGAATGTATTAAAACCACAAAGTACTACCCACATATACCCCCAAACTAAAACTCAACATTGTCCCCAATGTTGTCTCACATAAACGCATGCAAAAGGTATAAGAGTACTTACAATCAAGGATTGTTGAGAAACAATCCTTCATCACAAATATGTTCCAAATCAAACTCATCTCATCAAAATAGGCCTCTCAAAACAACGGGAAATTGCTACTAACATGTTCAACATACTTATCAAACAAACCATCAAGCATATCAAAACACATGCCAAAAATGCATGCTTAGACAAAACAAATAAAACGAAAAGCAAAAACAAAAAAAAGAAAGCAAAAAAAAATAAAAGAAAACTCACAAAGCTTGGGTTGCCTCCCAAGAAATGCTCTTTTAAAGTCACTAGCTTGACTTTATGTAAGAGATTGAATCAAGGCAGTTTATGTATGAATGCCTTGTTCGTTCTCCAATCCACTATTGGGTATCGCTTCATCCTTTGGCACTTTGTAGTGAAGATTGACCAATTATTTGTGCTACATATCCTAGGGTTAGACCAAGCAATCATCCACTCACGAGTTTTTTTATGGTCTCTCAATACCTCTATTACCTTTTCTTCCTCATGCTCCGGATGGTGGTGCAGATTTTTCTCCAAGCTAGAGATAATGTCTCGTTTTTCTTCACCAATCACCTTGACATATTTTAGCTCCATCATGTATGGATGTTGAAGATTATTGGCTCGTTTTTCATGAAAGTGCTCAACACTAAAAGGATCAAAAACATCAATGTGTAAAGACAAATCAAAATCAATTAGATGCTCAAAAACCTCATAGTTATCGAAATTAACCATGTCATCTCCTACATTCAATAACAACTTACCATCGTCGGCATCAAATACTGATTTACCTGTGGCTAGGGAAGAAAGTAAAGAAATGTCAACACCCTCAGAAAGGATAGGAGTCGAATGCTCATCGTTGGAGGAATCTGCTTTCGAATTTTCCAACTTCATTTCATTCAACGTCACGGTGTTGAATTCCTCCTTTTGATCTATCTCAGTGGTACCAAGAAATGCCCATGGTACTTTCTCAGATATGTCGCTCGTTAGTTGCTTGAGTTGATGATTCATCTTCTTCATTTCCCGCCGTGCGTCCTTCATCATAAAGTGGAGCTCTCCAATGGTGTTATCAAGTTGTTCCTCCGGAGTAGGAATTCTTTCTTGGTAATGTTGTGGAAAGAACCCTTGTGCATAACACGCTTCAATGACGCTTTGCAGCCATAATTGATTCTCCAGTAGTGTCATATCAGGAAAATTGCTATCCTTTGCGAATTGAATGACGCTTTGCAGCCATAATTGATTCTCCGGAAGGGTCATATCTGGAAAATTTCTAGCCATTGCGAGGTAATAGTGTAAGAAAAAAATAAAAATAATAATAAAAAAAAATTTAATAACAATAAAATAAATACTTAAAACTTGCAATAAAATCAAAAAATAAAATTAAACAAGACCCCCGCAACGGCGCCAAAAACTTGACACGAAAAATCCTTACGTGTATTAAACAACAAGTGGACTGGTCGTGTGTAGTAATAAAGTGGACAATAAAGTCCAGGTTGTCGAACCTCAAGGACTTGTATTTTAGTTTATGATTTTAAAGCAATTGAAGAACTTAAACTAAAACAAGAATTAACTAAAATATTATGGAAGTAAGATATAAGAAACAAGATGTCGAAATCAAGATAGCTATGGAAGAGAGCAACTAAGACACATGTGTTGGCATAAATTAATCAATTTTCATTACAAACATGTTCTCATATTGTTAGACTAATGTTGCTTTGGTGGAAAAAACCTTAAATAATTACTACCCGATGCCTCGGCTGTAATAATCCTATGATTAATTGATGGTTCTCTAAATATGTCTATCCGAGAATCTAACCAACAATCATGCATTCAAGTTCTAGAATTTCCCCGGATTAATCAGGCTAACTGCACCCGGGAATCTCTACCTATCTCTAGGGGCAATTCCCTATTTTTTACGGATTATGTGATGATCCTCTTTGCACCTTAAATTACCTTCTCTCGAACGAATAATTTAAACAATAAATCATGCATATGGTAGCTAAGCATATGATGCATTCAAACAAGATCAAGACACAAAACAACAATAGAATTAATATGAAAAACACAATTTATAACTCAATTATCATAATTTAGCCTCAACATGGCCTTAGTTCGAAGAATCTATTTCATCATAAAAGATAAAAGATAGGAACTTAAATTAAGATTCATATTCATAGACAAAAACAAATCTAAATCTAAGAAACTCCCTCGTATTTTTTATGGTTGAACTTCGATCTTCATCTCTTCCATGCCTTTTGATTTCTTGACCTTCAAAGGTTCTTGATAATCTTCATAACAAATCTAAGTATGATGAAGATGATGATAGGATGTTTTTAGGCTCCCCCAATGGGGAATGTGTTTTCAAGTGTGTTTGTAGGATGGCATCCAATCCTCCTTTTATAGCCAAAAAAATTCACCAACCAAGAACATGTGCTTCCATTCTCTTTTCTTTCCACCTACCATTCTCTTGCTTTCCATCTACCAAGAATGTGAACTACCATTCTCTTGTTTTCCACCTACCATTCTCTTACTTTCCTCCTACCAAGAATGTGAACTATCATTCTCTTGTTTTCCACCTACTAAGAAAGGGAGCTGCCACTTTCGTGTTTTCCAGCGCAGGGATAGTGTTTTATTCATAAACGTCTCCACAGACCTCTGAATTGGATGATTCAAGTTCCCATGTAAAGATAAGATATAGCTCTAAAACTTTGTAGAAGGACACGTCATCAAATGCGGTCTCTAAATTTATCCAAATAGCGTTCCAACGTGGAGATTGTTTCTGATTTGGCGCCCAGGTGTGCGGAAATAGTACTAAAACATGATTTTGGCTAACTCCAACTTATTTCTTGCTTGTTTAGTCGTGGAGGTGTGAAACATCTTGGTCTAAACTTGTTTTATACGTCCTTTTTCCACCCTTTCTTCGATTGTATCCACTTAAGACCTGAAATCACTTAATGCATGAATTAAACCCACAAGTGACAAAATCAAGCGCTAAATGAACCTAAAACATAAATGTAAAGGGGCTTAAAAACACGTAAAAATGACTCCTATCAGGGGAGGTTACCATTTTGGGGAGAGCCGAATATCCTATTTTGTTTAGATCTTCCTCATTAGGATTTTTGTTCCCATCGCCCATGTGGGGATTCTTAAAAACAATCTTGCTGGCTCGAAGAGGATAGAAAGACTCGTCTGAGCGACCGGTGAAATTAAATCGCTTTTCGTCAAATTCTGTTCTGTTGAATGCGGGTCTTCGAATATACTCTAAGCTAGATTGGAGTCGCTCCAGGTTGCAGAGTCCAAAATTGGCAAACTGCTCAAAGAATTCAAACTTTTGAGAGTTGGAAAGATCAGGCCGATGGAGAGTGTTTTGAAAAGAGATTCCGAGCTCTGCAAGCATCTGGGTGTCTCGTTCTCTAGAGGCATAATAAAATTCAATATTAGGAGAATATTCGCGAGGAAATAGATCGATGGCACGAGGAGGAGCACCAGTTGGAGTAGGATCAAAGGCAATTTCTACTGTAGGAATCGGGGCCACTTCTATCGACCGCTCAGCATGCTTTGTCGCTTCACTGACTGGTGAAGTTGCAGCGTCAGGAAGAACTTGAGCTACTTCCTTAGCGATATCCACAACAATTGCCATATCAACATCTACTTCAATGGGAACCTCTAAAGATGGAGGTGCATCAGCGTCTGGTGCATCTTGAGCTGATACATGTAAGCATTTGAGAAAAGCAAGCCAAATTTCTACGAAGAAGAATTTAATTTAAAAAAAAGGTTAAAACGCTTACCTTGAGGATTATCATCGACTGTCTCAGTCGCTTGCTTGGTTTCTATGATTGGTACAATTTCCTCAGGCTCCGAAATAACTTCTTCTGGATCTAAATCGAGAAAAGAAGTTATTGGATCAGCACGAATGGGAATACGTAATTCTTCAAGAATGTTGAGAACATATTCAGAACTCGTTTCGCATTGCGCTGAAAGAGATTTAATCTTAGCGTTAGAGACTCAGAAACTAACGAGGAAAGGATAGACTAATTTGCTTAGCAAATACTTACCCTGAGCATTAGAAAGCCCCTCAGATTGAGTAGCGGCTTGAGGATCTGAGCTGATTTCGGGAACAGCGTAAGAGGGAGGAACGCTTGCTGACTCTCCAAGCGCTGGATTTGCTGAAACGCTTGTAGACGGGGATGGAGTAGAGAAAGGAGTACGCCTTCGAGCAAACGATACTTCTTCTGCTACTTCTTCCTCTTCTTCAGGAACTGAGAAGATAAACGCTGGAGGAGGAGATGGAGATTTAGGAGAAGGAGAAGGAGAAGGAGATTTTTGTTTCATCTTGGGCTCTGGCTTCTGCTTCTTCTTTGCGGGCTCCGGTTTTTGCTTTTTGCCTGACTTGGCTGGTTCAGCGACTTTGAGAACGATTTTTCTTTTTGGTCGCTTAACCACCACTGCTTCTACAGACGAGGACGATGATGAAAAGGAAGACGCTTGTTTTTCATCATCGCTGCGAACAACTCCTTCAGCTTGAAGTCGCTCACGCTCCTCTTTGGGAACCGCTGCACCACCATGTTTTCGAGGATTGAGCATTCCGCTAATCATTTTCTTACCATAGAATTTTAACGCTGGGATCTTCTTTCCAACGGAATTTGTAAAACCGCAAGCACTGAGAATTCTACTTAACACAATCCCATAAGGCTTCGGATTAACCGACTTGGCCATCGCTGCCTTAAAGCGATTAAAAACATAGAGAGACCAATTAATCTTTAATTTGGTCAAAATGGCTACCATCATTTTGTACTGGATATTTGTAACTTTATCGAATATCCCCTTTCTGCATTCGATCATCTTAGCGCAAATGTCTGCGAGAATGACATATTCGCCCTTCATGTCGTTCTTCTTGAAGTTTGGCTCATAAGCAGCTTCGACTTCTTCTTTCTTGATCAGCTCCCAGACTTTAGTCACATCACCGAGAGTAACATGTTCTACGTCACCACCATCATTGGGTAAGGTCAATAGGGAAGATATCAGTGAAGGAGTGAGAACAAAGGTCTTACGAGCGAAAGGGAAGACGCAGGAAATGGAGTTTCCGTCATCAGAAATTTTAGCATTGTTGAAAAAATAGAGAGATTCTTCTCCAAAGTAGTTAAAAACAGTGGTAATCATATCTCTCAAACCAGATTCTTGAACGAGTGGAAGAACCGTTCGAAGAGGGAAGTTCTGGTTATCAGACAGGTAGTCCCAGTTAACAAGAAATCCGGCGTTAACCATGATTTGTTTTTCAGCGCGGGAAGTTTTTCCGGTAGCAGACTTGGATGATTTGGAAGATTTTGAAGCTTTGGGTGCCATTGCTGAAAGTTTGAAGCTTTTGAAAGAATGAGAGAACTTTTTGCCTTGAAAGAGATGAAGATTTTATAGCAGAGAGAGTGTTTGGAAGTGATAAAGTCTGACTGTAAAAGCCTTGAAGAATATATATAGAGGCAAAAATAACTCCTCAGTTGCTTAGATGACTGCCACGTGTGACATCATTGAGTCTTGAAAAATTGAAAAGTTTGAATCTGAGCCGTTTATGCATAAGTACGGATGTCAAAAGGTGCAGCAAAATAGGTTAACTGTTACAAAATAGAGAGTTTTTGGGATCCGCAGTTACCCATTTAAGTAAAAGACGTTTGAAATTTTTTGAAATTTTCAGAGTGAAATACACGCGCCTGATGGTACACTGACACGTACTCAGACTTATGCAGTCACTGAACCGCTTAGGTTTAGTGACACGCTAAAAGCTAACGTGCTATGATAAAAAGTGCACTAGTCGTGTGTAGTAATAAGTGTGGACGAAAAGTCCGGGTTGTCAAACCACGGAGACTTGAATTTTAGTTTATGATTTTAACGACAAAAGAACAAATATAATTAAAGTAAATTATAGGTAAAATGCATACAATAAGAACAAGATTACACAATTGATTTTACACAAAGTATAAAGGGAGACTAAGGCACATGCTAGGTTCAAATTGATCAATTATACTTATAAAGATTCTAGTTGAAGGATTACGCTTATATTGTTATGGTGAGAACTCCGAGGGTAGAGAATAACCGATGTCTCGCGTATAAACTCCTATGCTTAGATCGTGATTTCCCAAATATTCCTATCCAGAAATCTAACCACTAAACATGCATTAACGTACTAGAGTTCACTCGATTTGAATCGAACAACTTCACCCGGGAATCTTTACCTATGTCTAGGGCAATTCCTCATTAGTTACGGGTCATGATGTGAATTTCTTGCACCCTAAGTCAATTTTCTCCCGAAATAGTAACCTAGGCATAAGATTCTAACATATAGTGATCAAGTATATGCAAGATAGGCAAAAACACAAATTCACATCACATAACAATATAAGAACAACCTTAACAATCATCTATTATAAGCATATATCACAATTTGGCCTTACATGGCCCTAGTCTTATGAATTTAGTTCATAATGGATAATATGAAAAACATAAATGAATTAATACACATGTTCATAGACATAATTGAAATGAAAAGCTATAAAAACTCCCTCAAAAGTGAATAATGATGGATCTTGAAGTTGAGCCTTCAATCCCCAAGCTCTTTCCTTCCTCTAGTTTTCCCCTCCAAGAGTGATGAAGAATGGTGATGAATGGTGGAGAAATCAGATTAGGGGCTGCCCCCCTCTCCTCTAAGAATCTGAAATTGATAGTGAATGATGAAGAGTATGGGTTCCCCATCCTTTTATAGCCAAAATTCCACTAAAGTATGCATTAAGAATTCCCATTAAAGTTCCCCAATGAGAATTCCACCTAAGGTGATGCTTAAAGTTTGGCTTTTAAGATTCCAACCAGCTAAAAAATGCTGAACTTTCGGCCATTAAGAATTCCACTAAGCATAACCATGTGAAAACTTCAACAAAACACATGCATGCTGCCATTTTCTTGCTTTCCAGCGCAGTCTTAGTATTTTCCTCATACACTTCTCCACAGATCTCTAAATTGGATGATTCAAGTCCCCATGTTCAGATAACACATAGATCTACAACTTTGCAGAAGGACATTTTGTCCAATTCGGTATCTAAGTATACCTAAATTACGTTTCAACATGGAGATTGTTTCTGATTTGGCGCCTATAAAGTAAATCTACCAAGAAACACACTTATGACAACCCCTCAACACATGTGCTGAATTATGGCCAAAAGTGATTCTTACCCATCATATAAGGCTGGAATTTAGGCTGAAAAAGGAGTAACATTCGGACTATCCATGCCTAGGCATGACTAGGAGGGCGCTGGGGCGTATCCTGGCACATGTACTTCTCTATTCGGCGCAGCAATCGTATTTCCTTCACAATTATCTCTATAGACCTCCGATTTGGATGTTTCAAGTTCCCATTTGAAGCTAAGACATACATCTAAAACTTTGTAGAAGGAAACTTTGTCTAATTCGGTCTCAAAATGTACGGAATTATTGCTCGAATGTGGTAGGAGATGTATAAACCGCCTCGGTGTTGAAAAACATGCTTGAACTTGTTTTGTACATCGTTTTTCTTCCCTTTTCTTGTGTATTCTCATTTATTACCTGTATTCACTTAACACACCTATTAAATGCAAATGTGACATGATTTAAGCAATAAGTGAATCCAAATCATAAGAATTACGGTCTTAAAAACACGTAAAAACACCTCTTATCAACACCCCCAAACTTATCAATTGCTCGACCTCGAGCAATAAGAGCTATAAGGCAAGACCAACATCATTCAATGGGGGAAAACAAAACAACTAACTAACTCACTTTCATGGAGTAAACGATTGCACTTAGCGGGTGCAACAAGCCTTTAAACCTTTGAGTTACCTCAAAGGACGAGTTATAGTCTCGTGAGGGTTTGCATAAGATATACCCACAAAATCTAGCAAATTTTCAATCCCAACCGAATCAACACATCTCAATATGATCAACAAGAATGAATGGCATAAAATCAACCTTTTAAAGTTTACAAATATATATATACATATCAACTACTTTTGCTCATGTTACACCAATACTTGAAATGACTCCCTAGGGTATAGTGAAAAATAAATCTAGGGTATTATAGTCGAGAGGCATCCTTACCAAATTTTGGACATTAATTCCATATCTATCAACTTTTGATCAAACACAAGGCACAAGAATTATAGAAAATCTCATAGCCATTTAAATTTCATTATCTCAAATATTCAACATTCAATTCATATGGAATTTCCATTAAACTTCATTAAGGCTAGATCATGTGCAATGTTTTATTCCATTAGGCTTTCTATGACACCCATGTAACAAGTTTTAGACCAATGACTCCCAAACTAGATAGTTTTAGGGCATTAAGTGTAGAGACACTCCTAAGGATTTAATCACTTGAGTATCAAAGGCCACGAAATAAAACTAGATCTTTTAAACAATTCACTTCTTTTGGCTTGAGCATAGCTCAAATTAGCATAATAGTACAGTATATAGGCATGAAACTTTTCACCTCCGGTACGTATTAGCCTGACCACTTTTGGTCATACCAAAATTCAACCTTTCAATTCATTGTTAGCATATAAAATTACTACTCAACTTATAACCTTATGAGAAATCTAAGTTAATATTTCTGGGAATAATTCCTTAAGTGTCTCAAGATGGTTATCCTCTCAACTCCTCTACCTTCGATTTAAGTGCATTGTGAATCATCTAAAGAATCAATTCTAGTCTAAGGTCTCCACGAGCAATTTCAAAGATATATATATTCCATTAAATTCAGATTATTTCAAGAATTCATGTCTTTTTTCCAAGTAAATCAATTTCAATGCATCAATTGGAAGGACTAAAAATTTTTCATGCTTGATTTTCTCAACAAAGAAGCATATAAACATGATATCAAACAAACTTTCCCCAAATTCAAGTTAAAAATTAGGATTGCATTTTCAATATTCAAAATAGATACTCTTCTACCCCCAAACTTAAATCCAACATTGTCCCCAATGTTGTTACAACAGGCATACACAAAGATAAAAGAACACTTACAACCAAGGATATTGAAGAACATCCTTAAGCTTCCAATGCATCCTTACAAAGTTTCTCCTCTTATCGAGTAAAATAAGAATCTCTAAAGGTGGGGTCCAAATGTGCATCATATCTAACACTTCAACTTTTTAAACCATCAAGCATAAGAAAAACATACATGCCCAAAGTGCATGCTTGAACACAATAAAAAGAAACAAACTAAACAAAACAAAAACGAAAGCAAAAAGAAAAGAAACTTACAAACTTGGGTTGCCTCCCAAGAAGCGCTAGTTTAGAGTCGGTAGCTCGACTTGAGATAAAGAATCGCTAAAGATCCTGGAGGGGAATGGTCACTTTATCCCTCGACCCGTCAATCCCAATGTAATGCTTTAATCTTTGGGCGTTTGTCATGAAGGTTCGTCCATTATCCGTTATAAGTTCAATGGCACCAGAAGCATACACACGAGATACAACAAATGGTCCCGACCATTTTGACTTGAGCTTCCCGGGAAAAAGTCGAAGGCGAGAATTGTATAGTAAAACCTTGTCTCCTTCATGAAATTCTCGGGAATAATACGCTTATCATGCCATGTTTTCGTTCTCTCCTTGTAAAGCTTGGCGTTCTCATACGCTTGATGGCGCCATTCCTCAAGTTTGTGTAATTGGAGTAATCGCTTGGTACCTACGAGTTGAGAATCAAAATTTAGAAATTTAATAGCCCAAAAAGCGCGATGTTCGAGCTCAACCGGTAAATGACATGCTTTTCCAAAGACAAGGCGATATGGGGACATGCCAATCGGAGTTTTAAACGCGGTTCTATATGCCCACAAGGCGTCATCTAGTTTAAGGGACCAATCTTTTCTAGATGCGTTAACCATTTTTTCAAGAATGCGTTTAATCTCCCGATTCGACACCTCCACTTGACCACTCGTTTGAGGATGATATGGGGTTGAGATTTTATGTCGTACCCCGTACTTGTTCAGTAAGTGCTCGAATTGTTTGTTACAAAAATGGATGCCCCCGTCACTAACGATTGCTCTAGGAGTTCCAGAACGAGTGAAAATCCTTTTTTTTAAAAATCGAGTAACCACCCGAGCATCATTAGTTGGTAAAGCCTCAGCTTCGACCCATTTGGAGACATAGTCGACCGCAACAAGAATATACTTATTGGAACAAGAACTAGGGAAGGGTCCCATAAAATCAATACCCCATACATCAAATAGTTCACATTCAAGCATGTTATTCAATGGCATTTCGTGTCTTTTAGAGATGTTACCTGTTCGTTGACACCTATCACAAGATTGAACATACAAGAATGCATCTTTAGAAAGAGTAGGCCAAAAGAAACCTGATTGAAGCACTTTAGCCACTGTTTTAGAGGGTCCAAAGTGACCACCTACCGACATATCATGACAATGGGCGAGAATTGATGTTATTTCCTCCTCGGGGATACATCGTCGAATGAGGCCATCTGCACAAATCTTAAATAGATATGGTTCGTCCCACAAATATCGCTTCACATCAAATAAGAATTTCTTCTTTTGATGATAAGTGATATCCGGAGGAAGAACTCCCGTGACAAGATAATTTGCATAATTGGCATACCAAGGAGCATCATTATGAAGTATAGCATACAATTGCTCATCGGGAAACTCCTCACAAATAGGTTTATCAAACACGCACTCAGGCTTAGGAATCTCTATCCTAGACAAGTGGTCGGCAACAACATTTTCTACTCCTTTCTTATCCTTAATTTCTATGTCAAATTCTTGAAGAAGTAAAATCCACCTAATGAGTCTAGGTTTGGCATCCTTTTTGGCAAGCAAGTATTTTAATGCGGAGTGATCAGTGTACACAATTACTTTATTCAAAATGAGATAAGCATGGAACTTGTCAAATGCAAATACTATGGCTAGTAATTCTTTTTCCGTGGTTGCGTAATTCATTTGTGCATCATTTAAAGTCTTACTAGCATAGTAGATGGTTCGAAATACCTTATCCTTCCTTTGGCCAAGGACCGCACCCACCGCGGTATCACTAGCATCACACATCAATTCGAAGGGCAAACTCCAATCGGGAGGTGCCATGATGGGAGCAGATATCAATAGCTCCTTAAGAGTTATGAAGGCCTGTAAACAAAGGGAATCAAATTGAATGGTGCATCTTTGACAAGCAAGTTAGATAACGGCTTTGCAATTTTGGAAAATTTTTGATAAATCGCCTATAGAAGCCGGCATGACCAAGAAAGCTCCTCACGGCTTTCACCGATGTAGGTGGAGGAAGCTTTTCTATTACCTCAATCTTGGCTTGGTCCACTTCAATCCCTTTTTGGGAGATTTTGTGACCTAGCACAATCCCTTCCCGGACCATAAAATGACATTTTTCCCAATTCAAAACAAGATTTGTTTCCTCACAGCGTTTTAGAACACGGTCCAAATGATCAAGACATGTGTTAAATGAGGTTCCAAAAACAGAAAAATCATCCATAAAAATCTCAAGGAATTCTTCAACCATGTCATGAAAGATCGCCATCATACATCGTTGAAATGTGGCCGGGGCATTGCATAATCCAAACGGCATCCGCCTATAAGCAAACGTGCCATAGGGACAAGTGAAAGTTGTTTTCTCTTGGTCCTCGGGGGCTATGGCAATTTGGTTATAGCCGGAATACCCATCTAGAAAACAATAAAAATCATGTCCGGCTAACCTTTCAAGCATTTGGTCAATGAATGGGAGGGGGAAATGGTCCTTACGAGTGGCATCATTTAACTTGCGATAATCTATACACACACGCCACCCGGTAAGCATTCGAGTAGGGATTAATTCATTGTTCGCATTTTCTATCACAGTTATTCCGCCCTTCTTGGGTACTACTTGAGTCGGGCTTACCCATGCACTATCAGAGATAGGATAGATTATACCTGCATCGAGTAGTTTTATAACCTCTTTCTTTACCACCTCTTGTATTTGTGGATTTGACCGTCTTTGTGGTTGGCGTGTAGGTTTTGCAGACTCCTCCATGAGTATTTTGTGCATGAACACCGCTGGACTTATGCCTTTTATATCCGCAATTTTCCACCCGAAGGCCTTTTTGTTGGCCTTCAATACTCTCATGAGTCGCTCCTCCTGTTCTCCTGTCAAAGAAGATGAGATAATTAAAGGTAGAGTCTCATTATCATTTAAAAATACATATTTCAAATGTAATGGTAATGGTTTAAGCTCAAGGACAGGGGCCTCTTCGATAGAAGGGCGAGGAGGAGCCAAGAGTGATCTTTCTAATTTTTTAGCTCCAATGACGTGGTAAAGAGATGGCTTCTCTACGCTAAACATGGTTTCCAATTGTTCTTCACTCGCTGAATCGACATCCATAGATTTGGAAAGACATGTCTCCAATGGGTCGTCTACCATTTGTGCCTGAAAAATCTCATCAATCAACATATCAAATACATCGATACGTAAACATGAGTCAGGATCACATGGGTGTTTAAGCACTTTAAAAACATCAAAGGTGACCTTTTCATCTGCCACATTTAAGGTTAGCTTACCATTGGCAATATCGATTACCGCCTTACCAGTGGCTAGGAATGGTCTTCCTAGGATCAGGGGTACCTCAACATCTTCCTCCATATCAAGAACCACAAAGTCAACCGGGAAATAGAACTTGTCGACTTGAACGATTACATCTTCGATTATTCCCCGTGGTCTCTTGATTGATCTATCGGCAAGTTGGAGGCTCATTGAAGTCGGCTTTGGGTTACCAAGGCCCAACTTTTTGAAAAGAGAGTACGGGAGGAGGTTGATGCTAGCTCCCGAGTCACACAAAACTTTTTCGAAGGATAATGGCCCAATCGTGTAAGGAATAGTGAGACTCCCAGGGTCTTCAAGTTTCATTGGTAATTTATTAAGCAATACGGCGGAGCATTCCTCGGTTAGGCACACCGTTTCGTTTTCCTCCCACTTTTGTTTGTTGGATAAAATATCCTTGAAAAATTTCACGTAATTTGGCATTTGTAAAATTGCGTCTATAAAAGGAATATTAATCCTAACCTCACGAAGAATTGCTAAGATTCGAAGGAAACTTGGATCCATCTCCTTTTTTTTCTTTCTATGTGCATTAGGAAATGGCAGACGGACCTCGATGGGAGGATGCGTTGGAGTTGAAGAGCTCGCTGTGGAGGGTTCAGGAGGTGGCGCCTGGGCGCGACAATCGGCGCCAGGGCGCTGGGTCTCGGGCGCCTGAGCGTGATCATCGGGACGCTCGGGCGCATAATTGCGAAGCATTCGTTCACTGTGGGTTGATTCCGGTGCCTGGGCGTTCTCATCGGGGCGCTCGGGCGCGGAAATGCGAACAGCATCATTGACTACCTGTTTGCCACTTCTTAAGGTGATGGCGTGGCATTGGTCCTTCGGGTTTTTTTTTTGTGTCACTTGGTAAAGTTCCCGGGGCTCTCTCACTGATCGCCTTTGCCATTTGACCCATTTGTGTCTTTAAATCCTTCATGTCCATCATTATATCCTTCATCATAGTACGTAGTTCGTTGATTGCTGAATCCGATTTTTTTATTTGTTCATCAAGACGCTCTTCGGTTGTAAGAAGTCTTATTTGCCTTTGTATATGAGGATTACCTTGCCTTTGAGCTTGGTTATTGTTGAATGGGGGCCTTGGTGCTTGATAGACGCCGGGATGGGCATTTTGTGCCGGATTGGGCCTCCTTGGAAAATTTTCAGGCACATGGAAGTTCAATTGAGGTCGATTGGCATTTCCAACATAGTTTACATTGCCAACCATTGTTTCCAAAGAAACTTCTTCGCCCAACTCTTGAACACAAGCAATCTTTTTAGTGGGTGTGATTTCTTCATCATCGGGATAGAGTTCATCTTCCCGGGCTACTTGCTCAATCTTGTCCCACACACTTTGGCAATCGAGTCTAAGGAGATCACCACCGGCGCCGGCATTGAGCCTATTTCGGATGCGTGATCGGACTCCATCATGGAATCGTAGTACTTGCTCGCTCAACTTTAGGTTGTGATCCAGGCATTTTCGGAGCATGTTTTTATATCTAGCCCATGCCTCGGCTAAGGACTCATGATTCCCTAGCTTAAACTCTTTAATATTGCCCCTTAGCTCGTTGATTTTGGAAGGTGGAAAGAATTTGCTCAAAAAGGCATCAACCAATTGTCCCCATGTTGTGATGGATTGGGGTGGTAGAGATTTGTACCACATGGTCACCCTTTCCTTTAATGAGAAGTGGAAGACTCTTAGACGAATTGCATCGAGATCCCGTGGATGAAATTGGGTAGTCATGAGAGTATCGTCTAAAGTCTCCAAATGCTCATGAGGTGATTCATGGGGCTCTCCATAGAAGGGTTCGTTTTGCACCATGCTAAAGATGTGTGACGGAATGTGATAATTTGGTGCAAAGAAATTTGGAAAGACTACGGGCCCCGGTATGGTGTGTACCCTTGGAGGTAGACTTTCCCGGACCGACGGAAGTCTTCGAGGAGGTGCCGGTTGCATAGCTTGGAATAGATTTTGCAACCATTCCCTGTTTTTCGGGAGATTTATGTCGGGAAAATTCCCATTTGGATTTAGATGGTCGGCCATTTCTCGAACGCGTCTACTAGATCGAAGAACACGCTCTATCTCCGGCTCAAAATTGTATAGAGGCTCGTTAGAAGAGCGGCTCATGCACCACAAATTACACCTTACAATTAAACACAAAAACAAAATTAGAATAATAAAATAAAAGAAAGGTTAGAAATAAACGAAAAACTAAGAATTATGAAAATTTAAACGAAAAATCAAAAACTAAAATGAACAAGTCCACGGCAACGGTGCCAAAAACTTGACACGCTAAAAGCTAACGTGCTATGATAGCAAGTGCACTAGTCGTGTGTAGTAATAAGTGTGGACGAAAAGTCCGGGTTGTCGAACCACGGAGACTTGAATTTTAGTTTATGATTTTAACGACAAAAGAACAAATACAATTAAAGTAAATTATAGGTAAAATGCATACAATAAGAACAAGATTACACAATTGATTTTACACAAAGTATAAAGGGAGACTAAGGCACATGCTAGGTTCAAATTGATCAATTATACTTATAAAGATTCTAGTTGAAGGATTACGCTTATATTGTTATGGTGAGAACTCCGAGGGTAGAGAATAACCGATGTCTCGCGTATAAACTCCTATGCTTAGATCGTGATTTCCCAAATATTCCTATCCAGAAATCTAACCACTAAACATGCATTAACGTACTAGAGTTCACTCGATTTGAATCGAACAACTTCACCCGGGAATCTTTACCTATGTCTAGGGCAATTCCTCATTAGTTACGGGTCATGATGTGAATTTCTTGCACCCTAAGTCAATTTTCTCCCGAAATATTAACCTAGGAATAAGATTCTAACATATAGTGATCAAGTATATGCAAGATAGGCAAAAACACAAATTCACATCACATAACAATATAAGAACAACCTTAACAATCATCTATTATAAGCATATATCACAATTTGGCCTTACATGGCCCTAGTCTTATGAATTTAGTTCATAATGGATAATATGAAAAACATAAATGAATTAATACACATGTTCATAGACATAATTGAAATGAAAAGCTATAAAAACTCTCTCAAAAGTGAATAATGATGGATCTTGAAGTTGAGCCTTCAATCCCCAAGCTCTTTTCCTTCCTCTAGTTTTCCCCTCCAAGAGTGATGAAGAATGGTGATGAATGGTGGAGAAATCAGATTAGGGGCTGCCCCCCTCTCCTCTAAGAATTTGAAATTGATAGTGAATGATGAAGAGTATGGGTTCCCCCTCCTTTTATAGCCAAAATTCCACTAAAGTATGCATTAAGAATTCCCATTAAAGTTCCCCAATGAGAATTCCACCTAAGGTGATGCTTAAAGTTTGGCTTTTAAGATTCCAACCAGCTAAAAAATGTTGAACTTTCGGCCATTAAGAATTCCACCAAGCATAACCATGTGAAAACTTCAACAAAGCACATGCATGCTGCCATTTTCTTGCTTTCCAGCGCAGTCTTAGTATGTTCCTCATAAACATCTCCACAGATCTCCAAATTGGATGATTCATGTCCCCATGTTCAGATAACACATAGATCTACAACTTTGCAGAAGGACATTTTGTCCAATTCGGTCTCTAAGTATACCTAAATTACGTTTCGACATGGAGGTTGTTTCTGATTTGGCGCCCATAAAGTAAATCTACCAAGAAACACACTTATGACAACCCCTCAACACATGTGCTGAATTATGGCCAAAAGTGATTCTTACCCATCATATAAGGCTGGAATTTAGGCTGAAAAAGGAGTAACATTCGGACTATCCATGCCTAGGCATGACTAGGAGGGCGTTGGGGCGTATCCTGGCACATGTACTTCTCTGTTCGGCGCAGCAATCGTATTTCCTTCACAATTATCTCTATAGACCTCCGATTTGGATGTTTCAAGTTCCCATTTGAAGCTAAGACATACATCTAAAACTTTGTAGAAGGAAACTTTGTCTAACTCGATCTCGAAATGTACGGAATTATCGCTCGAATGTGGTAGTAGATGTATGAACCGCCTCGGTGTTGAAAAACATGCTTGAACTTATTTTGTACATCGTTTTTCTTCCCTTTTCTTCATGTATTCTCATTTATTACCTGTATTCACTTAACACACCTATTAAATGCAAATGTGACATGATTTAAGCAATAAGTGAATCCAAATCATAAGAATTACGGTCTTAAAAACACGTAAAAACACCTCTTATCATTTAGATAGGAATCAAACCGCCAGTTTGATTTGATAGGCACTTGTGGGTAGTTATCAAATCTAATCTTTTGGATTTATCCACACGTTACTTTTAGCGATGAAAACTATGCATGATCTTTTGAAAGAGAATTACTTAGCGTTAAAGTGAGAATCTTTTCAACGCTGAAGTCCTTTTTTTTAAAAAAAATAAAATTAAATTAATCTGTTAAGGATAAGATCAATCGCTTGGATTTATAAAAGACAGTTTCACGTATTGATTTTGTCATGCATAAAGATAAGCGCTAATGATCAATGCTTAAATTTTAAAAAAAAATCATTTTTGGTCACAGTCGCTTTATATTTTGATACAAGTACAATTTTAAAGTTCCCCCTAAAATTCATGACTTATTTCAGATTTTTGATAAACGCTTTAGACATAAACATAGGTGGATTTTCCCTAAATTTTATGCCTATAAAGATACGATGCTTTTATGATTTAAGCGTTTAAATCAATCATACCTAATTCACTTCTCAGAGTGAGAAAGCATTGTTCGTTGAGCGCTTTGGTGAAGATATCTGTCAATTGTTTGTCAGTTCCAATGAAGTACATGGAGATATCTTTCTTTTGAACATGGTCACGCAAGAAATGGTATTTAATGTCAATGTGTTTGGTTCTAGAATGAAGGACAGGATTTTAGGTCATAGCTAAAGCGCTTTGGTTATCACAATGGATTGGGGTAGGACCTAGGATTGTTCCATAATCTCTAAGTTGTTGCCTCATCCAAAGGATTTGTGCACAACAGCTCCCAGCGGCTACATATTCTGCCTCAGCGATAGAAGTCGCTATGGATTGTTGTTTCTTACTATGCCACGAAACTAGTCTATCACCTAGAAATTGACATGTACCACTAGTACTTTTTCTATCTATTTTGCATCCTGCAAAATCTGCGTCTGAATAACCAATTAGTTCAAAAGGAGAGTCCCGTGGATACCATAAGTCCACTTTTTGTGTGCCTTTTAGGTATTTAAGGATCCTCTTGGTAGCATTTAAGTGTGGTTCTCTAGGATCAGATTGAAATCGTGCACACATGCATACCGAAAACATAATATCAGGTCTACTAGCGGTAAGATAAAGAAGTGATCCAATGATACTTCTATAGTTAGTGACATCAATTTTCTTCCCACTTTCATCTTTATCTAACTTAAGCGTTTAGCTCATTGGAATTTTTTAAGATGATGCATTTTCCATAACAAATTTCTTAATCATATCTCTTGTATACTTGGCTTGGTTTATAAATATTCCATTAGGGAGTTGTTTAACTTGTAATCCTAAGAAGAAAGTTAATTCAGCCATCATGCTCATTTCAAATTGATCTTGCATCATTTTCGAAATTTTTTCACACAATCGCTTATTACTAGAGCCAAATATAATATCATCAACATAAATTTGGACTAAGAGAATATCTTCATTATAGGTAATTTTGAATAACGTTGTATCAACGCTGCCTTTTGAAAAGCCTTTACCTATAAAGAAGATAGAGAGAGTGTCATACCATGCTCTTGGTGCTTGTTTAAGGCCATAAAGTGCCTTATCCAATTTGTAGACCATACTTTTGCCATGGTTGTTGATGAATCCTGGAGGTTGCTCCACATAGACCTCTTCTTGGAGTTTACCATTTAGGAAAGCACTCTTTACGTCCATTTGGTACACTGTGAATTTGTTGAATGCGACAAACGCTAGGAACATCCTAATCGCTTCAAGATGGGCTGCTGGGGTATACGTCTCATCAAAAACAATACCCTCTTCTTGACAATAACCCTGAGCGACTAATCTGGCTTTGTCTCTTATAACAATGCCATCTTCATCCATTTTGTTCCTAAAAACCCATCTAGTCCCAATAAGTCCTTGGTGAGTTGGTCTTAGTACTAGCATCCAAACCTTGCTTCTCTCAAATTGGTGAAGCTCTTCTTGCATTGTTTCTACCCAACTTGAATCACTGAGCGCTTCATCCACTTTCTTTGGTTCCATTTGAGATAGAAAACTTGCGAACATGGCTGACCTAGTTCTAACAGGTACTTCCATATCTCCGATTACTAGCTCTGGTGGATGGTCTCTAAGCCATTTGCGGTCTGGTTGGAACAGGATGAGAGACTCTTGGTTGTCAATCGCTTGACTCTCATTTGTCTCTTGCGCAGTCACTGCATCATTCACAGTTCCAATTTGCTCTTGATGATCATTCTCTTCATGATCATCAGTGATTCTGACATTATCTCCATTGTTAACCTCACGAGTATCCTTAGGAATAGGTACACGAATCTCATCATCACTATCATCACCAAGATTGATTTGTGACGCTTGTTGGGTGAGATCTTCAATTCCTACATCATCAGGATTAACCTTACTCGGTTCTTGGTTAGCATCATCAAACACAACATGAATGGATTCTTCAACCTTCGATTTAATCTTATTTAGGATGTGAAAACTCTTTCCATTCTTGGCATAGCCTAGAAAGATTCCATCATCCACTTTAGGATCAAAAGTTTTTAGGCTGTGGGATCCATTGTTATGAATGAAACATTTTGAACCAACTACATGAAAATATAAAACGTTAGGCTTACGTCCCTTCCACAACTCATATGGAGTCTTCTCATGTTGCTTGTTGATCATACACCAGTTCTGAGTGTAGCAAGCGGTATTGATGGCTTCGGCCCAAAACCTTTGAGGCAGTTTTGACTTTGCTAACATCGTCCTAGCGGCTTCTTTAAGCGTTCTGTTCCGTCGCTCGACAACTCCATTCTGTTGTGGTGTTGTAGGAGCAGAATACTCATGAAGTATTCCAAAGTCTATACAAAACTTCTCAACAAATTGGTTAGTAAATTCAGTTCCTCTATCGCTTCTAATTCTTGTCACCTTTAAATTTTTATAAGTTTGTCATTAACTAATTAGCGATGTGAGCTTGACACTAGTTTCATCTTTGGTCGCTAGAAATTCTACCCAAGTATAGCGAGAGAAATCATCAATTATTACTAGCGAGTATTTTTTATCACTAACACTCATGATTTGAATGGGACCAAACAAATCTAGATGCAATAGTTCAAGAACTCTAGAAGTAGATAGGCATGGTTTCTTCTTAAAAGATGATTTAACTTGTTTACCCATTTGGCATGCATCACATAAGCAATTTTTCTGAAAGGAACCCTTAGGTAATCCCTCTACTAGATTTTGCGATATTAATTGAGAGATTGCCTTAAAATTGAGGTGATTCATTTTTCTATGCCATAACCAACCCAATTCATTTTGACTTTTAGCAACAAAGCATGTGGGGTTTTTATCAATTGTAGAATCCCAATCTACTAAATACACATTGTTTGTTCTTTTTCCTCTTAATTTAGTAGACTTAGTCTTAGCGTCGTTAACATAGCAGAAGTCGCTTGAGAATTTTACTTCAAAGCCTTTATCACAAAATTGACTAATGCTTAACAAATTATGCTTAAGACCCTCAACATAATATACATCACTAATCATGATGTTCCCCCTATGCATGATACCTATACCTTTGGTTTTACTTTTGGAGTTATCACCGAATATAACTTGAGGACCGTTGGTAGCTTGATAGTTGACTAGAAGATCTTTGGAACCCATCATGTGTCTTGACGATCCACTATCAATGTACCAAACTGAAGTATCGGTGTTGGCTCTAGGTACCTGTATTTAAAGGATAATTCTAATTCTTCTTAGGTACTCATGTTGCCTTGGGTCCTTCTTTGTTAGTAACTTTGGTTTGAATTAGAACTTTAGGAACCCATATTTGCCTAGTCTTCATTGTAGGAATACTGGTCTTCTTGGGTTTCACATCGTGTTGTGTGTGCTTTTTGGGTGTATAATAATATCCTCGATTATAATAGTAGTCATAATCATAGTCATAATCATAATCATCAGAGTATCGATAATATGATCTTGGCTGTCTTGGATATTGACGCTGATATTTCCTTGGCGCTGGCTTGGGTTGCACTTTTGGTGCTGGACGCTTCGCGCTTGATTCAAAGTGGTTAGGTTTATCCTTAGCCATTTGAACGTTTGGATGAACCTTTCTTTGTGAATCATTTGCTTTAGCCTTACCCTTGCCTGAGTCGGCTTTGGCTTTCTCATTTAGCCTCGTATCATTGTCTCTAGCTTCATTTAGCGTTTAGCTTTGTAAACTTTTCTCAACAAAGGTAACACCTTTTCCTTTGTTGTTTGCCGTAACATTAGATTTATTGGGTTGTTTACCGAATTATTGTATCCTAAACCAGTCTTTTCACCATATAATCTAGTTACCTCAGTCACATTATCCAACTTTCTAGAAGCTTTTGATAATGATGAGACGAGCTGCTCTGATTGGCAAGTCTAGCGATCAGATCAGCTTCTCTCTTGACTATTATATCAAGATCGCTTTTTAATTGAATAATCTCACTCTTAAGTGATTAGTTCTTCTCAATGCATTGTTGCTGAACTTTCAACTCTGCTTTGAGCGTTACTTTATCTCTTGTGAGTGATGAGATAATAGCGAGATTGTTTTGATATATTTTGGCGGCCTCTTGACAATCTTTATAATATTCATTAACTTTGTCAAGTAATTCATCACAAGAAAGAGGATGAGATAATTCATTGGTTACTGCTTCATCATCTCTTTCCATGAGACAAATCAATGTTGAGTCGCTTGTAGGCTCATCATCACTGCTTTCATCCGATGATTCCAAATCCTCTTCAGGTTTGGAGAATGGTTCAGATTCCGCTTGCAAACCTTGTTGGCAAAGGTTGCTCCTGAATTGGTTTCTATCCGCATAGTCTTGCCTTGTGGGCTTAGACACATTTGGATAAAGGCAATTTACCTGGTAGTGCCCTGGTTTCCTGCAATTATAACACAAATTAGTTTTCATTTTCTGTTCAGTGGATAATCTCTTTGACACTACTGGTGCTGAGAGATTTTGAGTAGGGGACGGAGGCGCTTGGTATGGAACTGGCGCTACTGGTTGAGGTGCAGAGTACACTGGCGCTTGATACTGAGGCGCTAGAGCAGGGGGAGGAGTCTGAAATGAAGTTTGTCCAATAGGATTTCTCTTTTCATATCTTAGAAATTTCTTGAATTTCTTGACCAATAAGGCCATTTCCTTTTCTTCGTTTGATTCCGTTGATTTCACTTCGCTAACCGCTTTACCCTTACTTTTGGTGGTAGCGATTAAAGCTCCTGATTCAGTCGCTGAAGTAGATGTGTCGTTGACTTCACCCAATTCGAATTCAAATGCCTTTAACTCTGAAAACACATGTTCTAGAGTAAGAGTCTCCAAGGTCTGTGATTCTCTCATAGCAACAGTCCTAATCAAGTATTTACTTGAAAGACTTCTGAAAATCTTATTGACCATTTCCTTGTTGGTCAATTCCTTATCTAATGACTCTAAATCGGTAATGAGCAAAGTAAATCTTGCGTTCAATTGTTCTAGTGTCTCATTGGGCTGCATCTTGAAATGCTAAAATCTTTGCATGGCTATGGAAAGTTTATTCTCCTTCATTTGTGCCAATCCTCCACACACTATAGCCAACTTATCCCATATTTCTTTGGAAGTCTTACATTGCTTGATCTTGTTGAACAATGCATCATTGTCTCCTAACGCCGAGTAAAGTGCACTTCGTCCAACATTATTTAGATTTGCTCTTTTTTGATCATCAGGCGTCCATTCTAACTTAGGTTTCTCGACATAACCATCTGGAGTGGCCTCGGTTGCTTCAGGGGCTCGAGTTACAACTTTCATAATCTGAATGGGGCCATCTGTAATCACATCACACATTTCATTATCGCAAGAGCATAAATAAGCGAATGCTCTAAGTTTCCAATAATCATAGTTTGATTCCACCAGCTTAGGCATTTTGTTAAAAGCCATAATGAGATATTTTAAAGAGAAAATTTAAAGCGATTAAGTTTTAAAAAGATGTATTTGAACAAGCAGTTACGCTAGGAAACGTTTAAGTTTCTAATTCAACCGCTCTAATACCACTTGGTGGTCCCAAATGGCATACGAAAGGGTCTAGAAGGGGGGGGGGTTGAATAGACCCTGAAGCCTTTTTCGACTTCAAAAATTCATATCACTTTTAAAGATTTGAACACTTAGAAGCTGAGCGCTTGGGTCAGACGCTTCAGTAAAGATAACTTAGACTTAGTGATTTTAGTAATTTACCAAAGTATGGTAATGCCTAGATCGCTTAATCAGGGTTTGCATAGCGGAAATGATTTTTAGCCCTCGATTGGTTAATTAATCTCTTTGCAATTAGCTTGTCTTTTTCGAAGAATATAATATAATGTAAATCAAGACAATAATTAAAGTAAATGACACAAGAAATTGTAAGGTTCACTGGGTGATGTAATCCCAGCTACGTCCTTCTTCTCCTTTTTCACTTGGAGGAATTTACTAGGATGATTATCGAAGAATCACATAGAATCTTCTACAAGATAGTAAAGGATGAAAAAGATCTCGGGCTCCTTGATCACACAGATTTCAGCACCAATGAAGATCGTCTTCTACAGGCTTCTCTCACTCAGAAATACTGCCTGTAAGGGGTTTCAACTTTTTTCTCACTCAGATGAAAGGTTGAAGGTTTGTCACAAGGATTTGTTTGTTTTTGGGAAAATCAAACAACTTGGAATATCTCAGTAAGGATTTAGGTTTCTTCTTCGGAAGAGATTTGAGATATTTGTGACTGTCTGGAATGTAAGGTATTTATAGGCAATTCTTGGGATCTGTCCGTTGGACACATGTGGGAGCGTGCCTTTCACGTGTCGCGTGATTCTACCTAAAACCTGACATTCCTGAAAATCTGCTGGCACCGATTGGATGGGAGCATCTATAAACTCAGGAGTTCTGACAGTCTAGTCAAAAAGGTGGCTTGTCCACAAGTCACAGTGGCTTATCACATTTAATGTTCTTATCAGGCATTTAATGCATTTGAATTTATTTCCCGTTGGAAATAAATGTCCGTTGAATGTTTTCATTTAAGTCCTTCATGACTTGATGGATTAAATTCAGTTGAATCTGACACTGATCGATAGAATGATTTGAGCGCTTGATCCATAAATCCTGAAATAGTCCTTTGGCGTTTGACGGGCGCTAAGAACAAAACTTCATCTTCAGTTGACTTCAGACGCTGATCTTCAACTTCTTCTCTAATAGACTCACCTAGAATTCTATTAGCGATTCGGTATCTAATACCTAGTCTAAAATCTATAAAGATAGAACTTACAAGCCTAATAAAAAATCACATACTCTCAAACGCTTATACAAAGATCTATCAAAACAGAAACTTACATTGTGTTTGGGGTTTAACATAAAATCCTATCTTGTCATCATCAAAACATCTAACATGAAATTTCCTAACACAATTTTATGACTATATTGTACCTAAATGAAACTAGGACTTTGATTTTACTTGGCTCCCACTATATTTTTTTATCATTGCACTTCCGCTACAGTAATCAAAAATCTCGTTCGATATATTTCGTATAGAGTGATTGAGTTCTTTGATAAATCCGGTGGGTTGCAACCTATTAATGATATATGGCCCACTAGATTCTTCAAAGTAGCATTCCATGCAATCCTTGTCTAATAGGCGGTTCAATCTTATTCGACTCATAGATCACGTGACCGTAAACAATTAATGATATATATGTTGTAATTCATCTGAACTTGACGCATCATCTCCTATCAATTTAACATTTAAATTCCACCATGCAACACATTAGCGATATATGGGGTGAAATTTGCTTCGACTGATAGCACCTAATAAACCCAAGGAAACCAAAAGCATATCTTAATGCATAACACCAACAAACTGGGACGATGACATACACTAGATATGAATCTAATTTTTTTAAATTTGATGGAAATCTGGGACATCCAATTTCCTTTAGACTTCAGTATTTTAAATTGAGAGAATTTTGAAAGTTTAATTAAAGTCTCACTTTGCACATTAATTTATTATGCACAGACGTGGATATAACAAGAATAAAAGCATAGAAAATGTCTAACAAATCTACCAGCATGCATTCCTTGAAAATTCTAGATTGGCCTAAGACAATGGGTCAATCAAGGAATAGGGGCTAAAGAGATCTACAGCCTCTGGATTAACTCCGGGCTCCAAGCTCCAAGAGGGTCATCCAAGCATCCCTAAGGTCCAAAGTCTAACTATTACAAAATATAGTCTACACAAATATCTAAGCAAAAGTAAGTACAAATTGGGGCTCAAACTCCGGCCAAATACAACCTAGATATCAAAAGCAAAGTAGTAAATCTAAATCCATGGAATTCATCCATTACAACATACATAAAAACATGTAAATAAACTGTTAAACTTATGTTGACATCTTTATAAATTCAAATCAAATTTCAATTAAATTAATTGAGAATTGATATTATTTCTTTTATGATTAATCAAAAATCAAATAAAAAACTCGAACTACCAATCCATTGGTCTGTCTGGGTTCAACAATCAATTTTTTTAAAAAAATTAAAATTTAGCACCCATTTAATAAAAGGGCCAACTAGCCACTGGACTTTGGCGGGTCAGCCGACCAATATGTGCAGTCCACACAGTGAACTGCCTTAGTACAAAATGGGCCGCTTGGGCAGTCCGCTTATCGGGTTGCCTAATGCCTTCCTAGGCCGTTCAGGCAGTCCACCTAGCAGGCTATCCTGGGTCCATTGGGCTCACTTGGAGCGGCTCACTAGGTGGACGACTTGTAATCCCATTAAGTTGTTTGAGTGGTATTCCTATCAAACTACTCAGCGAGCCCTTGGGTTGTAATGGTAGATCGCCTAATAGACCATAACCGCCCCTAGGGCTGTCACACGCCCATCGGGTTGTTCTTGTGTGGTTCGCACGACAGACCACACTAACCGGATTGGGCATGTGCAGTTTGCCCTGGGCTGACTACTCACATACGTGGCGGTGCATGCTCTGCATAAGTCGCCGCCCCGCCGCCATGGCCGACAACTCTCCAAACTCCTATTTTCGTACCATATCAATTTCTTTACCTTAAATATGCATTTGTCCAATAAACTTCAGATTTAATTCAAGATGAAATATACCAACATAAACAAAAATACATATATAATCATCAACGCCGTGAAAATCAGCTTTGATCTTATTGTTAGGTATACAATAACTAAATTCTACAAAAAATAAACATGGTGGATTCTTTAAAGTCGAATCACTTTGATGAGTTTAATGATTTTGAATTTATGAAAACATAAACACATTAAATAAGTACCTCTTGAAGCGTGAGTGTTGATTCTAACTAAGCCGCAATCTTGAACTTTTGCATCTGGATAATCATGTGAAGCATGTTTGAAAATCCTCAGAGTTCCTCTCTCATGATCAAAGTCGTCTAGTGAGAAGAAGGGAGGGATTTCTCTTTTCTGTTACGTGTTATGCAGATTAGTGTGATAAACAAACTATTGAGTTTAAGGATTAAATAAATCCTAAAACTTTGAGCCCATAAGTAGGCGCCTCCAAGGCCCTAGTGGAAGGCCAAGATGGGCTCAATTGGCCTAGTCAACTTAGCCCACTATTAACTAATTATTTCTTATTTTAATCTAATTGAATATATAATTAATAAATTGACTAAGCTTTAAATTCAAATAATTAATTAACCCAATATATTAAATACTTAAATTAATTGATTTAATTTTTTTTCTTATTAAATCTAATTAAATAACTATTTAAATCAATTTGTCCATTTAACTAATTTATCCATCTGATGAAAATTACTAAATTGCTCCAACAACCTACACAAAAAGATATCCCGCTTACTCCTTGCAGTGCGATTTTCTAAGATCAACTCGATTGACAATGAGAAAACACCCAAGGTTGTGGGTAACACCTATCCAGCCCTGTGGCCCCACATCATGGCCTAATTGAGTATGAAATAACTAGGTCATGAAGAACCTGTAGATCATAAATGTATATGAGTATAAGCGCTTCATTGACGTATTCGAATCAAGTGAGAGTCATGGAGTATGTCAAACTCATTAGACTCGATAATGTGCAATAGATCATAGTAAGATGAAATTACAAAACTACCCTGTTCCACACAAGTTAGTTTATCTACATTGGCCAAAGACTTGTCATTTCATTTACTTATGATCGCACATGATACACTCTCATTTACTGTCGAGACACTGAATTCCTTGTTGGCAGTCACCTCAAATTTGCTGCTTGCTCATTGAGATCACCTCAAGGTCGATCGCACCAATTGGTAACAAATCCAATGCTACAAGAACAAATTCAATCTCACATATACTATTATGATCAGTGATTTAATTATTGACAATCACTAAGTGTCCATGTGATCGGACTACTACGAGACATGTTCGAATATATTGATTTCATTGATATATTTATGGAACAAGCTCCCACTATCTCATAGTGTCCGATTGACACTCATTGTTAAAGAATGTGTCATACAAGTCGAATCGTAATGCCCAATCAAGATTCTTCGACTTGCGAACCCGTTGAAGTGTTCAAGTACGCTACTCTTTCAATGCCTATCTCTTTATCCGGCGATAATGTCTGCATTGATACACATGAACCATTTGTTCAATGCTAATTAATGTCATAACGATTTATATGAACAAAATTTAAACTCTTCATACAATATAAAGAAGAGCACTATACAATCTATCCTCTCGTTGACATCGAGGGCACACACCTAACAGACGATCATTCTCATACTTGCAAGTACAGACCTTTATGTATGTCTTAACAACTGATCAACGCCCATGGAACAAGTTATCCTCCCGAAGAGCATACTACACATAAACATGCCTTGACGCGATAGTGATATCCCACCTTCCCATAGTCTTTGTGGCTTGGAACAGTACTTCGGGTTACAATCTTGGAGGACATTTCACAATCACCACTATGTGCGTGACCGTTCCCGTAGATTTATGTAATACATGGGGCCTTATCTAAAGAAAGCATTAAAGTCATAAGGATAAGGACAAAAACCATTATATTGATAATTTATTAATAAAACTCATTTACAAAGTGAAGAAAACAAACTATTGATTGCTACTATTTGGCTCGCTAGGTGCTCTACACTATCACACGTATGATACTGAAACTCACTTAGACTCACCACATTAACGCGAAATTCCTAAATTTTTTAACCTGTGCATCCAATTGAACCCATGTGGTATTAGAGCTAATAATTGTAACTATAAATTTGTGAAACTGATTAATGTGGTACAACAAAAACTATTCCAATTATAGATATCATTAGTGACAACTTTAATATTATTAATTTTGCTACTTAATAATACTTTTTCTTGTAGTGGTTAGGACTAAGTTTGGAGAAAGATGTTTTATTTTCATGCAATAGAACATTATTTTGGGAGTCTTAATAAGAATATAAACATAATACATATTAAAACAGATATAAATATTGAGGAAGTTAAAAAGCTTATAATTTTTTTTCTTTAATCAAGGGCTACACAGACTCTATAAGAATTTAAATAATAAGAGATAAATCAGAAAACAATTTTGAATTGAACTTAAGACCTCCCACGTAAAAGTGAAAGATGATACTAATTATTTAAGCATTGTTAATTAGTAATAAATATAAAGGAAACTAAAAGCCAGCCGAGTCGTCTTTCTATCGTCTCTTAATTATCAAAATTGAATATTGTATATGGATGAAGAATAACAATGATCTGTTAAAAAGTAACAACTTCTAGTAGGAAACACATGCATAATTATTAAATAATAATTAATTGAATGTTTATATTGCTACACGTCTAGAGGCTTCTGCCATGAGTGACATTCCAAGTGTGTATCACCATCTGTTGTTTTCTATTTTCACTATAATTCCAAGCATGAATGTTTATAGTTCAATAACATGAGTTCAGTATTGTCAGCATGATTCAACTATTAATGAGTTATATTCACTATCTTAACAATGTAGAAGGTGGGGAAAGGTCAGTGACAATGATTTTGAACGTCCTAGAAATTTTATGTGCTTCTGAATTATGAATTTAATTTGTTAATATTACATTTGCTTCAATTTAATGAAATTGTTATGGGATATATCAGGGACGGATTCAGGAATGAACTCTTGGGGGCGCCGAATTACTATTAATGTAATTTTCTTGTCAATATTTATAAGTAAATCTTCAAACTTATTTTAGTTCTAATAGATAAGTAAAACAAGTAATACATGTAAAAAATTACTAACTTTCAAATAAATTTATAGTAGTTTCGAAATATATATATAAACACTTCTTAAAAAAGAATTATCGATATTGTACACGGTGTCTTCTCATGCCATAAAATTCATCTATACTTCATTTATTAACGATAGAAAATTCTTTCAGTATTTTTCATTCTACTTGATTCTATCTCATTTTAATTGAAGTTAGTGATTTTGTCCATTTATTCGTAGACACAAGCATAAATTTCAATAGTGCTTTGTTCATCATAAATTAATGTATAAATAATTAACGTAAGAAAGTAACATTCAACCGCAAAACTTTAACAATTTTATAATTACAAAGTAATATAAAATAACAACTATTATTCTATTAAGACTAATATAATCAACTTTATGCAACCTCAAAATTTCAACAATATTATAATGATAATTTTTCGAAAGAATATAAATTAACTATTAACACTAATATAATCAATTTATGTTCTTTAAATAAAAAGAACATAACCCAAAAAAAATAATAATAATGAACTTATTAAAAATCAACCACATTTCCCAAATTAATAACCGCCGTACACTGTCCCCCAGGCCCCCCCTCCCCCCCTAAATCCGTCCTTGGGATATATATAGTCATCCGTTTATCACACCATCATAGTTATTTTTTGCAATTTTTATATATTGTGGAGTGGATCAGATTTTATTCCACCATTTAATGTAACTACAATTTGCATCATTTAGAAGTATTTTTTATTTTAAAAGATGGATAAAAGTACGTACTTGAAAATACATTAAATTTAATCTAAGGGAAAATTCTTCAAAAATCCGTAATTAAACTTTAAAATCAGGTCCCTAGGTATAATTTTATACCCTCAACTCCCTAATTCATAATATCATTTTGGATTCACTCCGTACCCCCTTAAGACGAAAATGCCCCTCGTTTTTTTATTCACCATCTTCTCCATCTCTCTCTTCTCTATTCTCTTGCCTCTTTTTATCTTTTTTCCTTCACCACAAATCCGATTACGCAGACTTTTTCGGCGATTGAAGTTGTTCAAAGGTGACACCATTTTGTTCTCCATGATGAAAGGAACAAATCGAGATCCATATTGACGCTGTTCTAAGTACAATTTTTATTTTTATTTTTGAATTTCATACGAACAGCAACTGCCGTATTCGTAAGGCATGTACGATGCATATTTAGTGCACAATCGACGTATTTTCAATTGATATTTAACAGTTTTGCGCAATCTTACGAGAAATTCTATAACGCTTTGTAGGATGCTCGGAATCATAAAACGTTTTATCTTTTGAAAGTAGACACATAGGGCTTTCTAACTAAGTATGTCACATTATCAAGAAACATCTGTAGAAAACAATTTTTGGTTCAAACATAAGCTAAAATTTAATGACAGTTTTGCGCGACTTCATGAGAAAATTTATAGCATATTGTAGAATGCTCGGAATCATAAACCATTTTTTTTTATTTCAAACTAGAAACATATGGATTTTGTAAAATGTATGAAGTCTTATCAAGAACAATTTAGTATGAGATAATTTTTTATTCAAACGTAAGCTAAAATTTTTCTATAGTTTTGCGCAATCTTTCGAGAAATTCTATAACGCATTGTAGAATGCTCGAAATCATAAATCGTTATGTTGTTTTGAAAATAGACACATAGATAGTTCTTAATATGTAAGAAAAATTATCAACATATGTTTCGGATGAAGCAGTTTTGTCTACAAACATAAGCTAAAACTTATCGGCAGTTTTGCGCGACTTCACAAGAAAGTCCATAACGCATTGTACGATGCTCGGAATCATAAGCCCTTTTTCTTCTTTCAAAGTAGACACATAGGAATTTTTGAAAATATATGACACATTATCAAAAAACATCTAGTATGAAACAATTTTTTCTTCAAACATAAGTTAAAATTTATAGACAATTTTGCACGACTTCACGGAAATGTCCATAACGCACTGTACAATGCTCGAAATAATAAAATATTTTTTTTAAAATTAGACACATAGGGATTTTTGAAAATATATGACATATTATCAAAAAATGTCTAAAACTAAACAGTTTTTTTGTCGAATGTAAGCTAAATTTAATATGCATTCATACATCGATATTATGTACTAATACGTTATATTAAGTGTGCCTGTACATCAATTGATAGACAATAATACGTCAATTGACTAGCATTCATACATCAATTGATCGACAATCATACGTCGATTTCCAGAAAATAGTACGTGAATTGACTTGCATTCATACGTCAATATTATGTATTAATATATCATATTAATTGAACCTATACGTCGATTGATATATAATAATACGTCAATTGACTAACATTCATACGTCAATTGATAAACAATCATACGTCAATTTCAGAAAATAATACGTCAATTGACTTGCATTCATAGGTCAATATTATGTATTAATACGTCATATTAAGTGTACCAATATGTCAATTGATAGACAATAATACGTCAATTGACTAGAATTCATACGTCAATAGAAATGTACTAATACGTCATATTAAATGTATTATTACGTCAATTGATAGACAATTATACGTTGATTTCAAAAAATAATACGTCAATTGACTTCCATTCATACGTCAATATTTGTATTAATACATCATATTAATTGAATCGGTACGTCGATTGATAGATAATAATACGTCAATTGACTAGCATTTATACATCAAATGATAGACAATCATATGTCGATTTCAGAAAATAATACGTCAATTGACTTGCATTCATACGTCAATATTATGTATTAATACGTAATGTTAAGTGTACCTATACGTCGATTGATAGACAACAATACGTCAATTGACTAGCATTCATACATCAATTGAAATGTACTAATACATCATATTGAATGTATTATTATGTCAATTAATAGACAATCATACGTCAATTTCAGAAAATAATACGTCAATTGACTTGCATTCCTACGTCAATATTATGTGTTAATACATCATATTTAAGTGTACATATACGTCGATTGATAAACAATAATACGTCAATTAACTAGCATTCATACATCAATTGATAGACAATCATACGTCGATTTCAGAAAATAATACATCAATTGACTTGCATTCATATGTCAATATTATGAATTAATACGTTGAAAAGGACCGTCTAAAAATTCCTTAAAATGACCAATTCCATGAATTGATCCACAAGGACCGCCATTAGACTATACATATGTACGTACGTCATTAGACTACATACGTACGACATTAGACTATACACATACATTGATAGATTGCACACGTACGTCATTTTATTAATAATACGTCATCTTAAATGTTAACGTATGGCCTTTATATTTTTTAAACATATTTTTAGTTGTAACAATACATCATTTCATATATAATAATACTTATCCCTAAACTCTAAATCCTAACCCCTAAACTCTAAACCCTAATCCCTAAACCCTAAATTCTGACCCCTAAACCCTAAATTCTGGCCACAAACAACCTCTGCAGTCTAGGTTTCAAGGGAAAATAGCGTAAGACCTTTTGAGGTATTTTCTTAGACCCTTCGTATTTCCATCTACATGTTTTGCATTTTGGACAATGCTCATAATCCATAAATTCTTTCCGAAAGAGTACACAATCATTTGGACAAGCATGGATTTTTTCGTACATAAAACCCAAGTCAGACATCAACTTTTTAGACTCGTAGTATGACTTAGGAATATCCACATCCACTCCTCCGAATGCGTCTTTTAAGAGCTCAAGGAGCATATCAAACGACTTGTTGGTCCAGCCGCTTATTAGTTCTTATATGCAACATCTTTATAAGAAACGACAACTTGGAGTCTGATTCACAACCATTATACAATTTATCTTCTGAGTCCTTTAAAAGTTTGAGAAATGTAGCTGCTCTTCCAAGGGGAAAAGGAGCACCCGGAGTTATTACAGTTTCTTCTGTATCCAAATTTTCCCCCAAATAAGCATTGGAAATATCATTTAACATCTCTCTTATTTCATCAACATTGCAATCATCATCCGAATCATCTGACTCAACATTTTCCTCAATATTCCCTTCATCAGTTAGATCATCCTCATAGCTTCCCTATGATATACCCACTTAATATAACTCCATTTTATTCCATTTATAGACAAGTGATACCGAACAACTTCTTGAGTTTGATCACGAAAATTGTTACAATCATAGCATGGACAAGGGATTTTCTCATGTGGAGCTTTTCTAGAGTAAGCAAACCTAATGAACTCCTCCACTCCTTCACTCCTTCACCAAAAGAAGGATCCGATCTATTCAATTGCAGCCAACTTCTATCCATTAGCATGCAAAGCTAAACAAATCTGAATATAAATAGTAGAGTTAGACAATTTCTTTTCATCAGATGCAAAATCAAAACATAGCCTCAGTAAAATTGGACCTCAGTTTTTGTCAGGTGTATAGATCCTGATTAGCTCAATTAAATTACTATAAACATTAGAAAACACTTAGAACATATATACTAATTCAAGATTGAGTTCAAATTCAGAATTGCTAATGTAATGTAACATCAATTACAATAACCAAACAAATGATACAAAAATCAACACATTAAGAAACCTCAACACCCTCAAAACTACTACTCTTACAAGCTTTCCACATCAATCTATACATAGATCAATTTCTAGATGCAAAAGCAACTGCATGTACACAATTTCACACTATTTCACAGCAAGCTCCACATGTAATATCAATTCCAATTTCACACTTTAAAATCTAGAGTAAGCAAACCTAAACAGCAAGCTAAATCAATTTCACACTTGAAAATCACAAACAATGAGGTAAATAACTCAGCTATTACTAAAGAACCAACTACTAAAGTTTCATGTAATATATTTTCATGTGAGTTATATAGAAAGGGGGAGGATATACCGAACAGAAACGAGCTGAAAAATTGAGCAATCAACAACGAGAAATCGAGCTGAAACTTTGAACAATCGAACAGAAATCGAGCTAAAACTTTGAGCAATCGAACAGAAATTGAGCGAAACTTTGAGCAATCGAACAAAATTGAGCTCAAACTGTAAGCAATCGAACCGAAATGAGCTGAAACTTTGAGCAATCGAACTAAAAGGAGCTGAAACTTTGATCAATCGAACCGCAACTAGCTAAAACTTTGAGCAATCGAACTGAAACGATATTGAGCAATTGAACCGAAATGAGCTGAAAATTTTGAGCAATCGAACAGAAACGAGCTCAAACTTTGAGCAATCGAACCGAAATGAGCTGAAAATTTTGATCAATCAGCGCCGAAAAATTGAACCGAAACAAACTAAAAATTGAGCAGAAATTTGAAAAAATATTGTTTGAAGAATCGAATGTTGAGATTTGATAAAATGTAGGAGAAATTGTTGCTGGGAATCGATCTGATAAAATGTTGTTGAATAGAATGAGTCTTGGAATTAGGTTGAAATTTCTCTCCATTTTGAAATGTGTCTTGAATTAGAACGATTTGAAATGGGTCATAGATTTAGGGGGTCATGGATTTGAAACGAGTAGTGGCCCACAACTAGTGGGAGTGACGAGAAAAGTGCTTGTCACTTTAGGACTCCACATGTAATTAGTGACAAGAATGTTCTTGCCACTCTAGAAATGAATAATGGGCGACAAGAACCTTCTTGTCGCTATAAAAAGTTGGGCAAGTTTGGTAGTGACAAGATAATACTTGTCACTCTATTGTTACACTAAACCAAGATGGTGTAATTCTATTTATGACAAGAAAAATATTGTCACTATATAAGTTTGCTAGTGACAAAAAACTTTATTGTCATTAAAGTTATTTTCTAATGGTGACAAGAAAAATATATTGTCATTAAAACTCACTTTTAAGTGACAAGAAAATTTCTTGTCACTAATATTTATGTTTAAGTGACAAGAAAATTTTCTTGTCACCAAAAATTCATGTTTGTGAGAAGATAAAAAAGTTATCACTTAATACATATTATTTGTGACAAGTTTAGAGTTGTCACTTATTATTTTGTCATTAAAATCATCTTTTGTTGTAGTGACACTTGAGTATAAATATTTAATATTGGTCATTTATGACGTATCTTTACCAATAATCTGACGTATCGTTACAAAATATATTGTTACAACTAATATGATGAATATACAATTACGTATTACTACATTGCAATGTCATATTATTACATAAGAATTGACTTATTGTTACATATCAAATGACATATGGTTGCATAAAAATTGACTTATTCTTACATATCAATTGACGTATGGCTGTATATAAATTGACGTATGATTGCATATCAATTGACGTATAATTGCATATAAATTGACTTATTCTTACATATCAATTGACGTATGGTTGCATATCAATTGACATATTCTTACATATCAATTGACGTATGGTTGCATATAAATTGACGTATGATTACATATCAATTGACGTACAGTTGCATATAAAATCACATATGACTACATATAAATTGACATATTCTTACATATCAATTGACGTATGGTTGCATATAAATTGACGTATTCTTGCATATCAATTGACGTATGGTTGCATATAAATTGATGTATTCTTGCATATTAATTGCCGTATGTCAACATTGAAGATGACGTATTAGTTGTGAAGGAACGACGTACGTTTTTAGCATAACGACGTATGTACATTGTCCAATGACGTACGTGGTCAACAAAGTTGACATATTAGTATATATAAATTATACATTTCAAACGATGTATTTCAACAGCAAACCGATGTACTATTACATATGAAATATTGTATTATAACAACTGAAATGATGTATTTAATAAATATAAAGGACGTTTGTCAACATTGAATATGACGTATTAGTTGTGAAGGAACGACGTACGTTTTTAGAAAAATGATGTATGTACATTGTCTAATGACATACGTGGTCAACAAAGTTGACGTATTAGTATATATAAATTATACATTTCAAATGACATATTTCAATAGCAAACCGAAGTACTATTACATATGAAATGTTGTATTGTAACAACTGAAAGGATGTATTTAATAAATATAAAGGACGTATGTCAACATTGAAGATGACGTATTAGTTGTGAAGGAACAACGTACGTTTTTAGCATAACGACGTATGTGCATTGTCTAATGATGTACGTGGTCATAATTTATTGACAGTTTTGCGCGACATCACGATAAAGTCTATAACGTATTGTATAATGCTCGGAATTCTAAACCATTTTTTTTATTTCATAGTGGACACATAGGGCTTTCCATAAATATATCACACATTATCAAAAAAGGTCGAGTATAAAACAGATTTGGCTTCAAACAAAACCTTAAATTTATTAATAGATTTGCGCGACTTCACTAGAAAGTCCATATTGCATTGTACAATACTCGGAATCATAAACCATTTTTTTTCTTTAATAGTATAAACATAGGGATTTCTAGAAATGTATCATACATTATCAAAAAAGGTCTAGTATAAAACAGATTTGGCTTCAAATATAAGCTTAAACTTATTGACAGTTTTGCGCGACTTTACGAGAAAGTCTATAACGTATTGTAAAATACTTGGATCATGCACCTTTTTTTTTTCTTTCATAGTAGACACATAGGGATTTTTAGAAATGTATCATACATTATTGAAAAAGGTCTAGTATAAAATAGATTTGACTTCAAATATAAACTTAAATTTATTGACAGTTTTGCGCGACTTCACGAGAAAGTCCATAACGTATTGTACAATGCTCGGAATCATAAACCACTTTTTTTTTCATATTAGACACATATGGATTTCCAGAAATGTATTAAACATTATCAAAAAAGGTCTAGTATAAAACAAATTTGGCTTCAAACTTAACCTTAAATTTATTAACAATTTTGCGCGACTTTACGAGAAAGTCCATAACGTATTCTACAATACTCGAAATCATAATTTTTTTTATTTCATAGTAGAAACATAGGGCTTTCTATAAATATATCATGCATTATCAAAAAAGGTCTAGTATAAAATAGATTTGGCTTCAAATGTAAGCTTAAATTTATTGACAGTTTTGCGCGACTTCACGAGAAAGTCCGTAACGTATTGTACAATGCTCAGAATCATAAAGCATTTTGTTTCTTTCAATGTAGACACATAGGGACTTCCAAAACCGTATCACACATTATCTAAAAAGGTCTAGTATAAAATAGAGTTGGCTTCAAACTTAAGCTTAAATTTGTCAATAGTTTACTACAATCATACTTCATGTTCTCTTATTCTATACTTCATCTTTAGTGTATGCATATGTCAAGTGTACTTGAACCATACTTCATCGTAGATGTAACCATACTTGTTGATAGCTTTAATCATACTTGATGTTGAGGATAGAAAGTGTTGTCGGCGACGGTTTTGGTCGTCGTTGGAGGTGTCGCCGGCGATGGTGGTGATGGTCGCCGAAGGTGTCGCCGGAAAGGGTGGTGGTTGCCGGAGGTGTCGCCGGCAAGGGCTGTGGTTGCCGGAGGTTTCCAGAGGAGGTCGCCGGTCTCCGGTCACCGGCGGTGGTCGCCGGTCTCCGGTTTCAAGAGCCGGAGGTGGGGTGGGTGGGGGATGGAAGGAAGTACAAAATATAAAATAAAATAGAAAAGGATAAAAGAAAAAAGAAATGGAAAAGGAAAATAGAAAATAGAAAAAAGAAATAGAAAAGAAAAATATAAAAGAAAAGAAAATGGTATTATGTAATTTTTCTAAGTTAAAGGGATATTGTTGTCTTCTGACATTGATTAGGGAGTTCAAACAACGAAATTTGATGAAGTAGAGAGTGCAAAGTGTAAAAACATGGCTAGGGCCTGATTTTTAAGTTTGAATATTAATTGGGGATTTAACTCCAATTTCTTGTTAATCTAAACTTTTATAAAATGATTCAAGTTTCGTGTTATTGTTTTTTCTTTACTTTTGAATCATTGAATTTTTGAATGCCTTGAAAATTTACTTTTATTTGTAGCTTCCAAATATGGATATTTAATACCCTGCGTATACCATATTAAAATATCTTTCCATGGTCATCAATGCATTTCGTGTCATCTTTTTCCACATACATCTCAGCCAATTCGACACATAGAAAAGTGGGTTATCAATTCTACACGAAAAAGTAATGGCAAGAAAATACCTAGACAAGAAACAAAAAAGAGATAAAGTTATTCCCACAAACATATTTAATTAATCGTTTATATTTATTTTTTCACTTGCTTCAGCCATTCAGAAACAAACAATTTGTTCGGTTAGTCTTTGTACAACGACAGAAGGAATCAATAACAGCTCATGCAACATTTACACAACCATCCTAATAAGATGTATATTAAAATAAACAATACTATTTTTTCTAGCTTCTGCCCTTCCTAGATTTTGCACCTTTTTTTCATACGTGATGTTTGGAGTCTGATCCAAAAGAAAATTGAATAAAAGACCCCCACAAATTCAATTATAAAGGATTTTTAATTGCTACTCTAATGAAAACAAAAAATTTTAGTCTGATGCAGACAATTCATTGTTGAGCCACGTAAAAATTAATTTTATATATGTTTGATTTTACTTTCAGTATTAATATTCTTAATGTGCCTTGTTTCATAACTTGATACACAATACTCTTAATGTGCCTTGTTTCAAAACTTGATACACTAAAATTTCAAGGATTCAGTTTAAATATGTATTGGCCTCGATAACTTTCAACTGGAACTAATATGAAGAATGAAAAAATCAAAACTGAAAAATTTAAGATTCCAAAATGGAATTTTACTATGACGGGTTAAGGTTCGAAAGATTGGTGGCAATAGATTATTTGGAATATAATCATCTAAAATGAATATTCAGTATGATGAGATGCTCGACACCAAGTGTGTGCGTATTTCATTAATTCTCCCATCTATTTTTCTCATCCATTTATATACTTGGTGTATTTTTAAGATTGAATATAAAATCAAATAACAAATTGTACGTAGTAGAGTCCTCTTTAATTATATTTGTGAACGACTTAGTTATTTGATCAATTATTAAAAATAAAAAATACATTCTGGTTACATAAAATCTATGTTGTCACTTAAGAGGATTTGTATTAATTCGTCATAGTTATCCCTATTTTATATATGTAAAAAGTGTCAGACTTGTGTATTCAGCTAGTTTTTATTAATTCATATTCTTATGTAGTTTTTTTTTTTAGTGTCAAATATTTATCTAAGAAGTTTTAGAAGGGATCCAAGTAAAATTCCACACATGGATGCTCGGGTTTCGAAGTATTCATGCATTATATGTGATGAGGGCCAAATATATCTAGGGGCATTTTAGTAATTCATTCGCCCCCGAGTCGGGGCGAGGCGCCCACCACTGGTCAAGGCCCGTGATAGAAGGATTGGCCCAGCCCAAAAAGGGGCTGGAAGCCCAGTAAACATAATAAAATTATTCCTCAATCTTAGTAAAAATAATAATAACTACGTCAAGCCTATTGGGCTAATGACAAGATAGGGCCCAAGATCTCATAGCTCATAACCAGCTCCTTATAAATACCCCAAAGGAGCTGGGGGTATCTCATTTTCTACTCCCCCAGTAAAAAATACACTGAGAATAGAAAGTAACCCCATCATCAAACTACGAACAGATTTGATCCCTACAATCCGGGTACGTAGGCAGCTCGCCAATAGACGAGTGCAGTCTATAAATCCACCAACCCCGACCTAGTTTGTCGTGTATTGGAGTGGTTCCTTCACCCCATGTGGTCAATCACATGATATTCATACTCTGACAATTTTTACCATCATCAGATTGGCGCCGTCTGTGGGAACTGGCGTTCCAACCACTGAGCATGCAAACTAAGGATAGACCCAAGAAAATTGGAAGGAATATGTCGCAGGTAGCTCGGGCGCATGGAAGGTCGACACCTCAGGTGTCGCCGATGGAGATCCCACCCCTCACCGTGGGGGCATATGAGATCTTGTGTGAGCTACTATCGCTGGGCGCCGGCAAAAGCAAGGGGTGCGCCGTTCAGGGAGGATTTGAGAAGCAAAGCATCTTCTTCGGAGCTCGAGATCTGGAAAGCCGGATCCCCTCCCGGAATGAAGCTTTAGTGATCTCTGCCACTATCCCAGTTTCCTGGGTGTGCAAAATCCTAATTGACAGTGGAACCTCCGCGGATATCGTCTTTTCTGACGCTTTCAATAAGCTGTCCATCAGAGAGGCAAATGTCCCAGCAGTGAAAACCCAATTGGTAGCCTTCACAGGTGACATAATAGACGCTCAAGGGGAGGTGACTTTGCCGTTGTCTTTGGGCACATTCCCTAAACGTATTACACGAGAGGTGAAATTTGTGGTAGTTAAAGCCCCCTCCGAGCTGTTATCTCCACCTTTTACCTTAAACTCAAGTTCCTCACTCCCAGCGGAACGAGGGAGGTCGCGGGGGACAAGCGACTGGCAAGGGCATATTGTTTCCATGCACTCAAAAGGAAGCGGAGCGACCTGAGTCGTATGGCCGGGCCGGAGTTAATAGAAATTGACATGGTGTTACACGCGGAAGACGAATGGACTAAAGCCTGGAAGGATAACAGAAATGCTCGGGGGGAGGCAGTCGAGAGCCTGAAAATGGTCGAGCTAGTGTCGGGCCAGCCCGAGAAAGCCATAAAGGTCTGCGCTGCCCTGGGACCCACCCTCGAAGGGGAGCTGACACGTTTCTTACAGGGTAACACCGACGTGTTTTCTTGGGACATGTCTGACATGGAGGGGATTGACTCCCGGATCATGACTCATCACTTGAACACATATCCTGATGCTCATCCTGTGAAACAAAGCAAAAGAACTATGGGGAGAGAAAGGAGTTTTTCTGCTAAGGAAGAGGTTGACAATTTACTAGCGGCCGGGTATATAATGCCTATGCACTACCCGGAGTGGCTGGACAACGTAATGTTGGTGGCGAAGCCCAATGGCAAGTGGAGGATGTGTATAGATTTTATGGATCTGAACAAGGCATGCCCTAAGGACTCCTATCCTCTCCCTCGAATAGATGACTTGATAGATTCTACTGCCAGATGTGAGATGTTGACCTTCCTGGACGCAAGGCAAGGATACAATCAAATTCCTTTGACACCAGAGGACCAGAAGAAGTCCAGTTTTATTACTGACCAGGGTATATTCTGCTACAACGTCATGCCTTTCGGGCTGAAGAATGCGGGGGCAACCTATCAAAGGCTGGTCAATAAAATGTTCAAAGTACAGTTAGGAAGGAACATGGAGGCATACATATATGATATTCTAGTCAAAAGTAAATGGGAAGCAGACCACGTGCAAGATCTACAGGAATGCTTTGGAGTACTCAAGCGTTACAAGCTAAAGCTCAACCCGGCCAAGTGCACTTTTGGAGTACGTGGGGGAAAGTTCCTAGGGTTCATGATAAGCGAGAGAGGAATAGAAGCTAATCCAGAAAAAATCAAGGGCCATACTAGAGTTGGCACCCCCTAGATCCAAGAAGGAGGTGCAAGAGCTGATGGGGCGAGCGGCAGCCCTTAATAAATTCATGTCGCGGTCAGTAGATAAAGGATTGTCATTCTTTAAGGCTATAAGGAAAGCAAAAGACTTTGAGTGGGACACGCAGTGTCAAGTGGCGTTTGAGAAATTAAAAGAATATTTGATCTCCCCGCCACTGCTCACTAAACCCGTTGATGGAGAGACTTTTTACCTGTACCTAGCCGTGACCCATGAGGCTGTCAATGCGGTGCTGGTCCGAGATGACAATGGGGATCATAAGCCCATCTACTATATGAGTCGTCTACTACGAGCGGCGGAGCCAAGATACCCCCTCATTGAGAAGTTGACCCTAGCTCCGGTAATCGCTACGAGAAAGTCACGACCCTACTTCCAATCGCATCCCGTGGTGGTACTCACTAGTCACCTCTTGAAGAGGATATTTGTCAAGCCCAGACGTGTCTGGATGAATGGTCAAATGGGCAGTAGAACTCAGCGAGCGTGGCATCGAATTTCGAAGAAGACCGGCCATCAAAGCACAAGTGCTAGCCGACTTTGTCGCCGAGATGTTGGAGGAAGAAGCTGGCTATTCTCTACCCACATGGACACTGTTCATAGATGGGTCTTCCACCAGCATAGGCAGTGGAGCAGGGGTGATAGTGGAAAGTCCCCAGGGAGACAAATTGGAGTACGCTGTAAGGTTCAGATTTGAAGCCTCGAACAACCAGGCTGAGTATGAAGCACTATTAGCTGGAGCCAAACTAGCACTAGCTGCAGGAGCAAGGAAGATAATCGCGTACAGCGATTCACAACTCGTAGTCAACCAAGTGAACGAAGAGTATGAAGCTAAGGAAGAAAGGATGCGTCAGTACCTGGCTCTCGTTCAAAGAATAAAGGAGCGGTTCGAAGAATTCGATCTAAGGCAGGTACCGAGGTCTGAAAATGAAACTGCTGATCAACTAGCAAAACTGGCAAGCTCCACAGCTTCCATAAAGAATCAGAAGGTGACCTTCATCACCTCTGAGAAATCGAAATTTGAAAAGGAAGGCTTAGAGGTGTTATGCGGGCAGGCGGAGGAACCCAGTTAGAAAGATGAAATAGTGGACTATTTGATGGCAGCTAGCCTACATGACGATCCCAAGCAAGCTCGGAGAATTAAAGTGAGAATGGCAAGATTTGTGATGATAGATGGTAAACTATACAAAAGAGGTTTCCCACAGCCCTACTTGAAGTGTCTAACACCCGCCAGGGCTAACTATGTGATGCGCGAGATACATGAGGGATCCTGTGGTAATCACTTGGGGGGCAAGGCACTAGTAGCTAAAACTCTGAGCCAGGGATACTTTTGGCCCACGATGCTTAAAGACGCCCAAGACTTGGTACAAAAATGAAGAAGCTGCCAAGAACACTCTAACATAAGCCATCTACCTAGCTCTAAGAGCTGACCCCTAGAAAGAGTGTGCCCTTTTGATATGTGGGGCTCGATATAGTGGGGCCATTCCCCTTGACCACTGGTCAGAGAAAGTTTCTTTTAGTCACTATCGACTACTTCACCAAATGAGTGGAGGCCGAACCGCTAGCCAAAATATCTTAAAAAGAAGTAATGAAGTTCTTATGGAAGAATATCATCACACGTTTTAGGATCCCCCAATCCTTAGTATCAGATAATGGCACCCAATTCCAAGGGACGAAACTGAGGGAATGGTGTCAAGAGCTTAACATTAAGCAGCACTTTACTTCGTTGAGCAACCACCAAGCTAATGGTCAAACGAAGGTAACGAACCACACTATACTGCAATGCCTAAAGACCAAGCTGGGAGGAGCAAAAGGGTGTTGGGCAGACAAAATTCCCATGGTACTATGGTCATATTGGACCACCCCCAGAGTCGGCACTGGGGAGACCCCTTTCAATTTAGTGTTTGGAGGTGAGGCCATAACCCCAGTGGAAATCGGAGAAAAGAGTCTGAGAATAAGCCAATACGACGTTGCTCACAATGAGCAGCGTCGCAGGGAGAGCTTAGATTTCATCACTGAAGTCAGAGATGAAGCCGCTGCGAGAATTGCTAAGTATAAGGCAAAGATGGCACGAGCGTACAACCGCCAAGTACGCCCCCGAGGCTTCCTTGTAAGAGACTTGGTGCTCAGAAGGAAAGATGCCACTAGTCTTGTTGGAAACACTAGTACAGAAGAGGTCTGTTACAGCGGTTTTTTTTGCACTATTACAGCGGTTTTAACCGCTGTAATACGTATCGCTGTAATTGGTATGTTTACTATTACAGCGGTTAAAAACCGCTTTAAAATGAGCCCTATTACAGCAGTTCAATAACGAACCGCTGTAATAGGTAAATAAAAAAAAATTAAGTGTAAAAGCCGTAGCCTGTTACAACGGTTCAGAAAAGAACCGCTGTAACAGGTAACCTGTTACAGTGGTTCTTTTCTGAACCGCTGTAACAGGATACAGCGGTTCGTTGGTGAACCGCTGTAACAGGTTCACTGTTACAGCGGTTCATCAACAAACCGCGGTAACATGATTTTTTTTTTTAGGTTCACTGTTACAACGGTTCATCAACGAACCGCTATAACATGATTTTTTTTTTCTATTATAATTTCAGCTAGCTATATCCTTCTCACAAGCTCAAAATTCAATTCATCAATAACACATAAAACAAACCAATTGCTCAACAGAAACAACAAATTCAAATCCAAAATTAATTTCATTCACCAAATAATAATCTCCAATAATTACAAATAATAACGAGTTTACGATAAACCAATATAAACTAATCACTGCTTTTAAATCAAATAAAAACTTACAATAATTTTCAACTTACACCGCCGGCATATCAAAAGCGCATTTAAAAATATATTGTGCCAATTCAGAACGCGCTTCATCAAGTTGCGCTATAGTGTAAGAGGCGTACTGACAATCATCAAAGTACTGCAAGAAAAATATTAAAATCCAACAAAAATGTTTAATAACTTAAAAGGGACATTAGAATTTGATTAATATTAATTAGAATTATGCATACCGCGGGTGGGATTATAGATTCTCCGTATCTAATAATATCTTTCATGAATTTCATGACGAAGAACCCACAATCTATGGCATTTATTTGAATGGGGCACTACAAATTAAATTCAAATCAAAATTGTATTAGATAAACAAATAACTTTTATACGAATAATTTCTTGAAACTATAATTAAAATAATATAATTAAACTAACCTGTATACAACTCCATGTACAGGCCTTGTTTTTTGATTTGATCTTTTGGTTGTTGTTATTTGCTCGAAACATCAACACAGCGCTGTTAAAAATATCAAAAATCAAGGAAATATGTCAATATCAAGCAAATATATATATATGAAGTCTAGTTATAATATATATACTTTAAACTTAATATTAAATATAATGGATACATTTAATTGAATGATAAAACTTACTGATTGATCATATCTTTCATATCACGTCGGTTATTTGGATCACCGTGCAAAGAATCCAAATAATAAACGATCTCTTTAATTGGATCAATCACGAGCAACAACCAATGGCCCCTAATCAGCATATTCAAAAGAAAAATTTTAAATTAGTTATGCCTACGTAACAAATTTTACAAAATAACAATGTGTCTTTAGTAGCTCACCCGGAGTTGTAAGGTACAAGAAACAACTTCCCCTCCAGTGCACTAGCTATCATAGTATTTGCTATATATTGCGATTTGTCAACACGCTGCGTGGGAGTAATTCCTGCTACCGCAGATATGTAATGTGGGCTAAGGAACCCGAATTTATTTTGTTTTTGTTCGGGGACCACGTGATTAACCCACAAACACCTACAATTGAGCATAAAATAAATTTGAGTAACAAAAATAAACATAGTTCAAATTAATGCAGTAAAATAATTTAATTAAAAGCTTACTTTTTATTAATTAATATTTAAAAACTTACTTGATGTAAGCAGTAATGATAGAGGCTCCTATCTGTTCTTTATGCACAAAGTCACCGATCTCCTCCCGCCCAATATATTCTGGAAAGGGGATATTGAAGATTTCCTCGGGTATGTCTATCCGGATAGTGTTATCAGCAGCCATCATCCCAAAGAACCTTTCAAGAACTGCATGTGAATTAGGGCGTGGAGCAGGAGGGTTGGCCACTAGAGGTGTATTTTTGACATGTGAGTGCTTCGTCATCTCTGATTTGCTTTTTCCGACTGATGATTTGGATTTTCCGAGAGACTATAAGCAAAAGAAAACAAAACGTGGGCGTTATCAATGAAAGTATATTTATTAACATTAAACAATTGTTATAATTTAATAATGACTAGCTATTAATAATTACGTACCGATGCATCACCGACAATCACAAGACTCTTAGGCCAAGCAACCATGTATCCCACAGCCTCAGATACTGTAAACACTCCTTCATCATCGAGAGGGACTGGTAAGGGTGCAATATCTTCAATTGCAATGTCAATCGACACTTTCACGAGGTGGGAGGCTAATGGACATGTATGCAATGTTCTATCCTTGGTTGATTGTACATTGTTCCTCTTGCCACCAAACGATAACACGGTGTACAAAGTGCTAATTGACACTGCACCACATCCTACATATATATATATACATACCATTATATTAGAAAATGTTGTATAGCATACAGAAATATAGGATTGAAAGTTACATTATCACTAAACAATATGCTTTTCATTAATTACCTGAGGAAGGTCTTTCACTTCTGGGCAGCTATCTTTCAAAGAAACCGCCTCTTCTGTATGTGGCTGCTGCGACCCAGATGCCCTATGCTGGTCAAACTCGCGTCGCAATTCGAATAGTGATTGAGTGAGCATTTGAACCGTGTCTTGCAAGCTATCAATCACCGTATTTTTTTAAGACTTTGAATCCGAAAAGTAATCTTTTTGGGATACCCCAAAGCCTACATCCCTAACTCGACCCGGATGCTCCTTCTTTTTAAGAGCTATAGCCAGTATATCATTCCGGGTCTTCTCGGGTCCACTGTGGCTACCCTCCTGTGATAAGCTTTCCTGTAATAATACATTTAAAAAATACAAAAAATTGTTATTTTAAAATTATTTTTAAAAAAACATACAACACACTATATAACTAAAATTGCAAATAACTCACCATTGATTCCACTACTCTTTTAACATTGACATTATCAATCTTGTTCTGGCTGTCAGAATGTGCAACCCTCCACACTAGTGCTCGTGTCACCTCTGTGACATCTGACCCAGCATCCTTTCTTTTTTGCTTCTATGATAAGAAAATTTGTAAGGAAATAAATTTGATTAGAAAATTTGCAATTAAGGAAATTTGATTAGAAAATTTGTACGGAAATTTGATTAGAATTACAACTTGTAACGAACTACGTACCTCAATATACTCCACTTGAGCATATCCAAGACGTGATGCCCTGTAAGGATATTCAGGTTCCTTTGCTCTTTCCCGATTTTCCTTACGTAGTTGCTGTTCATTATATAATCAAGGCATTAGTCAATGTATATAGTTTCAAATAAATTAAAATGAAACCATAAATTAAAATAATTACCTGAAAAGCTTCACTTTGGCGTATTTCTACAAATTTTGTCCAATCTTCTTGAGATGTACGATATTTTTCGGGTGGGCTTGAATTAATGTTCCCATCATCATCCTCTACCCGGATTCTGGTTAAGTAGCTCATGTAGTTTCGAGTTAGCTTCCCAGCCTCGGCTAAGACGTCAATGATGCATAGTCCTTTCTAAACAAGATGCAATCATTGAAACAAGCATGTATCCTCTCATATCCCATGCCAATTGCAGTTAACATCTTCTTAGCCTCATAAGTACGATTAGGTAACACATTATCATCGGGTAACATACTTTTTAATAGACCAAGTAAGTCTATGAAACTCTTATCACTCCACCTATTGTTAGCTTTTAACTTGTAGAGGTTTAGGACTGCTTTCAATCTTGTGAAATTACTACCACTATACAGGGGTGTCTTTGAATCACTTGTCAAATTGTCGAACATCTTGGGACAATTTCGCAAATCCTCCTCAATCACATTGGTCATCTCCTCCAAACGATCAGGCTCATAATCATCCATGTCAAAATCTACTGATCGATATGATGTATCACCCAAATCAGCTGAGGTGGCACTGCTTTCACCGTGTCTTGTCCATCGTGTGTAGCTTTTATCAATTCCATTACATACCAAATGATCTTCCAAGTCACGTGGACTAATTCTCTTTCCAAAACAACAACGTAAACATGGACAACTAATCCTAGTCGGATCCGATGCATGCTCAACCGCAAAGTCGATGAATTCTTTCACCCCTTTCCCATATTGCTCCGACATACGATCCGCTACAATCCAACTTCGATCCATCTAAATTCTCAACTAATTAAATTAAATAATTTTAATATCAATTGATAATTAAATTAATTAAAAAAAATTATTTTTAATTTATTTCGCATTATTCTATAAAAAAATCGGCAGAGTAACGACGCAAATATTTCTACCAAGTTCTCGACTTAATCTTCTCAGTGGGTTGTAACCAACAGAAGTTGAATCGACGTAAAAAAAATCTTCTCAACAGGGAAATGACGTAAAAAATACTACGAATTTCAACCACGACAAACCCAACACTCTAATCTTTCACCCACAACGAACACAAAATGATACAAAAATATTGATCACCAGTTGGATCACATAGATCACATAAAAAACTACAAATAAAGCATCATATTATAAATATTGATCACCAATTGGATCCAAAAGCACATAAAACTACAAATAAATTAAAGCATCACGATATAAACTTTTTGGAGCTTCTCAGTTGTGCAGAAACTTGTGCGCGTCTTCACGAGAAAATTCATAACTAATTGTAGAAAGCTCGGATTCATAAACCGTTTTCTTCTTATGAAACTAGACACATAGGGCCATCCACACATATATCTCACATACTCAGTAGATGTCTAAAAAAAAGCAGGTTTGTATTCAAAGTTAGAGAAAAATCTGTCAATTTTCAAAACAGCTGTGCACGTCTTCACGAGAAAATTCATAACTCATTGTGGAAAGCTCCGATTCATGAACCGTTTTCTTCTTATGAAACTAGACACATAGGGCTATCCACACATATATTTCACATACTCAGTAGATGTCTAGAAAAAAGCAGATTTGTATTCAAAGTTAAAGAAAAATCTGTCAATCTTCAAAACAGCTGTGCGCGTCTTCACGAGAAAATTCATAACTCATTGTGGAAAGCTCCGATTCATGAACCGTTTTATTCTTATGAAACTAGACACATAGGGCTATCCACACATATATCTCACATACTCAGTAGATGTCTATAAAAAGGCAGATTTGTATTCAAAGTTAGAGAAAAATCTGTCAATTTTCAAAACAGCTGTGCGCGTCTTCACGAGAAAATTCATAACTCATTGTGGAAAGCTCCGATTCATGAATCGTTTTATTCATATGAAACTAGACATATAGGGATATACATACATATATCGAACATACTCATGAGATGCCTAGAACAAATCAGATTTGCATTCAAAGTTACTAAAAAATCAACTAGAACATAATAACAAAAATCCACTATATAATTTATAAAACCCCAATTAACATAACATGATATATATAACAATAATTAACAAATTAACATATAACCTACATTATATACATCACAAAATCCTAATTAACATAACATTAATATATAACAAACAAGAAATTAACACATAACCTAAATTTAATATATACATAATATATATATAACATAACATATATATATATATATATACCTATAAAGAGAGAGAGGAGGAGAGTGGTGGGTCACGGCGGCGGCGGCGGCGGCGGTTTGGGGTGGTGGCGACGGGACGGGGGCGGTTTAGGTTAGCTTGAGAGTGAGAGAGAGAGTATAGAGAGAGAGAGTAGAGTATAGGGAGAGAGATCGAGTAGAGAGATAGAGAAAAATCAAATGGGGCAGCGGCGACGGCGGATTGTGGTGGAGACGGTGGCGGGGGCGGTGGTGGAGAGTGAGAGAGATAGTAGAGTAGAGAGAGAGAAAGTAGAGTAGAGAGTGACAGATAGTAGAGAGAAATGAGGGGGAGAGCTCGGTTTTTTGGGGGAAAAAAGGGGGGGAATTTTTTTTTTTTTAATTACGTTTTATAGCGGTTCGGGAACGAACCGCTATAACCGGTTTACCAGTTATAGCGGTTCAGTACCGAACCGCGATAACTGGGAATCAGTTATAGCGGTTCGGTACTGAACCGCTATAACTGGCATAAACCGGTTATAGCGGTTCATTCCCGAACCGCTATAAATTTTTTTTTTTCTGTTCGCGCTATAATAGCGGTTTTTTATCGAACCGCTATAATATGTTTGGAACTATTACAGCAGTTCGATAAAAAACCGCTGTAATAGGTACCCGGTTAATATCCATTATAACGGTTCACTTATAAACCGCTGTAATAAGTCTCTCCGTTCAGCAGTTTTCCAAAAACCGCTGTAAAATGTGCGCTGTAACAGGTCTTTTCTGTACTAGTGAAAGCTGGAGGCTAAGTGGGAAGGTCCATACCAAGTGAGAGAGGTAGTGGGCCCTGGCACTTATAAATTAATGATTGCAGAGGGTAAGGAGGTCCCAAGAACATGGGGTATATCTAACCTCAAAAGGTATTTTACTTAATAAATTCTATACTCGTCAACTGGTTTTTTCTATGACTGTCAGTAATGTTTTAAGAAATACATTCGAGTGCCTGAGCAACCCCCTTTAACATGTTAGTATATTTATTATGAATAATTGCTTGCACTTCCTGCCCATCAATGTGGGACTAAGCTACCACTAGAGGTGATAAGCCATATCTCACTACTACAAAAATGGTCTATTACAGCGCACCTATTACAGCGGTTTTTGAAAACCGCTGAACGGAGGAACCTTTTACAGCGGTTCTTATGTGAACCGCTGTAATAGTAAAAAAAAAAATTTTAATTTTTTTTTTTTTTGAAAATATACCTATTACAGCGGTTCTTTTCAGAACCGCTGTAATAGGTCGGATGCTATTACCGCGGTTCTGAAAAGAACCGCTGTAATAGGGCTATTACAGCGGTTCTTTTCAGAACCGCTGTAATAGCATCCGACCTATTACAGCGGTTCTGAAAAGAACCGCTGTAATAGGTATATTTTCAAAAAAAAAAAAAAAATTTTAAAAAAATTCCCCCCAAATTTTCCCGCCCAAAATTTTTCAGAGTAAAAAAAAAAACTTTTTAGCCCAGTTATAGTGGTTTGGTTCCGAACCGCTATAAAAAGTTTTTTTTTTACTCCGAAAAATTTTGGGCGGGAATATTGGAGGTGAATTTTGTTTTAAATTTTTTGACCTGTTACAGCGGTTCGGTAGCGAACCGCTGTAACAGGGAACCCGTTACAGCAGTTCAATAGCGAACCGCTGTAACCGGTTCCCTGTTACAGCGGTTCTCTACCGAACCGCTGTAACAGGTCAAAAAATTTAAAAAAAAATTCCCCCCCAATTTTCCCGCCCAAAATTTTTCGGACCTAAAAAAATAAAATCAAAGACCTAGTACAGCGGTTCTTTGAAGAACCGCTGTAATAGGTCAAAATATTTAAAAAAAAATTCCCCCCCATTTTTCCCGCCCAAAACTTTCCGGACCTATTACAGCGGTTATTCAAAGAACCGCTATAATAGGCTTTGACCGAAAATAAAAATCCTCTTTATATCTCTCACTTCTCTTTCTCTTCTTCATTTAAAATTTGAAATTTCATCTTCTTCATTTCCTCTTCTTCATTTCCTCTTTATCTCTCACTCCTCTCTCTCTCTCTCTCTCCTCTCTCCCTCCTCTCTCTTTCTCTTTCACTAACACCGTCGACACTACCACCTCCATCAACGCCGCCGACACCACCTATATATATGGGTGTATGTATATTTGTGTATGTGTGAGTATATTTATTTTGTGTATATGTGGGTGTATATGTATATTTGTGTATGTGTATATATATTTGTGTATTTACGAAAATATTTTTCGTTTATAATTTGACCGTGTCGGAATGACACGAAATTCGCAGGCCTAAAATACGCATTTTATTATAAAAATACGTATTTTTGTAATAACACGCGTATTTGAGGCCTTAAACAATCTCGGATGGCTAATCTCTTGCGTTTCGTTCGGAATGCCGTTTCGCTATGACCGTGCGAATTTCGTGTCATTCCGACACGGTCAAATTTTTTTTTTTTTTAATTTCAGGGCACTATTACAGCGGTTTTGGAAACAACCGCTGTAATAGGCTACACTATTACAGCGGTTTTTTCCTAAACCGCTGTAATAGGCCCCTTAAAATTTTTTTTTTTTTTTTTTAATAGCGGTTATTTTTATAACCGCTGTAATAGGGTATACCTATTACAGCGGTTATAAAAATAACCGCTGTAATAGGTATTTATTACAGCGGTTTTTAGCCGCTGTAATTGGCCTGAATCAATTACAGCGGTACCTATTACAGCGGTTAAAAACCGCTGTAATTGGCAAAAAAAAACCGCTGTAACAGGCCTTTTCTGTACTAGTGTCTAATACTCGCAATCCCATTTGAGGTAAATAAGGGTGGCACCGCAAACGCCCCCCAAGCTTTCAAAGACTTTAACGAGGATGGGCCACCTCATAATCCCTCCAGGAATATCGAGAGAGGCTAAGGACCTACAGAAGGTCTTCCCACTCCCCTTAAGATTCTGGAACGAGATTATACAAACTAAACAAACTTGAGGCGACCACGCCCCCTTAAAATATCACAACGAATTAGTTAACGGATGTTCAATATAGCACAACGCGCCACAACATAAACACCCCCGATGTCATGCTTCGATCATACACTACTTAGCTACTCACTCCCAAACATGATCAACATATTAGGGAGGGGGGGGGGGGGGAAGGTATGAGCATAAGAAATCACAAAGGAAAAATATATAACGACTTAAAAGAAACTAGTCAGGTGCATAAACTACAAGTAAGCAAAGGCCTCAGAGACTATATGAAAAACCGAAAGACCAGCTGAAAATAAAGCCAAATATACTACGCAAGTAACTAGTCATCCTGAAGGGGGTGCGCTGCCACGTCTCCCGACAGGGGGCACACCGTCCTCATCACTATCATCTGGTATCCTATCATAAACCCATGAAAAATCATCAGAGGGATAACGACCACTTTCCCGAAGCGCAAGACTGCATTGACGAACTATCTTGCCCATAAACTTAACGGCGAGGTCGCGTGCCTGTTTGTTGCACTCATTGGAAAATTCGGCGCTAGCCATAAACTCTTTTACCGCTATGTCTTCAGCGTCAGCCGAGGCTTATTTACCGGTGGCAGAGCCTAGGAAGCTTCGGCAACTCGAGGCCTCCTCGTCAAGGTCCTTAATGGTGGCCTTGTACTTAGCTTCCCACTCCTGGGATGCGGCCTCCACCAGAGGGCATTTGGAGAGAAGTTTGTCATTTTTCCCTGAACAATCTTCCAGCTTCTTATCAAAATGCTCATACCTCTGGCAGAGGTGATGAGACAACTGGATCAGCTGAAACGACAAGGAGGAAACTCAGGAGGAGGGTCACCCGTTATAAATAATAAAATAAAATAAAAATATATAAAATTTTATGTACAAGATCACAATCTAACTCACCCGACCCTCGCCGGCGGAAATTTCCTAGTCTATGTGATCAGCCGGCAGCATGTGCAAGCGTCGAGAATCATAATCGGTCACTGCTGGCCTCACCAGCTTCTAGGGAATGGCCACGTCATCTGTATCCCAGAAGGACTGAACGGTGAGGTCACGGTTCACCCCGAAATTGAATAGCCCTTTGCCCTGGCTAGGGGTGCCGAGGCTGGGAGGGGAAGCATGTCAGTTATACTTCGGCAGAGGGGGATCTTGAATATAGGTAAGTTCAGAAGAATGGCCCTGCGCCCTCGTCAGGCCTCTTTTCTCCATCGGGGTCTTTTCTTTGGGATCCTTTAAAGAATGCCCCATAGAAGGGCCCTGCGGACCCTTAGCGGTAATCCCAGCCATCAGAGAGTCGAAGTCCAAAGAGACTGGCTCGTTGGTGGGGAGTGAGGGAGCAATCACTCCCTGGGCAACGCCTTTGCCCTTCGAGGGCCGCCCCGATCCTGAAATAAAATACCCCAACAAGTATGAGGGATAGTCAGACGCTTACCCCCCACTCGCGAGCACATAAATATCAAAAACAACAAAGTACAACACCTAGGCATGAAGAAAAGGTATTACCTCCGCGATATACCTCCCGGATGTCGTACCTAGTCTTAAACAACCCAGCCTCCAAAAATCCCAAGCGTAACTGCTCATTGGTGTTTGTGATCTTCTGGCGGGCAATTCGATCGCACCATCGCTTGGGAGAGAGAATGGGCAAGCTCTGGATAGGGAAGTAAAAGAACTTGGTCTTCCTATTACCATTGGAGCTTGTTTTTCCTTCTAAGAATCGGTAGGGGGACGTCGGATAGAAATGTACGAGCAGACCTCCCGAGCTCAGCCGAACATTAAACAGGGCCTGGAAGGCCTCAAGGCTCACGGTGAGTTCGAAATCCTTGAAGCACCGAATGAAGCCCTCGAATTAGGCAAAGCTATTGGACGATAACTGGCTAATACACACCTTGTAGTGGGTCAGTATCATCCCCAACAAGGGGTTACATGAAAGAGAAAATCCCATGCTAAAGTATTCTAAGTATAGGGTAACAAAACCCTTCGGAGGGCTCAGAATACGATCGTCTGGCCGGGGTTTCACCACCCTGAGATACTGGGGGAACTGCTTGGACAGCGTCTTCAGCTCGCTGTCAGTGATAGTCGAGGAATAGCTTGTTATGTCGGTCTTGCGATCCCGAGCTGACCTCCCTTTCCGGGACTCCCTTTTCCATTCTCCGCGTTCCCGATAGTCATCACCTAGAGACACTAAATCCTCATCATCTGAACTCCCGTCACTGGACGTCTCGTAGTATCTGTTAAAGAAACGAGGGTTAGATACAAAAACAAGGTACAAAGTGCACAGTAAGTGATGATCATTAAACAAGTGCAATGGCCCGGAAAGAGGCCTCCGACATTACCATGAAGTCCCAGAAGCCTCGCAGCTGACCGCAAGGCACGCATTGCCTCGCGGCCAGCCGTGAGACCTCAACCACCAGCGGCGCTGGCTCGTGGCAACGAGCACCATGAGGATCGAGAAGGCCTAAGTCTTGTGATCTATT